>CM045451.1:32303719-32881219 GCA_024666655.1 Dascyllus trimaculatus
TTTGTAAGGAGGGGTTCCTTTTCGCCGGTCTCTTTGCTGGTTTCACAAGAGCGCAAACACAAGTACCTTAACAGTTAGCAACGTGGGCTAGTTAGCCTGATTAGCAAAATGTCGGAGCGTGGCCTCGCCGATATGGCTCGCGGACTTCACGATTTGGAATTTGAACTCTATCACAGTCAGCTACAAAGCGAAACTGAATGTAGTACAAATAGTACAATTCACAGTTATATCTGGAAGAACAAATTCCTTAAAGGTCAAATTAGTAGTTAACAATATAACTGGCTAACGTTAATCGCCCACGCTTTCAACAATGACGCTAACGGCTTAGCTTGCTAACGTTCTTCTCGTTCCGTCTTTCGTTCTTTTTCGAAGGCAGCGTCTTCTTCGCGTTGCTTAGGGTTGGCAAATCAAATCCTGCTTCACCGATTTTTTTTTTCTTATAAAAATATGTCTGCGTGTGCTCTCTAGCTTTTGGTTTGTTTCATAATAATAAAATGTGTGCCGAGACTAGCTCCGGAGCACACCCTACGCAGACGGATTACGGGAATGAAAGGAAGGTCGGCGGAGGTTGTTTCCCGATTCCAGTCGAAAGCACGGCGCGTTCACCACTAGGGTTCACGTCACACATCTCGCGATATTTTATCTGTAATTTCGACCATAGATCTTCCTCTGCATGGCATGTGAACGTCCAGTAATCACTGTCCTACGCACTCACGTTAGATGCTTTGCTAATTTATTTATACATTTCCCTCTGAAATAAGCCTTGTATGTTACAAACAGTGTAAAAGAACATTGATTTGTTGTAATCTTTCCGAGTAACGCAACTTACAACCAGTCAGACCGGGTAAGGCAGAAATTCCTGTGACCGTCCAAGATGTGACCGATAGCGAACTCTTTAAAATGCGTTTTTGTCATGGAAACAAAAGGGGGAAAACACTAGATGCAGCCATTTGGAAACTCGCCTTGGCTGAAACTGAGGTTTCAGTCCTTCTTACCTGCATCAGCTGTATGTAATATCTCCCCCATTATTTTGCACATTTATGAATACAACGGTATTTTGGTCCATATTTAATGCTGCGTTGGTAGGGTCAGATTAGGGCACTATTCCAGGTATTCTGATGTTGATCACTGAATGCTAACTCTTAATGTTGGTGCACCAGTTCATCTGTCATCCCTGCTGACCTCGACAGTAATCGTTAAATGAGTCAGTAAAATGTTTCCTTCTCTGTTGTGCGCGCTCCCGTGAGCGTCACGCATTTTTCGGTAGAAACCGGTATTACACCTGTAAGAGGGTGAATGAAGAGTGCAAACTACATGCCATGTATAGTGCATCGATCAATTAAACGTTATTCCTCAATATTAGGACAGCATCATAATTTGTGACTAGATGCCATTTACAATACATTGCATGTTTTTATGCATCACATCCAGCTGCATGTGTTATCTTGGTTACACTGTAGCGCAGACAAGCAGAGAGCTAAGTCTGCTGAACTCTTGCTTACCATTTACTACACTAATGTTCACTCAAGGGTTGGGTTTAACAAATGCCACAGCATGAACATTCCTGTGGGAGCTGTGCCCTCCTCACCAAGACTGTCATTGCAGTGGGGCAGACACACCCAAAGAGCAGTGGAGAAGCAAATAGTTACTGAACTTTCCTTTCCTAGAACTTTTTATTCAGGCAATGAAGGAGACAATGAATAAAACTAGTGGGCAACAGAGATGACTCGGAGTCTCCTATTGTGGTCCCAGCCTCCACCTTCGTGTGACTCACTTATTCTTGTGCAGTGATTCACCAAAATCGGAGCAGTGTCAAAATGGTTGCAGAACTCAAACATAATAAAACTGATGCTGAACTCCTGTCCTGAGAGTTGAAAGTCACCGATATGAATTATAGATGGCTCTGGAGAACATGTTAAAAGACTCTAGGACCGTAAGACCACTCAAAAATCACTTTAAATGGACAAGCAGAAACATTTAAATTTTGTTTTTTTTATTCCACTTACATGAAATTACACATTTCCCCCTGAATAACAGTTATGCTTGGGTGATCCTGTATGAAAAGACAAACAAAGCTAACAAGCCCAACAACCATCCCTACTTCTCCACCAGCTACTTCTTACCAACATGCAGTTTAGGCAAGTATTGGAAGGAAAAAGAATAAAAGACAAAACAAATAAAAATCTTAATCTGATAAAGCAGTAACTAGATAAGGACATGGGATTTTTTTTCCTGTGTGCTCACACAAAACAGCAACAATACAAGTTTGTGTGCTCTTTTGTTCCTCAAAGTTTTTCATACCTCGTAATTGATACATAGAAATACAAAAGCAAGTCACCCTCCCAAAAAAAAAATTAAACAGAGTAGAAAGTTGAGCAAGTGACAGTAAATGGAATGTAACCTTTGTGTTCCAACAAAATCTTGCCTTTCGTTTCCAGCACTACCCACTACACTTCCACTGTTTTTACCTCTGCTGTCCATCCTCTTGCCAAGTACAGACTAACATCTGCCGTCTCCTCAGGTAAGGAGCCAGCTTCCTGTTTTAGTGAAGCCACAGGTGTGTAATGAAAAAAAAAGTGGTACTCACAAACAGGACTGTTAATATGAGTAGGATACACATACAGTATTACAATTTTTCTGACTTTTAAAAACTCACACAGCTGTATGTTTTGTGATTATAGAACCTGTCATCTCACCCAGCACAATAATAATGTAACACCCCTATTGCTCCCACACAGAAAAGGTCAACAGCCAGGCAATCAACCCCAAACACTCTTTACCCTTCCACATGATTCTTCCCACCTGACCACTTACAACTTACCCTCCCTCCCCATCGCCCTTTCCCCACAGTTACTACAAAAGAAGAAATAGTAAACTGGTAGGAGTGAGATGAGTATTGAGAGACCTAGACAGAAGACAGAAAAAAGATGGCGAGACTTGGATGGCAATGATGATAATGAGGTGGTCTCAGTGTCGATGATCATGATGAAGATGAGCCAGGACGACGGAAGGCAGACAGGAATGACTATGGGTGTCTGGCTCATTCTGCAGTCTGCTGTGTATCTTCTGCCTCATCCTGGGTATCAGAGGTCCACAGCTGAAAAAAGAAAGGACGAACAGAAAAGTAGTAGCAACATGGAAGAGAGGGCAATCAAAAAAAAGGGCAGAGCAAAGATAAAGAAAAGAGACAATAACATTCATTAATATCAAACCTTGAAATATTTTAATTTCAATTGTGAGCAAGTGTACTGGAATTTCTTCACTCCCCAGTGACCAGAAAAATTCAAACCCATGTCACAACTCTGGACTAAAAGCTCTTACACATTTGGCAATTGTTGAGCTTAACGTATGGGACCTACTGAATTATCATTTTAGAACTTACCATACAGTACTTCACTCAGGTCAAAGGGGTTATCAGTAAATTCACCCTAATACATCAAAAATTGTGTCCTTGTTACTGTCAACTTCTGTTTGGACATTAAGGAAAGAAAAGAAAAAGTGTTTTGCAACCTGCAGTGTTTTAAATTCTGATTTTGATTTGAAATTGATTAATTGTTCAGCCCTACACATGGCCACATATCACGTAGTGGAAATAATTTAAAGATTCCATGTCCTTACTAAGAATAAATAAATAATGTTGGGAAGAAATTACCGACAGGTCTGCTAGCAAATATGGGTGGAACCTACTCGCATTTTTTAGCATATGCCATTTGATTGTTCAAATTTTTGTGGTCACAGGGTGTGTAGGCATTTTTTAGATCCACTGTATAAGATTTCAGCTTACTGTCAAGTTGTCTCTCAATAGCTGCATGATTAGTGTACTGTCTTTGTACGATTCTTCGCTCAGTGTGTCGAGCTCTGCAATGGCAGCATCAAAAGCCTATAGGATTCAAAACATATTTTTAACACATGGAAAAATTCTGGTAGTACAAAAGAAGTCTAAAACAAGCAAACATGTTTTGTTAAAATGTTTATGTGTTTAGATTCTGTAATTTGACAATACTGTAATTCTCCTTCATGTCTGAAGAAAATTATGCAGTGTTGTGAACTTACTGCTTTGGCCAGTTGGCAGGCTTTCTCATTTGAGTTGAGGATCTCATAGTAAAACACTGAGAAATTGAGAGCAAGACCAAGACGGATTGGGTGCGTCGGCTGCATTTCAGAACTGGCGACTTCGAAAGCACATCTGTAGGCGTCCTCTGACTGTCCTTTCACTGAAGGTTCTTTAACAACACAAGTGCCATTTTTTAGAACAGATTTTAAAACAGGTTATCCAGTTTACAAAAACCTTTACTGTACAGTGTACTCAAACTACCTTAGTTTCACCTTGGTGTAAACAGCAATCTTGCAACTAAAAGTCCTGCAATAAGTACTACTTTTATCTAGGTGGTAATGATAAGTTTTTGTTATAACAGTCTTAGAGAGGTGATTTGAATTTCACTACACTTATACATTTCTTATATTTGTCCACCTCTATATAGTCAGTTGAAGGAAGAAATAACACGTCACTGACAGCATTCTGAAAAGTTTAGGTCAGCTCAAATTTAAAAGCATTAAAATGACTTTCACCATCACACTACAGCAATATGTTACCAATAAAAGATGACTAATGCTACATTGTGAAATGAATAAGCAATTAGATACTAGAAGGTGTTAGGAAGAATTATGCTCATTTGACAGATATCATAAAATACAGTGGTAGGTTATAACAACAGTGGACAGGTGATGCAGCTGTGACACCAACTTTACTTGGCTCTGATGCAAGGATGACTCTTTCTCACATCTCAGGTGAGAGGGAATGAGACACAAGGAGAGGAGTCGAGGAAAGGAATTGAGGATGTACAAACAGAAAAAATAGAACAACTAGGACGCTCTCGGACCTGACATTGCTGTCAAAGCTGTCGCAAAATTATTACATCATTTTGAGAATCCGATGATTCCTACACCGCAATGGAAACGGAAGAGCTGAAAGGGCGAAATAGGGGGCCATTCGTGTAAACATTTTCCTTACCTTGTGCTTGCAGATTTTATTCATTCCGTCACTGATTAACACACCAGTAAAAGTGGAGACACTTAAAGCTAATGTGATGTGGTTTAAAGAAATAGAAGATTTGGGAAAATTTAATTTTTGCTTTAGTGCCAATGAAAATATCAATATTGTTCTCATATCTGTTGTATATGAAACTATAATCAGGATCAGCATTTTAGTTTCGCTAAAGACTGGAAACAGCGAGTTTAGCTCTGTCCAGTCACAAAAATATGCTTACCAATTGATTCCTATGTTATAAAGTATATATTTTTCAGTAATGTTCCTACATTAAAACTACACTACACTCCCCATATTGCTTTGTGCATAGATGTAATGCACCTTTTGCAAATTAAACAGAGAAGTTTGCACAGTGTCATAAGTTCATTTAGTTGCCTTCTGGCATTGTATCAAGGTTGGCAAGAACACTGAATCCCCCTGCAGAGGCCAGGGGCATTCCCCTCTCTGACTGTTTTCAGCTAAATCAAAGCCCCAAAATAAACAACTCAGTGGCAGTTTTTTTCCCTCTTGTCACCTGTAACCATCCCCAGACCACTTAGACCGTGCCACTTTCTGAGAGGGTTCAGGTGCTCGGTTGGAACGGTCTTGTTGCAAATAGCAGAGCAAATTAGCCTACAGAGTTTAGTAGCTTTAGAGAGACTGCTATGCCTCTAACAGCCACTAGGGGGCATCTAGGTCAAGAGAATAAAAATGAAACTGACTCTGGTTACATAAGGTGCTTTGTATCAAAAAGATGTGAGAATGGTTTTCTAAAAGGAAACAAATGATGATTTGACCTAATACAGAATATTTCTATTGGTTAAGATGGTAAAGACAAGATTGACTGAGGCCCCATTAAAAGTTTTTATTGGTTGGGGCTCAAGTTAAATGTACAGAAATAAATTTCTCGACATTAAGTCCAATTTTATGTTACTACAGGTGTCTATTCCATAAAATCTGACAGTTGGCCATTTACAGTCACTAATAATGCATTCATGTATATTTATCTTACCCTTCTTACTGACAGAGGAGAATACTGTGACACAGAATGAGGACTGAGGAGGCAATGTCAAAGATTGTTTCAACACTTTAGTGCTCACTTGTTAGGGTCTTAACTCATACTTCATAACTGGCGAAGCTAGGAGTTGACATCAGTTCCAACAATCAAACCTCTTGGTCAGCAAAACATATTAACATAAATAATTTAATTACATTGAATATACCATCACTGCACCCCACACTGATGTTATGACCGGAATTAACGTAGAGCTTACCTGATTCCTTGCCACACCCTGCCACTTCAGCCAAGTAGCGGTAGTAATCACCTTTCATTTTCAAATAAAAGACTTTGCTCTCTGCCAATTCGGCTTTGGGAATTAGATGTTTTTCCAAGAGCTCCTATAGATGAAAACAAAACAGACATAGACTTTTAGATGGGAGCAGTATTTCTAAAATATTTAATATTTTAATATATACACATCTTATATTCTTTAATATATAGCTTGCTTTACTATGGTGGTTAGCAGACCTTGAAATCAGTAGCACTTATCTGTTTTCTTGGTTTATTTACTATGTATATACACAGTTAATTGAAGAAGATGGTATTTTTTCTTTGATAGTTGCTCATTTGCCACTTAAATTCATTACTTATCCACTGACTGCAGAAGAGCAGTGGCTGTTATTTCAACCTATTCAAATTAACATCACAGCCAATATTTCAATCATCGAGTCCCATCATACCTAAATAAGAGTAGAGACAAGCTGGCTACCTCTAATAGTCTCTGGGCTTGAGCCCGAGACTTTGGCTGAGCTACATCACAGATGCTTCAGGGACCACTGACGGTGGATAAATCTATGTGGATGTGGATAACATGAGAGCATGGGGGTGGAGAAAGAGATAGGCTGAACAGACGAGTGGGGAGCGAAGATGGTTGAGAGTGGAAAAGGGTGGTGGAGGACAGAGAGGGAGGATGGGAGGATGGATGAAAGATGGTGGGGGTGGAGAGAGAGGACAGAGCCAGGCTGCTGAACTCCTGATGAGCTTTTGCTGAGGAAGTAGGTCACTCAGAGAGCCCAGTTTGGATCCTGACAACATAAGCATGCACCACTTGAGAGCTTGTTCCTGTTGCTAACCTGAATGCTAGCTGGCAAGGAACAGCATAACTTACTCTAACAACTGTTGGGAGAGTACCATAACACACCAGCTGAAAAGTGTAGTTAATCTCCTATATTACAGTATTATAGGACGAAGAGGATTAAACATGACTTAATACTTGATTTTAAGTCCAGATCTGACCTATTCATGGCTTAACCGTGGATTCTAATGTAGTTTCCATGTGGACACTTCTCTGTTGTTTATCTCCAACAGGCACGGGAAAAAAAACTGGCGCATAGGTAAAAGGTAGCAGAGAAGCAAAAGCCCTCATGGCACTAAAGATGATGTGTTTTTAGGAAATCCAGCCTCTTGATTTCTAAATGTATGGCTTGACAGCATATTTTATGGGCCTGACTAATGCTCTCCTCAAAGGAACAGGAATATGATGAACTGAGCTGAACTGTGCCTCGACAAAGTCTCAGGTTTTGTTTTTTTAAAAAAACAAGACTAGATCTGGTCTGAAAAATAAAATGCAGGATCATACCAGACAACTTCCCACAGACCAGTATGCCACATGAATTAAGAGACAAGGATTTTTTAAAGATCTTTTTCATTACACATTACATTTATCCAGAACATAAAGGAATAAACAAGGCTGGAAAGAGCCTGCACTTGGCGAATGCTCCAAGACTGATGCGAGGGATCAGGGAAGCCCTCTGGGATCTGAATGTAGAACTGGGCCACTGACAAGGGCATAGCTAAAATCAAATTATAACTATGGCAGAGCTGTTTGTGGTAAATTAAACATACATTTTCAGGAATTGTGCATTCCATTTGATTTTATCTTACTCTATATCCTTGTTACATTCAACGAACAGAGAGATTTCAAAGATGTCGAAGGATCTTAGCTGAGAAGAACCGTCGACTGTACATACAGACAGATAGGCCTCTTTGGTGCCACCCATGGATTTCCTGAAAAGTGGTTTTGGAGCTCAGTATGGGTGCTTTGACTGTCGCAATCTTGGCAGTGGTTGAACTCCTGACTAGTTCAAAAATGAGTTAAAAGGTAAAGCTAGAGCGGAGCTGAGGCAGCCATGCAAACGTCTCTGGGCCGTACACTGTCCTAATGAAGGCACCCATCTGTCACTCAAGAGGCAATGCCTTAATTATGCACAACTTTAAGCCTTAATACGATTTAAATAAGCGAGTCACATGAAATTTAAAGATTAAGTCATTGCAGCTTCGTGTTCTATTTTAGCTTCATATTTTATGCACAAGCTCAGTACTGCAAATGGATTATTTTTACTACTTGCCTTTTAAGGTACAACAGTGAATTAAAAATCTGCTTTTATTTGAATGTCCTTTACGCATTTTATTGATTACATTATATTCTGGTAACGGCCAGCTATCACACAACATAATCCCATGTCATTTGATAATCCAGTTGTACACATGCTGTTCATGTCTGAGCAAAATCAGGCTAGGCATCAAGCTGCTTTTGGCTTTGGGGATGCCAGTAGCCAACACCAATTATGAATGCACTGACCAGTCAATAGTAAACCTGTCACTTGTCCCTGCTGTTAGCTCCATACTCACTGCAAGTGCACATTCTCAGCTTTTTGTAGCTACTATTCATCTATTGGAGAGGAGCAGGAAGCCTTTTACAGTTTTTTTTAATAACCACAAAACACAGAAGCCTACAGTTTACTGTTATTACTGTAGCTCTAATGGGTGTAAGGAAACATTTTTGGGTCCACCAGAACTATGTGATGGTATACCTAAATGAAAACAATCGGTGCACCAGTGCAACCCATAACAACATTTAGTCTGAAGCCCCAACTGGAGAAGATCAGTTATAAGCAGGCCCAGTTTCCGAGCTACCCCGAAAATGCAACAATAGCTCATATAACTGCAGTCATATACGATTAAATATAAAGAGATAATATACTCTATTTATGCAGTGATAGTTATATGTTTGAGTAACTTCAGTGCCAGAGCAGATGGAACTTATTACTTACAAGCTTCCTGTCTGGCCTGTGTCTACATGCTATTTTCACAGTGGCTAAGGGTATGCTAACAGATAAAGGAGCAGATTATGGTAGAATACAATAACAACTGATACTTCAAGATGTGGTCTTTAGTGGGCAATAAAAAATTCAAAAACTGTGAAAGATGAATAAAACAAAGGAAAATAGCAGGTGTAACTACGGGAGAAGAGGAGACAATAGTTCTTGAGCTTATGGCGAACAGGCGACAGCATCACAGCATCATGCAACACTGCTACGCATCACTTCTGTTTCTGTTTTACATATGGAGCTGAAGCAATCATTAGTCACGAAGTAGCATAGTTTTGAATGGCAGCTTCCCTGCTTTCACATGTTGTTTTACCTCTTCATTACACAAAACTACAACTGTAGTGAACATCTGTTCACTACTTGTGAGTTGTCAAACTCGCAAGCAGTGTAGTACCACAACATTATTATACCACTTTAAGCATTAAATTGCATGACAAGTTCAGTTGGAAACAAAACTTATCATGTAATACTACGCTCAAAAAGGACCAGAACCTAGCTAAAGTAACTCCTTTTCTCTGTATTGTGCAATTGTTCCGACTTTCATAATAGCTTTGGTTTCTATGAAAATATAGCAGAATTGACAACACAGCCATTGTCTTTAACTTCTGTGTATACTTAGTTTGTCAAATGACACTGCAATTATAAAAACCAGGGTTTTAGAATACAGAGCAACAGCTTGGAAGTGACTGTTGGTTAACACGTAGTCTTACTGAGATGTTGTTCAGTCACTATTTCATACTTGTTCCATTGTCTGAAAACCAATATAGAATAACATATTAATGGGATTAGCTTTAATGGGAATCCTGCAGTATTAAAATACAGTATGTGTGAGCATAAACAGTAGGGGAGAGAAGCAAAACAGACAAAGTGCCTCTTCCTCAAATAGCACCTGTATGTTGTCTGTTCAGGTACTTGTGCATTGTGCTGTACCACTGTGACATATGGCTGCTTAAACTTAGTCAAAAAATAGCCATCTTTGGATTTTGTTGCAGTGATTTTGACAATTATGTAATGTAAATTAGTTCACCACAGAAGATAACATTAAGCGTGAGTACATACAACCCTGGATCCAACCGGACTTATACCACTTTTACAGCAAAGCAACAACCCCAGAAAAACCCATGTCTGCTATTGGTTTTAAGACCTACAACCACTTTATGCAGTAACTTGCCAAGCTTACTAAAGCAAGACGAGAAGGCCCCCCCTTTGCCCTGGCCGTGCCTTTGACTCCTGGTCTCTCTTTTTTTTTATTTTTTACTTCCCTTAATGGCTTCCATCACTGTGTGTACAACCAAGCACAATTACATCTGAATACATTTGAGGACAGACTTCCCAAAGGTATGCACTGCCATCTTCATTTGATTCATCATGTTTGTTCCTGTTTCTCTCTGACAACTGGCTTTTAATCCCATCATTCAGAGCAGGAATAAACATGTCCTTACACTTGGCTGGATGAAACTTTACAAACTAGCTCACTTCAAGTATGCATCAGCCTTATTCCTGTCCTACATGTCTTGTCTACACATTTTACTTTTTTTTTTATCCCACTCTCTTTCAGTCCCCACAGGGCGGTTGGTTGAAGTGGAGGTCAACTAGCCAGAACGTTGGTGGCTCAGCATCTGCCATGGGATTACAACCTTTTGATTCACCATTCAAAGATAATGCACAGGCTGAGAGAAAAACAGAGTGGCAGAGGTCCTACAGAGAGATATAGTGCTCAATGAATGTACAAAAGATAAAATGAAAATAGGCAAGATCACAATCACAAAAAAACAGGGATTGTACTATTAAAACTACAAATCAACAGAATAAGTAGCACTACTAGTTAGCGAAGCTGTGCCCAGAACTTTTAAATTCTGGAATAATTCTAAAACATTTGACAAACCTTGTGAAGCATTGCTGGCTTTTTTCCATGTGGAGGACAATGTTTACCTTGCTTTGTTATGCAGATAATACTCTTAACTATTCCAAGCTAAAGAGAGATACTGATTAAGTCTTTCTACTTTTTGCCCGCAAGTTTATTTTAAAAAAAATAAATAAATGTAACGCATAAGTCAATCAACTGGGGACACAGTTGATACAAGAGATAGCTACATTGTAGATTGTATCTTGTATGTCAAAAGATAAATGAGACCCTCCTTGTAACAGGAAATGGGTTCTAGCAGTGCAACAAAGTCATTTAAGTCTGATCAAGACTTTAAAATATTGATGGACAGTAGAATCTTACAGCAGCTTTTAATAATAATCTAACCTTTATTAGTCCGCCTTCTGTTTTATTGGTAGAGAGACATGGTGAAAGTGGGGAGACAGAAGAACAACATGCAGCAAATGTTCTTGAGTCGGACTTGAACTCATGACCACTGCTAAGGGACTGAGCCCATGTGGTATCGCCTTAACTCAGTGATGGTAACAGCAGCCCACCGTGAAGGGTGATGCATACTAAGTCTAAGGAGCACATGGCACAGGGTCAAGTTGTCCCTATATCTTTAGGATACATATACTTTTGTAAGTAAATAAACAGACACTTACAGGATAAGTACATAAGATCCTATCCTGTTTTAATGAAGCTGAAAATAACAACTGCGTTGTGGTCACAAAAGTGAAGAATCAAAATTACTTTAAAAGACAGATAAAATCAGCAACTGTTATCTAATCAAACAATATTATTCTCACCAGCACTTCATTGCAGATTTTTTTCAGCTCTTCCTCAATCGTTTCTCGGTAGTTTTTGGCCAGGTCCTGCTTCTTTTCACCAGCCTCAGCCTTCTGCTCAATGCTGGACAGTACACGCCACGAGGAGCGACGGGCACCCACCACATTCTTGTAGGCCACTGACAGCAAGTTACGCTCCTCATTCGACAGCTCTTTCTCGCTCATCTCCGTCACGGCCTTCATTTCATTCGCCATGTCATCATAGCGCTCAGCCTGCTCGGCCAGCTTGGCCTTTTGCACCTTATCCTTCTGAGATGAGTCGGACATGACTGCTCACTGTAAAGAAAAAAAAGAAAAAAAAAAAAAGGACAGCAAAGAAGAAAACAAGAGAGATGGAGTTCAGTTAAGCAAATAAGCAGCAAGACAACCTATGTGTTTGACTGGTACCTATTAAGTGGAGATATCATCACAATTTTTGACTTCAAGATAATTAAATGAAACAAACTGGTACCTAGAGTACCAGTAAAATAAAAAATACTTGTGTTTGCTGTAACTGAACAGGTGACCACAAAAGCAAGAGTGAATTTCATGCTTAAACCAACAAACTTTATTAAAAATTCAAAATCCACCTTTGTTGGCATAATTTTACACAATGGCAATGAGAAAATATGTAGGTGCATAAAACAGAAAGTATGCCTGCATGGCCTGTGAGCACAGCGACTTGAGAAAAGAGGTAATGCTACTACTGTACTAAGCCTACACACCGAGTTACACAGTTGTGTTTTATAGCTGTATAGGTTTGTATGAGCTGAGGAGGCACTAGCTGTAATTTACAGTGTAAAGGCAGTCCATGTAGATTGTATACACAGGCTAGATTAGGAATTCTCATCATGACATCAATAGCCTACTTCCATTTGACCCTTTCAAAGTAGCCAGAGGGCTTCCACAGAATCAATCACTTTTTTCCATTCTACAATCCACGGAGCATGGCGTCTTCAAAATCTGTCCTCTGATACAGCAATGAAAGCAAATCCTTCACAGTTCACAATCTCTACAGAAATGGGCACCCAAATAAACTGAAAAAATGGAAAATACCAAAGCCACTAGTTAGAAATTGCCAGCTTGATGACAAACCCACTTGGAAAGAATTTGTCAAAATAGTGTTGTGTAAGAAATTTTTATGACACCACAGATTTTTTTATATGTGGCATTACTGAATAAAAGTGCATAATAGTAAAGTCGTATAGTCTACGTCGCGTATAAATGTATGAGAATATTCTTCAAAAGAATGCACACTGCAGTCACGGTACAGATACGTACAAGAAGAACTTGATCTAGAATTGCTGGCAAGCCTCCGGGGCAAATGCAGACTTGCCCTCCTCTTTCACCCATACGCTCACACACCACACCCTTCACCGTACCTGTGGCTTGACTATTAGGCAGAAACTTAAGTGGGTAGAAGAAAGCGTGTTTAGGCGTAAGTATTTTCGGCAGAAATGATTCAAAAGCCCCTTTTTATTCTGAATCACAGTTTTGGCGAAAAGACACAATTCAGTATATGAAACGCAGCGGCAACAGTTAGGCCCTCGTGATCCGTTTTCAGTATGGCGTCGACTATTTCCTGAAACAGAAGCAGTGCATGCTACACAGCTTGTACAAACGGAATAGGGGTTATACTCATTTGCAAAGCCATTTGTCATACTCCTAATGTGTAGTAGCACATTTTAGACATTAAAAGAACCAAAAATAAACCCCAGCTTGGTGGAACGCTGTTAAATCGGCGTGTATCGTAGTTTAACTTAGCTAGCTGCCTGCCTGGTGGCACATGTGATAAAATTGCACTTGACCCTTTTGTTGGTTTCCTTAATGCACCAATTACTTGGCACCTGACTGAAGCAAACAAACCTAATACGGTATATTTCGTGTAATTGTGCCGTCATGGCACTATTAGCAAGTCTGCAATAATTAAAGACGCTAAAACTGATGTTAAGATAATTCATGTAGCATAATCAGCGGTGGCTAATATTCCGCTAGGACGGAACATTTTTCATCATATATGACGGTTTATTGCAACACGCCACATGCATACTTAACCAGTTAACTGTTAAATGACTTCGGTGAAAGATTTTAATATCTGCTGACTAAATTTCAGAGCTTCAGCCTTCGACACTGACACGCCTTCGACGTCTGTCCGTCTGATGTTCCCTTTTGAAACCAGCCATTACACATATCCCGCACTGTAACGTTCGCTAGGCTATCCATTGTTCTTTAGTTAGATGAGCGTCGCGGATACACGCAGCCCTACAGTCAACCAAAGACAATATGCTTCTATTTTCATTATATCTAATGATATGTCAGAAGACTTCACAATGAATTATGGAAACGTAAAAGTGCAGTTTTTAAAGCTATTAGTCATTTCTTACCTGAGTACTGGCGTCGGCTTGCCAAGCTACAGCTGATTCTCAGCCCCTCCGACTGAATGTAGTCCACGGGGTTTCCTTCCAATCACACCAGTCCAAGGCACGGCCAGAGCGCAGGGGGACTTACGTCATACGTTACCAGGGCAACCACTCGAGAGGTTTTCTGGGAGTTGTAGTTCTCTATTACCATTTCCTGCTAAGTCTTCATGTGGCAAATTTCAGGAAATAATACATTAAAACTAGGCACATTTGGATGATTTTGTACTAATACTATGATCTTGCATTACAGGTACTTGTGATTACGTTCATTGTGTTACATCAAGCAAACAGAGATCTTAACAGTAACTTTGACAAAGAAGTCAGTCTCACTAGCAGGATAGCACACCGTCTTACTGTACTTCACAGTTTCGTATCTGAGCAGAGACAGTACATACAACATAGTGATCAACGCTAAATGGATTTTTTCTTTTGCCTTGAATGGCACCCACGTTAACTAGGTACTCAAAAGAACCAAGCTCAGCTACCTCAGCTTGAGAAGCCTCGAACAAAAATGAAAAATTGTTAGTCTGCATAGGAGTATTTGCTGCAGATGCTGAGGGCATCACAAACTAGAACACAGGACACAGCTACAGTATATCTTGCCTAATAGAAACTACTATTTCTGCATTCTGGTTGGTTTCCAAGGGGAGAGAGTGAAGCTATTTTTGCCTTGTCACATGTTTTCCCCTTGGGCCAAGGTTTCAAGCTTGTAACCTATTTAAGGGCAGATCAGATAGTATTGGCTGTAAAATGTACAGGCACTAGTGCAAAAGAGAATAACTAAAACCAAAAAAAAAATGAAAGTCTCCTCACTTGTCAATTTGGTGTCCAGGAAGGGTGTAGCACTAAACCAGATATGTCATATAAAGAAATAAAATAGGTTAAGGGGTCATTTCCATCCAACATGGATGTTCTTGAAATAAAATTTTTAAAAAAATTGATAATGACTATTAGGTTTATATAGCCTTGCAAAATCCTAAAGCTCTATGCCAAATATTTTATAAAGTGATGAGCTTGGTCCTCTGGCTGAATTTGATCATTTTTGTGACTGCTTCTTAGCCTCACTAATTGCTATTTTTTCAGTTGACTGGGTTGAAATTTGTACTGAACATCCACAAAACCATAAGGATAATTTATTATCTCCACAGTTTCTTATTTTCTTGCAATCAAACTTTGGATTCTGCATAGTATTAGAATAGTTCTATCATATCTAGAAGTTATTTGGAAGGCTATGAATAAATACTAAATTAAATTTAAATTATTTAATTAAAAAAATACTAAATACTGTCATTTCAGAGCCAGAAAAAAACAACTTTTTAAAGTAATTTTCATATTTTTCCTGGATTAAATATTACATTCAGTGGTTTCATTTCATAATTAGGAATTTATACTATATTGACGTAAAGGTTTTCTAGCTCTGTGTGATACCTACACTCACTGGCTGCTCTATTCACATGTAAACCTGTGTATTATGGATATTTCATATGTTTTAACAACTCTGCACAATATCAGTTGCTCTATATATACAAGAATCTGTGCAATATCAAAATTTTCTATTTACAGAAAAATCTGCGCAATATAGACAAAAATCGACGCAATACCAGTGCTTTTCAATATATAGGTATGTGCAATGTTGTTATTTTCCACATTCAGAGAAACTGAAATATGTGAATGTCCACAGATGTAAGAATTTGTATAGTATCAACAGTACTTAGGTGTGTTTTTCATTTATTAGTATTTTCTACTGATGCTTCCTGCATGTTCGTACTATCACCTTTGCTGCCGTAACACTGCAAATTTCCCCACTGTGGCATTAATAAAGGCTTATGTTATCATAGCTCTCATCTTATCTGGTACACTTGTGAAATCTAATGCAATCCTCTACACCAGCTCTGCCATAAATCCTTCCTTTGCGAAGCTTCTACAATTGTAGTTTTTGTTGGTGTTGTCAAAAAGGTGAAAATTCTACTTCCTCTTTACTCACTGCTATATTTATTATTGAGGTCATGGTGGGTGGTACTGGTGTGCCGTACTGCTGTTTAACAGTGTTTCCAATATTTTGTCCTCTCCTGTCTGTTAGAGAGTTGGATAAAATATTAGGAACACTTGAAAAGTGGTCCTAATAATTTGCCACCCTCACATAAGTTAATGTGTTGGATAAACATTGTTACATCTCTGCTTCTTTAAAATGTGTAGGCTCTGTCACATAGGTAAGATATAAAATGGAATCTCTAAAAGAGCGTGTTACGTAAACTCTTCTTTTTTGCAATCATTCATCTTGTACCTGGTCTTCCATGGGTGTAGCAGAGGGTGTGAACAAGTGGTATTTGTCTTCAGGGTGAAAGAAACTATTGTTCAGGCATGTTCACAAAACCTGTTGGGCCAGTAGTACGTCACGCTGACCCCACTGTTTACCATTCCACGGTCACAAGATGAGCTCTACGCTTCCACATCAGTAAACCTTGAATTGCCCACTGGGGACAAATAAAGTTTTTTGAATTGAACTGAACTGAATTGAAAAGAGTCTGAGGGGGTATGCAGACAAAGAGCAAATCAGGAAGAGCCCATATGGAGCCAGTACCCTGATAGTATAGTGTGGCACGGCAAATAAAGTTTGGCATTGGAATATGAGTATTTGAACAAGCTGTATTAAAAAAAATATTTGCCACTGTAAAAGTTAAGCTAAAAACAGATGTTAAAAATGATTTCAGTTTTATATTGTTTTGTATTTTTTTCATCATGTCTGCCTTTTTACACTGTCAGTGCTTTTTAAATGTCAAGGGTTTCCATTTCAACTTTGTGCTCCTGCTTTGGACTGGAGTGGGTTGAGGGGAGGGGCTAGGAGCGTGTGATTTACATATAATTTGCATGTATTTCATTAACAATAGAATTATGCACCACTGTGCTTTACTAGTTTCCACTGTGGCAAGATGTCGAAGCTCACAGAAAACAGCCCATGTCAATAAAATCACTTTCTTGATTTGAAATCTGACATTCGAACACCTTATTTCACTCTTTTCTAAGTCATTTTTGGTCACACACCTGTCCGAACATCTACCTTAGCATGCATGTTTAGGCAACATATGGATAAGCAGGTGGTCAGTAAGTGAGGAGTTTAGTCTGTGTTTAGTTTATAGGAGTGATATCAGGGAACCTCAGGGAACAGACAGGTTACTGAATGTAATTTTTTTTTTTGCTAATATCAAATGCACTCAGACAGGTAATCACAAATACCTGGAAAATAGTGAAATAAAGAGTTGTAAAGTCAGATTTCCCAGAGCTGAAATTAAGGGATATAAGTTTTCTATGTGCTGAGTTTTCTACCCATCATGACTCAAAGTAGGGGGATACTTCTTTATCTTCTTGCCACGAAGAAATTTGAACTTGCAGTCATCATTTCATCATACTAACTGCATTGCCAACAATATATTTGTACTTTAATGCAGAAATAAAGTGTAATTTTTGGTTACAATACCATAGCATCACTTACGCATATCTAACTGGTATCAGCACAGGATTTACCCTCCAATTGCCGCACAAACATTAGTTGCATCTGATAGAGCACAACACTTGACTCAGAGGCTGAATGCTCCTGGATTTCCAACCGGTCCAACATGGCGGCTCCTTTGGAGAATGCAAAATGGGCTTTATTAAAAGGCAAGAGATTAGCTATGTAGTTGCTGAACCTGTCCGGATTTTAGATTGACAGCTGTTAGTTTAAAACTTTTGCAGAAGTTTCCAGAGGCACTGAGTCACACTCAACGCTCCTCATTTACACACAGTAAACCTCAATTTTATGCAAATGAGGAGCGGGCAATGCAACGCCCTACTTCTCAAAACCTTTATTATGTGTCTGCAGCGGAGGAGGCTGCAGTTTCATGACCCCACTTCTAGGACCTCTGTTTGTCACTGCAGCACCATGTGCCAAACTGGATGATTACTACAGTGCACAGCTCATTGCTTTAAAGGGTCATTCTACCCAAAATACTACTTTATGTCCTAGTACTTAGAATCTTTAAAGATTTACAACATAGTATTTTTCAACCTGAAAGTTTAAAAGGTTTATTCCACCAAAAATACTGCTGTCTGTCCAAGTACTTTGTTTTAAAGGTCTACTCCATCCAAAACACTATTTTACATCCAGATACTTTAGGGTTTAAAAGTAGTTTAAAGGTACATTCCACCCAAATCGTACTTTCTAACTGGCAAGCTATGGTTCTAAAGGTTTCTGCCACTCAAAACATTTTTTTTTTGTTGCTTTTTTTCTCTTGCCAGTGTCTGTTGGCTAGAAAAGGTTACATGGTTTTGAAGTAAGCAAGTGGCTACCATGCTATCTTGCCCTTAAAAAGAGGTAGAACAACAAAGGCCCTAGAAATGTGGTTCTACAACTATGGCCCTGTAAATGCAGCTTCCTCTGCTGCAGACACATGCTGCTCGTCGAAACCCAACGTGACGCCACCTGAATGCATTGCAGGGCGGCTCACGAAGACAACGTATGGGAAGCGTTGAAGTGACGGATCCTGTGGAAACATACCATTCCTTTACCCTGCTTGGCTCAACTCCAACTGTTCAGCAGCAGAAGCAGTGCAGATAGAGCTGTCTGAGTAGGAGGGGGCAGACATCTATCCACAGTGGAAAATCGTATAGTGCAGTGGTGCATAATTCTGTTTGACACTGAAAAAATATTCATAGCATAAAAAATCAGTGAAAAGATGGACACGAAGAAATCAGAAGCACATAAAATGAAATATATTATTTTATATCTGTGTTTAGTTTTTCACTGAAACTTTTTTGCAGTGGCAAATATTTTTTATAATGCCAATATAAGTTGTTCAAAAAATTCTGTTCACATTTTGTTTTCGAAGCCAAATTTTATTATCCATGCCAAACTATACGCAGCCTGTACCACAAAACAGGCTCAACATGCATAGAGGTTTCCATCTTTTTATTACTTGGCTTCACTAAACCTTACAGCTGCAGTCAGGACAAGTGGTCACATGAAGCTGGTAGTCAGCTTGGCAAGTCAACCCAGGCTTTCTGAACCTGGCTATGAGTGCGCTCAAATGATTTGACCAATAACAAACGAGGACATGTCTGGAGCTGCATATTCATCACAAGGGGAAGAAATTAGAATTCTAAACCAGTATGAGTAATTTAAAACTATAATACAGGATAAAGCAATACAGCTGCTGAAGCCAAAGCCAGGAGGGGACACTCGCACAAACATGCAGACTGTGTGAATGTGAGCAGGCTTATCAACGCCACTACCTCATATGTGGCACGACATGAGGAGCATTCTAATCACGTATAAGTTGCTTAGATGCAGGTTTCTTGTACATCATTCAGTTAACTTTTCATCATGCAACACAACACTGTATACTTTCATGCTACTCACAAAAATGACAAGTTGAATAATTATTCAAGTAATAAAATCATTTGCATTCATTTCAGGAATCTCAATTCACTGTGATATTCTTATATGATAAGATAAGCCTTTATTAATCCCACAGTGGGGAAATTTACATAGTGGGGAAATGTGCATATTTGCATAACAGTGCGTTTGACAGTTTGACTGTTTTTCTTTGTTTCAACTCAGCGGTGTTAAATGTTTTTGGGAGCAAGTAAAGAACAAATATAAAAACATAACTCAAAATAATATGTAGGCTTACTGCAAATCAGTTTCAGGGAATATAACCTGCTCTGGAGCACATTAGGCGTTCAGCACCGATTACAATGGTGATGGACAAATGTAAGGAGTGAACCACGATTGTAGTCCTAAAAACCCAGAGTTAAACCTGAAGTAATGTCGCTAACCCACTAATCTTGATTCAGAGTACAGGCTTCAAAGGTTGATGAGAAAATGTGACTCATCATACTGATTTAATTACCCTCTTATGAGGCTTTGTAAGTGGTACATAAAGGGTGGACAAACACAATTTCCAACAGGTGATGTCAAAATAGGCCTCGACATTCAATATTAGAAATTTTCACACCTTCTTGAGCTTCTACAGCTGTCCACACAGTAGGTGGAAGCTCAAAAAGGTGAGAAATTTCCGTGTAGTGTTCAGGACTGTATTTAAATAAAACTCAACTTCATAATGTTTAATATAAAAGTAAGACCTTTATTAAAAGGCTATACGTTACATTGTGTGCACAAAGATATGATTATTACAAAAGTAAAAACATGGCTGGTTGTCAGTCCAGACTTTAGCACAGTGATACAATGTCAGTGGTTATTGACCAGTAGGTCCAAATGTATTGAAAATAGTTCATTTCTATAAATTATATCTCAGTCTTCTATCATGCTATGATAAGAAACTAATATAAGAATCACAACTAAGGCTAACTTACAGTGTAATGTAGCTCAGACTTTTAATGCGGGTTCAGAGTGGAAATACTTTTGCGCCATCATGACGGGATAACACTAAAGAATGCGAGACTGCACTTGGAATCGTTTTCACATATGCCATAGAGATGACAGTGTGAGAAAAGTTACACTGCAAAATGCAATAGTGACAAAATAAATCATTATCAAATACTACAGATGTGCACTATTATGTCACATATCATTACAATGACAAACTGGGAGGGGAGGAAGGAGCAGCTCAACACCCAGTGCAAACATTTATCTTCAGTCAACAGATCACTTCTAACAGGATTGATCATCATAAAAATGCTTTATTCAGCAGGAGAGTTCGAAACTGAGTCGTGAAAGGGTTTGCTATGAGTAGACTTGCAGTGCCCTCTCTGGTCAACTTTAACAACTCTGTTGCACACAAGGAAGTTCTACAATGGACAGGAACTAAATAAATTTTATGGAAATCTGCTCGGTAAATACAACCACAATTAAAGTACCTGTGTAGGACAGTGTGTTTAGCATGTTCATCATATCAACAAACATTTTGGACTTTAGAGACATTTTTGAAATTATCTAAGCAAAAAAAAGAAATCAGTGCAGACTGGTAGTAAATCTGAATCTACGCAGAAGAACACATTATTAGTGGTTTTAAATTTGCCTTTCCAAGCACATTAGGAACCCCAAAGTCATTCTGTCTAAACTATAATTATGACCCTGACCGTAGTGCATCACAAATTAGTCTCAGTCAGAATTCCACAATGGGTTTCACAGTACAATGGATTTGTATGCAGATGACTTTCAATTATCATGAAATTTGCTCAGCTGAGCCAGTGCCAATTCATATTACCGTCAAAGCTTGTTCTGAAACACTAGGAGACCTGAGATGGTGTAGTGGTGGAAGAGCCCATGGACTGGCCGGTCTTGTGAGCACAACATTTTGAAATGATCAAACATTGCAAATATTGCATACAATCAAAACTGGAACATATACACTTTTGGCGCAAGCCAAGAGAGAGTAGCTGTCTGTTGTGTCTGCCTTCATCAAATTCCAACATGTGACAGCAGTTAAAAATAAAAAAAAATATCCAACCCAGAAAAATTACCATGGGCAGGAAGGCAAGTACCACCCCTGCATATAAACACCCATACATCTATTAATCAGAATGAGGAATAATTGAAGTGATACTTAATTGAAGTTATACTTAACAGCAACAATGTAGAAGCCTGTCCTGAATTGGCTCCAACTGTCCTACTCAAAGAGAGGTGAATCTGTTATGCCTCTACATCAACCAACTCTGGGGGCATCGGGGACTTTGGATGCTTGCTTTCAAAGTGCTGCTTAAAGGTCTTCGGGTCAGGCATTTGTGTCTGAGAAAAGGTGGGAAAGAAAAGAGCGATGTATTAGAAAATGTAATAAGCAGTGTAATTCATATGAAGTTAGTTTGGTGCATCAACAATAGATTGAAACAGTAACAGTGGAAATTTGGTCTTTTACAACATGATAACTTGACAGGTCAAAAGATGCACTGCGCACCACATTAAAATTGCCAGCTTGTTACTCCTTTGTCAGAGCAGTTACCTTTAACAAATGGCTAAAGGAAAACAAACACTGTATCCACAAGTAACAATACAGGCAGCCCAGAAGCCTTCCATTAAAAGACGTAGACAGGAAGTAAAGCCTGAGCTTACATATCAGGCCATAACCATCCCAGACATTTACATTATCATCCCTGCCGACACAAAGACAGTCAGTCTGTAAATTCAGCAGTGAACACAGACTGTGGTGGAGGCATGAATACACAAAATGTGGAGCAAACAGTTCACAAAGCACTTGGAGTTCTGCCCATGTTCATACTTGCAATGTGCATCTAGACTGTCACTAAAGAGAGCACAGCAGTCCCAGAAAAATGGAAAATCTGGGCAGAGACTCAATACATTACAGAAAGAGAGCTAAGATTTTCTTCAAAACATAAAATGATTACAAGCTAGCAAAGGGCTGTTTAGGTGTAGTCTGAAAAAATGGGTTTTTAAACACACAGGAGGTGATTTAGTTTAGAGCACATTTTATCACTGTGGAGTCAGGAAGCCAGGATGGAAAGGAGTTTAGACCAAGATGAAAAATCCCTGGCTCCACTAAGTGATGGAACAACTGAAACATCCAGATGACTAGAGGAGCACTGTGGTCAGGCCAGGGTGTATACTTTGACCATGGCTTGGCGACAGGGAGGAGCAGTTCCCTTCACTACACTGCAAGCCAGTTCAGTTTTTAACTGAATGCTAGCAGCAACTTGGTGCCAGTGTAAAAATACACCTTATGAACACCTGATAACACAGTGAAGCTAATGAAAACAGATGGACTGAGCAGTGTAGGTACAAACTGGAAGGCTAAAGGAACAGGATCCAGTACATGTTGTGTCTGGATCATACCTATGGGCTCTCCAATACATGTTTATAAGAAGTCTCTTTGTTGAGAACAGTTTAAATGTTTCTCATTGTTGTAAAGCAGATGGAATGTGTCATCCAAATTCCATCCTAACTTCATGGTTTAATGTTCAGTTTTCACTGAAGCACATACCCGACACACAGCGCACGTGTATACTAAAGCAGCCTTTGCGGCGGCCTTCTGGTCATGACTTTTGCTCTTCTTGATGTCTGCCTGTTTTTTGGCATTTTTCTGCTGGGACTGGAACTTCTGGTGCCCACGAGCCATATTTGATGTTATACCTGAAGAAATCATACAGTAGTTTGATCAGCACAAAACCATAAAAAAAATTAAGAACCACAAACTAAAAGAACATATAAAACCTATCTTGAAAACAATGACTTTTAGAGGGGATGGAAACAGAAAGCAGAAAGGGAATAGACATCATACTAACTAGAAATACTGAGCAGTTACACCAGATGAGGCTTTGAATCATGCAACTTGGTTGTTTGCAATTTGAGAACACTTTTCTCATAACTGCAATGCATTTCAAAATGTGCAAGACAGCAGTGGCTGTGAAAATCTTTCAGAACTAGGTTAATTGCCACTTTTTGGGTCACATGGATAAAGCAATTAACTTAGATATTTCCCTAAAGAAAATCAGACTGCAGATTTTCAAAGTTATTATAGACACAATGTTAAAACTAGGTCAGCATTAGGGTTGTATGAACTCTGTTTCTGAGAGATCGTGACAGGGGAAGGACTCTACTGCCAGTATACTTGAGTCAATTAGCAATCCCAAAATTATGTACCTTGCAAAGAAGCAGCAATTTTTCTGCTGAATTGGAACTGTAGAACTTACTCGGCAACCATTTACATTAAAATGTCATCCACCAGTGTACACTGTGGGTGATTTGAGGTCAGTCTCCGTCATGCATTGCTCTCATACAGCTAACATCTGAGAATGGATTTAGCAGTACCGTTAGCCAACTTTGATGAGCATGGGGTTTATTAGCGACCGTTGAGAAAGATTACTGTGAATGATAGGATTGTCTCATTAACACAAAAGGCACATATTTTGATACATAAATATGACATACAAATTAATATAACATGAATGTTACTTCGTACTAATTTATAGAGACAAGAATTCGGTTAGCCGGTTGCAAACACTGCCGCTTGGCTAGCTAGCTAGCTTGAATACTACGGACAGACACATACAGAAAATATGAATTTGGGTAATATTAGCATTAAGTAGTCATAAATACACATTTCGTAAACGTCTTACCCGTATAAACAATTGTATTATTGAAGACAGCTACCAAAACACAATTTAACAAACGCTAGATGAAGTCCTCTAGACCGTCCGCAGATCCCAGTGCTTTGCCCTCACTGCGCTTGTGCGCATGCTCACGCCGTAAACTACGCAGCCGTCATGGGCTGTCAGTAAGTGTTGAAGAGGCTCATCTCATTTCTTCATTTTGAGCCTCCTCGTCTCCTCTGTCCTCCTGCCTGTGACCAGGAAATGGATCTTAGCACGCCATTTTGAAGGACCTTTCCTCTCCTAAAATCCCTGTGGAGGGGAGAGGAGGCTTGTGGACGAGCTATGAGCAAAGACGCGTAGTTGTAGAATCCCTCCCCCTGCTCATTTCTTAGTTTGTACATCCTTGATTCCTGGCCTTGATTTTTTCCTCCCGTCTTAGTCCCTCCCACCAGAGATGGAAGAGGAGGAAGCGAGAAGGAGACACGAGGAGAAATGAGCTGAAGCAACAGACATTTTAAAAAATCAGACATCTTTGCATTGGAGCTGATATTTTAAAGAGATGCCAGTTAAATATTAAGTGTGGCACAGCTGCTATCTGTGAACTGTTTAAATATAACTCACCACGGTATCTGTCAGGTGAGCACAACAGTGTTCATGACATCTTACAAGGTGTATTTACTTATAATTCAATTCACAACATGGCAGAATGTGATGAGAATCAATCACAATATATGTATAAATGGGGGGTGTCATAGTATCATAATAAATGTCACTCTTTATTTGTATTCTTCTCATTTATGTGCCATCAGTCTTTCATACTTCTCTGCACGTGTGTGGAATAAAAAATAAAAATGTATGGCAGCCGTACATTTCGTGACATTCTGCCGCATTGTGTATTCAATTATAAGTACATTCATACTCTTCTCTCCTCGCATCTCATCCTCACCTCCTCCGCTCGCTTCTTTGGTGGGATGAACTAAGACGTTAGGAGAGGAGTCGAGAAAAAGAATCAAGGATGTGAAAACTGGAAAATAAGACGAGGGGTACAATACAGCTGTGTGTCATGTCTTTTTTTTTATGTCAAAGACTTCATTGAGGACACACTGAGGATACACCCATGCATCCTCACTCATATCCTCCGGCAAAGCCTCCTCTCTCCTCACTCTTTCATCCTAGAGATGCATTTCCAGACATCTTTAGTGATGGTGTGCTCAGATTGATTTCCGGGTCACTGGCAGGAGGATGAAAGACAAACGAGATAAGGAGGCTCAAAATAGAGAAATGAGATGAACCTCATTTTGATTTGGTTTCATTTGGATGAAGTGTGACATTTTCTAACAGCACGTGAAGGCGGCATCAGTTTCATCCTTATTCAAATTTATTCTCTAATTTACAAAAATAAATATTAAAAACGCAACAGCACACATTTGTATAAAATGTCGAGCACATCTGCAGAGTCCACTTATGAAGACAAGTGTCTGCCTGCAAGGTGCAAGATTAAATACCTACCACAAGGTGTCACGGTACAACAATAAGGCCAACCAGGGACTGCTGCACTTCTGCTGTAGACTTTATTAACACCTGTAGAGCAGAAAAATGGTTAAGATATTGGCTTTTCAGTTTCACTTTTGTAAGACTATCTATTCTTGTAGAAGGGGACTCTGACTAGTATGCGCCATTTTACCTCTGATTAATTCTCCACTTTCACAATTTCCAACAGAATGACTCAAAATGCCAAAGATAAACAGCTAAAACGCGAACTTGCTAAGGAAGAAGAGTGCCTGTTTTAATTATCTGCTCTTCAGCTAGAGAGCAGTTGGCACCAGAGGACAAAAATACCTTCAAACAAACGCATCAGTCATGACAGACAAGCTGAATTTTACCTTCGGTGTGTCCACCTTTTGTTTCTTCGTAAAGCCACGCCTTCCCCCCTCCGGAGTGACCAATAGGAAAACGACTGCGCCAGTGCGTAGATGCAGCTAACCAATCAGCAGCGCAGCTTTCGTTTCCTTGTTTATCCTGCCTCTTCAGGTGCCGCACTGCCCATCTCTTAATTTAGCAACTTCTCCAATCAAATGGTAACTTCTGCCGTTTACTCAGTGTGGACTCACTTTTTACCTGACACCACGAACTCTGAATAGTCTTTTCACGAAGCTGCAAAAGATTACAGAGGATTTCATTTGCTCTTTGGACTAAGACGTTAAACGGAACCGGTGTCTTGCGGGCCCAAGTTTTTTTGTACCCGCACAAACTTACCTGCACCAACTAGAAAGTCCAGTTTTCCGAGCAAGTCCTAGAAAACAGCAGAGTCCTGGAGGCAAAATGGACATGGACAGGTAAGAATAAGCAATTAATATCATTTTTTTAATATCTGTTAATTTTACTTCAATTTTGATTGAAACCTTGAGTTGTTTTTTTACATATATTTTCTCTCTTTAATATTCACATTTGCTGCCTTTCTCCTCAAATAAAACTTGTATAGTTCATTACTTTTACATATGCATGATGAAGAATAACTTAAATCAAGTAGTTGCACTACAAGAGATAAAATACCATAAAATCCATCCCAGATTGTCCCAGATACATTGATATAATGCTAATATAGTGATTTTGTGTAACCAGAACCATAGGATAATACACTGGAGTGCAGTTAAATGCTGCTGTCCATATATATATATGTATGTGTGTGTGTGTGTGTGTGTGTGTGTGTGTGTCAGTCAGAATTATTTTTACTTAACTGAGAACGTTATCAACTTGACAGTGTGTGGTTTTCAAAAACTGAGATCTCACAAAATTTATTGCAATGCCAGTACCTCTCAACTTCATTTTCAGATGGTTTTCTTAGTTAATTGTGATTTATACAAGCAATTAATCCACAGACGTGAACTTCCATAAACATGCTTCCCACTGAGCGGGCCACTGATTGAAGTCTGGTGAGAAACAGCCTGGGGCGTACCTGGTGGCTTGGCAGAATGACTTCTGTTAATGATAGATCGGCTTTGCAGTAACAACACGGCTTACGGTTTCTTCCCATTGTCTTGTCATCCTCTCAGCAAACGGCTGGTGGTGGTGGTACCGAGTGAGGTGTCAGTGCCCTCCCGCAGAGTGTTCAGCAGCGAGGACGACGCCTGGAGGAGCTACCTGGAGAACCCACTGACAGCTGCCACAAAGGCCATGATGAGCATTAATGGAGATGAGGACAGTGCTGCAGCTCTCGGCCTGCTGTACGACTACTACAAGGTGTGGAAGGCGTGGCAGTACATCAGAAATAATAAACAAAATGTCCTCATAATTTGTTTCAGATCTTATTTTTTGTATTTGCTGTAACCTGTCAGGTTCCCAGAGAGAGGAGACGTACCTCCAGCAGTGTTAAACCCACAGATCCTGCTACTCTTGTATCTAATAACTGTGGGAGCCTGGAAGTAATAGATCAGCATCTTCAGGCTCTGAGGTCCATGCCTGTAAACCTCTCCCTAAACAGCAGCACCACAAATGAACATCAGGGCTCCAGGTATGGAGCCATGAACCTCACGGGAGACACCAGAGGTGGAGATGGCAAAGGAGGAGGTAATGTGCCTCTTGCTTTGGTCAAGACAGAGAGCCAGACATCCATGCCAGTTTCTTGTTCTGGTGGCTTGTACCAAGAAGAACCTAGAGAGCAGATAAGGATGGTGTACGAGCAGAGCTGCTATGATTTGTCCCTCGCTGGTTACCTGAAAGATGAGCAGAGAAGCACGCCGGACAGCACGAATGAGGATGCTGTGGGAGAAGAGGTCAGACCCGTTATCTCAAGAGAGTGAAGTGGAGGTGGTGTTAAGTCATGCTTTAAAAGTCAAGTTCACAGTTATGGAGTCTCTATTCTGTGCTGATGAATAGTGCTTTCTCACATTCCTTCTTTTGAAACACACAGTAAACATTGTCTTGTTTCACAGATGTACCACAGAAGTTCTTCCTCAGGAGATGATGTGTTCCACTACAGCCTGCCAGTGTAAGCTGAAATTTATATACCAACAGAGACATTGGATGTGCAAGCATTGCCAATCAAAGAGATTCACATTTGTGTGCACACAATGTTCTGATGCAGCACTGTTAAAGGATGAGACTATCAATATTCTATAGTTTTTTGTCAAACAATCCCCTGCAAATAACAAAACCAACACTGTCTTTCAATATTTTATGACTTACTCAGCCTGTCTGTGGCCCAAAGCCCATTTGTTTTGACTGAAAGATAAATCTTTTGCTGGACTTTTTTTCAACAAAGGATTAATACACTTTTGTTACTGTAGCAGGATAGTGTATGTGGTTATCCACTGCAACAGTGTGATTCAATTTGGTTTTTAACAGGTTGAGACAGCGACAAAGCTTTGTGGAACAGAGGAATGAGATATGTCAGGCTTTGGACACAGTACTTGTCAGTAGGCTTAAGTCATTGTTGGTTTTGGTCTTTTCAGATGTGCTGACAATTAGAAAAATATGGAATTTATTCAGACTTATCAAGTGCCTTTGATAAATGAAAAAAAGGTTTAGACCCATAACTGTTATAAGGACCACTTATTGTTGCAATAACTGTGTCTTTCTCCTTTTGCAGTATAAAAACACAACCTTCCTTCCACCAAACTACTCAATCCAGGTAAAAAAAATCTTTTTGTTTTCATTTTTATTAAAATGTTGACACAGTTTGGGCTAATTTCCCTTATGTACAGTAATACGGTTTTTATCATATCAGAAGAAATAGTGTGTCTTCATGACAGTTCCCAGACGTTCCCACATGTGCTTATGTTCTTGCAGTGACAGTTTCCAGTACAATCTAGAGGCCAGCATGTCACTGCGGCCGCGGCAAGGAGAAGGACCCATGGCTTACCTGAACCGTGGCCAGTTCTACGCTTTGACACTGTCCAAGACTGGTTTCAGGTCATCCATGTGTCAAGCCAGAGGCAAAGTGAGTGGAGAGACGCTGTCACACAAGCCTGATGGGAGCCCGTCCAGTAGTGAGCCAGCGAGAGGCTCTCGGCTGCAGCAGGACAGTATTGTACAGGTGAGGGAGGTGAAACAGTGCATGAGGAGGAAGTGCAGAGGCAGATGTCAGGTTTTACTGCAAGCCTATCACTGAGTAGCTTGAAATATTTTTGCCTGATTATATTATATGTTTGCTGCCACGCCAGAGTGTTATCATGGTTGTCTTTGGAGAAGACAAGTGCAGAGACGAGCAGCTGAAGAATTGGAAATACTGGCACTCCCGCCAGCACACTGCCAAACAGAGAGTCCTGGACATTGGTAAGATGATTATTGTTTTCCTCCTCACTGCCAGGCTTGCTGTCTATGTTCATGGCTGGATGAGGTTTATAAATGGAGCGGTTGGGGAATAGGCACACGCACTTTAGTAATGAATATCACACTTAGTTGTAGATATTTTCCTCTAAGCTCGACAAATTCATCAAGATAAACAGAGAGTAAGCAGGTGGCAAACCTGCAGCAGGCTGCAGGAGAATCCTGTCACATATCCTGAGGTGAAACTCGATACAAATTTGAATAACAGTCAATCCTCAATTCCCACAGGAGCTCTGTGAAGAGACAGCCTATGAGTCTTACATTTGCATAGACGTTAGCAGGAGAGGTACTGTAGGTGGGGGCCTGGATTGCGGCCATATCCTGTATGATCAGCAGGAGACAGGCCTCAACCTGTGGTTTAAAACTCAGTGGAATGAACCAGCAGTGTCTTTCACTGTGGTGGTTTTTGTCTGTGGTAAGCCTCTGCCAATAGCATCCATGGTACTGGCATTAACTTGCCATGGACAAGGCAGAGTGGCTTAAATTACAGTGGCATTGTGGGAATTTTAAAGTCTATTTAAAGGCAAAATAGCCTCAGAGCGCCAAACAGAGGTTGAATGTTAACTAAGTATATCTCCTTAAGTGCTGTTCTCAAGTACAGTTTTTGGTAATGCAGCACTATATTTAACTACATTTCAGTTCCACTGCATTTTAGTTGTGTCTAATTGGGATCCCTTTGTAGGTATCAGTGGGTTGTTTGCACCAAAGAGACCACAGTATGTCATAAAAATGCAAAGATTAGAGAAGAGTCAAAGCAGCAAATGCAGATTTATGTATCGGAACTTTTTCCCATCTCTGTTCTGTGATCTCACACTACAGACTCCTTAGATTTATCTTGTGGCCCTTTGGAGGGGACAGACCCCTTGGTTGGGAACCACTAGAGTAAACTACTACTACACTATATTTAAAATGGTAAAACTAGCTCCACTTTAACAATAATGTGCTACTTATGTATGGGTGTGTCAGTATTAACAACAGAAATGCACCAGGTGTTGTACATAAAAGATGAATAATTCAAGTTGACGTGTAGCTCACTGAGTTAAGGCGTTACATTGTGGGCGCAGGTCGGCAGCAGCAGTCGTGAGTTCGAGTCCGGCTCACGACCCTTTGCTGCATGTCTCTCTCTCCTCTCTACCCCCTTTCACTCTGTCTATCAATTAACTAGAAAAATCCCACCCCCACCCCCCCGCCAAAAAAAAGATGAGTTACTCTAAATGGGACCATAACTTAGAAAACTGGTCATCATGCTGTATTGAAGGAGACTTTAAACTAGCAATTGAAACCATAACCTTATTAGGAAAATGCTTTAATGAGGTAACAAATCAGGAAACAAGCCGGATCATTTTCTCTTAGACTTCTATACAATCTGACTTCTTTTGCAGCCAAACGAGTCGCCCCCTGCTGGCCATTTAAAAGAATACTGGTGGACCAAATGCACTTTATATAACTTCCACAGCAACGACTGAAACAGTTCTCTCCCTCCCATTTTCTCACTTTGCATGCAGCCGACTACAAGGAGAGCTACAGCACGATTGGGAACGTGGAGGAAATTGCCTACAATGCTGTGTCCTTCACATGGGATGTCAGTGAAGAAGCCAAGGTAAGAAATAAAAAAGCAGAAGAACAATAGGGAAAAATAGGGACATTATGCTATTTAAGTCAAAGCAAGAAAAAAATCCTCTGCAAGTGAAACAAGTCAAATGAATGTACACCTCGATAGGCATCTCTTTGGTTTGGCTCTACATTTCTTTCTTCAGAAATGTAAGGGAAACCACCATTATTTGTTTTGAGGACTCGGTCTATGCTCAACTATTTATGTCAGCGGACTGTTGACACCTCATAGTTTCAGAATAGTTGGGAATCATAAACCAGACGCTTCCATCCTCCCCCAACCTTTTTGTCCTCCGTGACAGAAGGAGCGTCTCCTGCATTGTGTGAAGCCATTATTTCAGGCAGACCATGAAAACAAGCCGCTCAGATTTCACCTTTGTAAGGGTGGTCAGTTAAAGACAAACAGCAAACAACACGTTAACACACCTGCACACCACACACACACACACACAAAGAATGAGCCCACCCCGAGGCTGTTTTGGGCCCTGTGGCTCCCATTCAGCTCAAGTTTTAATGAGAACTCTACAAACAACCTCAGTGAAAGACGGGTAATTGCAGCTTTGCAGGTTTGTGGATAAATATTTACTGCTTGGCACACACCTTCACTACACTGTAATTGTTCTCAGTGTGTTCAGACTGCGGTGTGAAGACAGAACATCAAACTGTGCATACTTGTACACCTGACCACGGTGATTCACCATCATGTCCCATTATTTTGAGAACATGGTGTAGATCTTGAATAGATGGAAGGAAGCTACATCTCAGACATCAGTCTTTTATCTTCATTGATTAAAGAACACACACACATCCAGCTTCAGAACGCATGCTTCCAGGTTGCTGCTGTGATTAAGTAAGCTAAGGAGGCGCACAAGAGACACATTTGATCAATTTTGATGCAGCAAAGATGGAGAGATCCTCATGTCTAGTTCATAATACAGGACCAAGGCCCAAAATATCCAACACCTTTCTGTCTGGTAAACATTCCACATCTTTTCTTTTTTTTGACTTTCTAATGCCAGTTACAGATTTATATTTTTGAATAAAACATCTATGACCAACAGGCGAATTGTCATAAAACTTGTTACCACAGACGTTCAAGTTTCCTGTCAGGTTGACCTTTTTCATCTTGTGCCATTGTCAGCTCAAAAGTTGACTTTGTTCCATGCTGACAGGCCCATCAGCTCAAGTTGTGCTTCGATTTTAGCTTTAATAGCAAACTAACTGATGTGGTGAACTAATAAATGTGATCTGCTCAAGATCAGCTGACATTAGCATTTAGCCCCGCCACAGTCAAATCTGAAATGGGAAACTGCTCTCATCTTCTCTCCCAAAAGACATCATCAGCATCCTCCACATATTTTTTACAGTCCTTTGAGTTTCCTGATGTAATACGTAACAGTGGACGTAACAGCACGAAATTTTAAACAGATCATGTTAGGTGTGAGTTTGCCTACATTTAGTACATTATAATCTAAAAAATAAGTTATTTTTATTATTGTGATTTAAATTCCATTCACAGTGCCCAGCTGTAACGCTCAGCTGAAAGGTAGAAGAAGCATTCCCTACAGAACTGATTACAAGAGCAGGTCATCTCAGCGTTGTGTTGATTGTGAATGGGGATGTGTGACTTGGCTGCCTAATGTAATCCAGATGATCATTATCAGCCTTTCTGCCACACACTGACTCATAAGCCTCCACACAGGACCAGAGGCTGCTGGAAATAAAGTGGAAGAGGTTGAGAAAGAACACCCCTCTTATTGTGTGGAAATCGGACGCCTGGCATGTCACTGCAGCCACTTCTGTCTTTTCATTCCTGTCTAGTGCCACCTACAAATTTAGGTTTCCAAACATAATTGGATGCCTGAGCAGACTTTGATGGCCTGACATCCAAAATTGATATTTTTGGTGCAAATGATCATTTCTTCCTTCTTTTTGTTTTGGCATGCTTTGGCTGTTGCCAGGCAACAATCAGCATCCCCATTGTAATAGAGTGTGAAATGTGTTGGTCGGGAGATGAGCGGCTTCCTGCAGCATGACTCTGTTTTTTGTGTTTGTTTGTTTGTGCCCAGTTGAGCGGATGGCACTGAACAGCCACTTTACTGCACCCTCATGAACTTCTTGTTTGTTTGTTTTTTTTAGGAAGGTATCTGAATGTTCACACATGCAGCAAGCGCAAACACAACAAGCCTCCTACTCGCGCACGCACACACACACACACACGCACACATACGCCAGCAGCAATGCGTCCAGTGCTTGTGGAAAAAATTTAAATGGCTTGGGTCTGTGGAGGTGTGAATTTGTGGAGGTGTGTAGGAGGCTCACTTGTGCTCCAGGCCTTTCGAGCAATCAGCCCTCACCTCTGCAGGTTGAGACACGATGCTGTTGATGCTGTGTAGTGGGAAAATTGCTTTTGAGCCACGATGAGGAATCTCTACCGTTATCCGTCTCTGCCGACCTGTTGCTCAAGCTGTCAGTCCTGTTTAACTGGAAAATTCAACAGGCGTTTATGTTGGTTTAGATGTTTGCCGTGAATCATGAGAATCTGTTCCATCAGGTAACTAAGTGTGTGAAGGTAGAAGATGTTTATCTTGAATGAAATAGAGTAGTGGTGGTATGATACAGTTATTTGGGTGAGATTTAGAAGAGCAGAATCCCCTAAATCTTTGGGAAAGAGTGATTTTGCAACAGAGTCATGCCTTTCCAAAAGCTGTGACACTGAGGGGTCTGCAGTAATATTAAACCACTGATAAATTCAGTATGAAAATCACACATTCTTGTAAATTAGTAAATCAGTCACAAGTGTTTTTTTCACTTGCTGCATTTAAATTTGAGGCTCATTTATCATCATCTATGGAAGAAGTGGGACATGTTTGTGTGACTGAGTGTTGCTTCTGGCCTGTGAACTGCTGCTGCTGCTGTTGTGACTCATGACCCTGTGACCCTCTCACTCATCACTGTGCAGTTTATGACTCAGGTTGAGATTCATTTGAAAAACAAAGATCTCCTTCAGATCTCTCCACCGGGTTAAGCTGTAAAACAAACTGAATTTTAACTGAGCCGGGGGCAGGCGGATGATGGGTTCTCATTGTTAAAATAAAGGCAGGAATGGCTTTATTACCAGGGAGTGAATGCGAAAGTGAATTAAAGGGATTCATATAACATCCCGCAAACCCTGTTTGCCTTCACAACTCGCCCTGACAAGATTTTCAGGACTGACTTCTCAATTTCAATTTCTTGCTTGCAAACAATCATCCCACAGAACATTGGTTACAGTTAGATGAGAGACGATAGATGAGATGATCAGAAGATTTATGAAAGGTGTCCAAGGCTCCAGATAAGAATAAATGAAGTATGACACTAAATTTTCCTTCTTCAATGTTCAAAACCTTTTTACCTCCAGAGCCTTGTCCCAGTTCCTCTTTCACTGATGCCACCTTCCTTGCTTTTTGACAGTATTTTTTTTATTAAAATTGAATGTCTATAAATTTGATAAAAGTACGGTACAATTGAAGTGTCAGTGTCAGACTTGTTTTGTTCAGGGTATCCACTGTATATGGGTCAGGCTTGTGTTTCTACCACTTGAAATCGCCGAACCTGAATAGTTCAGCCATTTATCTGTAGCTTTATCCTTTATCCTCAGGTAACTATTTCAGCCATTTATTTCTAAATGCTGATTCACAACAGGGCTATAGACAAATCCCTCACCTTTAGCTATCTGCAACCATGTCCATTCATTTTAGTACATTTAATTTTTTTAAATGACTATTATATCTTATACAAGTATTTATCCATTACTTTTAAGTTACTATTTCAACCATTCATGATAAAAAAAATAATAATAATTTGTAAGGGTTACAATTTTACAACTGTTGACTAACTGTTTGAACCATTTATCTGTTTTTTTTAAAGCAATTTTTTTAAATTAATTTTTTAAATGTAAGCGTTATTCTTTCATTACTTTAATAATAATAATCATAATAATAATTCATTGGTTTTATATAGCGCGTTTCTAGACACTCAGACACTTTACACTGCATTATTCATTCACTTCATACTCCTTGGTGGTAAACTAAGGATGTAGCCCTTGGGTAGACTGACGGAGGTGAGGCTGTCAATCTGTGCCACCCCTCCGACCCCCTCCGACCCCCTCCGACCACCACCAACCACTCACTCTCACACTGCATTCACTTTATGTTAACAGATTCTCCCTCTTTATTCGTTACACTTAGTTATCTATTGAAACAGTTTGTCAATAAAGATTGAAAATTATATTTTAAGCCAATTCTTTCATTTGTTTATCTGTAAGTTTGACTATCTGTAGACCTCTCTGGCTACTGGAAAACTAGTTTTCAATGCTGATAATGTTAAGCTGTTACACCTGAATTAATTTGACAATATATATTTTTTTCATTTTAAATTGTATTTCTTAAAATTATATTCATATTTTCATGTACTGCTTGGCAACTGCAGAAGTACCGCCTGTGGTACATTGTGGGAAATCAGAGCAGCATGACAGCTATTTGACATCTATGTCTCATTTTCGATCTAAAACCTCCAAACATCGACCCCATGCTTTGTCTCATTTTTGTTTCCTAGGTCTTTATCTCTGTTAACTGTCTGAGCACAGACTTCTCCTCACAGAAAGGCGTTAAAGGGATGCCTCTGATAATCCAGATTGACACCTACAGCTACAACAGCTGCAGCAGCAGGCCCATCCACAGGGCCTTCGCTCAGATCAAGGTCTTCTGCGACAAGGTGAGGCGTCATTTGGCTGGTCTGGTCAACAATGAGCAGATCACTTCAACTTGGATCAAGGTTTTGTTTTTATTTTTTACTGTCTTTTAACATATTCTCCCTTTTCCTTGTGTTTTGCAGGGTGCAGAGAGGAAGCTGCGCGATGAGGACAAAAAGCAGCTCAGGAAGAGGATGAAAGGTTCTTTCTGCTTCATTTCAGCTACATAATGAAATTCTGATATTCACTTTAATTACATTTACAAAATATATGGTAGCGTGCTTAATTTAAAGTCCACTGAAACAAGGTTACAAAGCACTTTCCTGGAATATTAAAACTGAATGCAACACAAAGTAAATGGTAAATGAGGACAGTGGTAGACTTAAAAAGCAAAGCAAATCAATTAAACCTCATTAAATCTGTACTTTGTGTGGTTGCCTGGCAACAGATGCTGAATTGATGCTTTCTCTGAATTAGGTAAAAATGGCAGCTCAGGGCAGACCTCTCCCATTAAGAGGGCTGAAAGCACACTGTTCAAAAGCCTGCTAGACCTGGACTCCCAGCCTGTTCTCTTCATTCCTGGCGTCTACTTTGGAAACCTGCAGAGAGCAGGGCAGGTGAGTTACTGTCTCTCTGAAACGCACGCACACACACACACACACGCACGCACGCACTCACGGAGGAAGTGTGTGCATCTATTCCTGCCTCTCATGTTGCTTTTGTATTTCGTTTGCCAGGTGTTTGCTTTCAACACTGAAGAGGTCGACAGAGATGGGTGAGCATCTTGTTTTGCAGCTCACTGCACCGTGTGCACTAACCTTGAGTGCTTTATTTTTGATGATTTCTCCATGGTGATGATACCACAAAAGGATGGCCAAAGATGTGGATTTGTGATGCTCCATTTTATCCTAACCTTGTAAAACATAAGAAATAAACATGTTCCAGTTGCTTAGAGAACCTACGTCATTTCAAAGCAAAGATACAGGTGTGTTCCTCTTACATGTCATGTGTTCATGTGTGTGTGTTCATCAGAGGTGTTCTGATGAAGAGGGTTTCACGTGTTGGTGAAGAGGATGTCTGTCCCCCTCAGCCAAAGAAGCCCAAAGTGGAACTGGAAAGGAAAGGTAACATGTCTCTCTGTAAGAGCCTTTGTTCTTGTACTACATCATTCAGTGGAATGAATGAATGTTACATCATGCCTCTTTCATGCTTCATCAGTTCTGCTGTATGTGAGAAAGGAGGGGGATGAAGTGTTTGATGCCCTGATGCTGCGCACACCAACCGTCAAAGCATTGATGGAGGCAGTGAGTATTAAAATATTGTTCAAACAGCTGAAGAAAAATAGCCGAAAAAACACAATTCAACCACTGGACAAAACATCAGCAGCATCGCAATACAAGCATCCATTGCAGAGTCAGTCACTTAGGACCTCAGGCTGCTTTAACATATTTAAAATGCACTTTGTCTTCACAGATCTCGGAGAAGTATGCTTTGCCCGTTGACAAGGTAGCCAAAGTTTACCAAAAAAGCAAAAAAGGGTGAGTTAAACGCCATAAAAGAAAGACCCTGCAGTCATGCTGATGTTTAGCAGGTAATATTTAGAATGCGCTGCATCTGATTATTAGCATGCTATCATTTGCTGATCAGAAAACTATATGGATGTTAATTTTTGGTGTGTATTTTGTGGTTTATACTTTATGACTACTAATATTTACATAAAATACAGATGAAGCTGATTTTAAAGTTTAGTTTTGCAGACATTTGCTTCAACTAAAGCATTTGACAAACTGAAAGTGAAGCTAAATTATGGCGCTAGACGAAGAGCTAAAGGATCATGAAAGTTATTATAATTCATTCTGTGTGTGTGTAGCAAATGTCATGGCAGCCCATTCTGGTTGAGACATTTCCCTTAAAGTCACAAATGTGAACCTCATGGCAGAAGTAGAAAAAAATTTAGCGGATCACCACAATATAAAAGGTACATCATCTAGGAATCACGAATGTCTGCTCAACATTTAGTGCCAGTCCATCAGTACATTCTGGGATCTTTGAGTCTGCACCAAAGCAACGGATCGACTCACTGGCAGACAGACAAAAACAATGGACTCAATGTAAGAGATGAACATAGCCACTGTGTTTGAAAAGTGAAGCCAGCGTGGAAGTGCCTTCAACTTACATTCCTTCTAATGGCCAGCAGGGGGCGACTCCTCTGGTTGTATAGAAGTCTCATAAAAATATCCTACTTCCTACTTGACTTGTTACCTCTGTAAACATTTTCATGATGAGTTTCTGGTCTCAGTTATTAGTTTCAAGTCTTCTTCAATACAGCATGGGGTTCATTTAGTAAATTATGGCCCCATTTAGAGTAAAATGATGATAAAGTTGGGTATGTTATAGTGTGTGGCTACCTTGTAATCTACAAGTTGCTTTTGTATGGCCGCGTCACCTTGAGGTGCCAGTCAGATTCATCCTTCGTTCGTTGATATCTGGTTTCAAAAGAGCAACCACACCATGTCAGAGAGCAGGCCGCCATATCACCCAAACCAATGGGTAAAATCATGGTGGCAATGTCCATCTTTTGCATACAGTCAATACATGAAGAACCTACCTTAAATAAGACAAGTCTTCCTTGTGTGTTTCCTCCTCAGGGTTCTGGTGAACATGGACGACAACATTGTTCAGCACTACTCCAACGAGGACACCTTCAGCCTGGCTATTGAGAGCTCAGCCGACTCCTTGCGTGTGACTCTGTCGGAGATCTGACGGTTGTTAGCCACAGCACTGTATTCATCAGATGTACTGTCCAGACTGAGGTGATCACTGCTGGGTGAAGCCCTGTGTAGAAATTTATGAGCGTTGTTAGCAGTATTGGATGGCGGCGCCAAACTGTGTTCTTTAAAGGCCATATGGGAGCGTCGGTAGGGTTGGTTGCCCTGTAGGGATCACTGGCTCCCAGGAGGCAAGATCCACACCCTAACTTGCTGCAGCTCATGTTTAGTAGCTAACCTGTCATAGGAGGAGTTCTTGCAATAGGAACACAAGCTTATCAAAGTTGAAAACCTATGGATTCCATGTAAGCATGAAAAGTCTTCCTTGATCTTTTCTACCTTATTAGCTCGTAGGAATTCACTTCTGAACTCTTTGTGTAACTGTGACTAAGATGAGGTTTTATGCGGGTCATCACAGAGCATCCAGCCAGCTTGCTGTGGTTTCACAGGAAGATGATGTTACATATTGGATTAACAGCAGCGAGCACCGCTGTTGGCTTCCTCCGTGCTTACTGCCAGCCTTCCTGTTACCTCTTCTGGTGGTGGAAGCTTTCAAATGACTAGATTGGATGTTTGAAAGGCTCTCAAATCACAGAAAGTCTATGGAGAACATCTTTTACCGCCACAGGAGTGTTCACGGCTCATTGTTTTGTATGTGTATAGTTATTTTTAAATGTGTCTTCAGGGATCGTAGTAATCTTTATTGGTTGTCCATATTTTATTGTTATTTGATTGGTCATGTTTTTACTGCAATCTAAACGTTTCTTATTGGTGCCAGTAAAATAACTGTTATCCCAGGTTGTGATTACATGCCAGTGTGTCAGGATCTATAATTACATGAGGCACCATTATGAAACAGGACTGCCCGTCTCCAGGATGCTGTTAAACTGCTCTGCTTCCTCTGTGCGCGTGTTTATTGCTTTTCCTCTCACTAAAGAGACTGTAGTCATTAGTATTTATGACATTCGTTAGGGACTCGCAACGCTCAACCGCTCCATCCATTTACGGCAAACCAGAGCTCAGCAGCAGAACGGTTCTGTTCTTACTCATTGCTCCTTTTTAACTGATCCACTGACACCTTCTGTATCCTTCATTTGCTCCATGCATGATGATGTACAGTCGTTTAAATGAGCCAATAAATATAGTTTTATATGCAGTCACCTGTCTCTCCCTGTCTGTTGCATCAAAGCTAAAATTTACAGCTTCCGTTTTACAGTACAGCAGCCTTTACGAACAGTTTCACAGCTTTATTAATGCTTAATAAATCATTGATGGATGGCTTTGAATTGCCAGGTTGTGCATATTTTCTTTGTCAGTGTTGGTATCTCTTTAAATGACGTAAGGTGTCAATGAATGGACTTAAGTGGTCACACCACTCCCTTTTTCATGTTTTTTAACCTGGCAACATAACTTGTTGGTATCTATGGCTTATACCTAGGCTGCACGTATAAAGCCTCGTGCATAAAAGGTGAATAAACACCGAGAATGATGCAATTTTGCTCTTACAAGCACAATGTGTCACAATTCCCATAATAATTTCATAGAGCCTTCAGCAGAGATCAGCAAAGGCAAAAGACAGTTTTGATGTATAAGTGTGTCTCAGCATACAGTTGTGTGAAAGAGCATTCAGCCCCCTCCTCATTTCTTCTATTTTTGTGTGTATCATACTCAACTGTGTCAGATCTTCAATCTAAATCAAACATAAAACAAAGGTGACTGGACTAATCATACAGGTTTTAAATGATAGTGGTATTTATTGAAGTAAGGATGTTATCCAATACCTGAGTCGCTGAAGTGAAAGTGTTAGTTGTGCCACCTTTAGCAGCAACAACCAAACCCTCCAGATGACTTGAGATCAGTCTCCATCGTGACAGGAGTGGAATTTTGACAAGCTCCTCTTTGTTGGACTGCTTTAGTGCAGCCACATTGGATGGTTTGTCAATAATATGGGGCTGCCATGACGTAGCATAGCCCCTCTACAGCATTATACTGCCACCTCCGTGCTTCACCATATATATATATAATATTCTTTCAGGAATTCCGTGTTGATCCCTCTCTTCCAAACACTTCATCTTTCGACTCGTCAATGTATAGAACATTCTCTCGAAAGCTTTGAGTTCATCAAGGTGTGTTGTGACAAAGCTTTGATGTCCCCCTGGGTAAGCAGCAGTTTTCACCTCAGCACTGTCTGATGGATGTTACGTTTGCCTGGTGTCTTTCAGAAAGTGGCGTCATGCACACTTTGTGACTTTTGTGTTTTTCTGCATGAGTTTTCGCCATCTCTTGGAGGAATTTTACGTCTGGCATGCTCAATGTTGTTCCAAGACTTTATCATTTGATTGTTTCTAACTGTGAACATGTAGAGTCTCAGAGCCTTAGAAATAGTGTTGTAGCCTTTCCCAGATAGATACATTTCCTTTACCTTATTCTCTTCGCATCATCTCTGTTGGGATTTCTTTTGATTTTGTGTAGCACCACGCACTGCTGATGAGACCTTTTAGCCAACTTCATGTTTCTGAAAGTAGCTCTGGTTGATTGGACAGAGCTGCTGGTAATCAGGCTTGGATCTGTCCAGTCCACCTGCAACCAGTTCTCAATGCAGCTTGGTAGATTTATCCACTAATATGCTTTTTTACAAAGCATAACAAAATCCACATAACTATATGGAAAATATCTTACAGTGGCAAGAAAATGTATGTGTACCCTGTGGAATTACCTAGATTTCTATATAAACTGGTCATAGAATGTGATCCTAGCTGCGTCAAAGTTAGAAAAAAATAGACAACCACAATATCCTAGTCACCGTAACCACATTTTAAGACAGATTTTTACAGAAATGCAGATTTTTCCAAAGAGATCACTCATGTTTTCTCGGCCCTGTATATAAGCTTTCCTCTAGCATGTTCGTGATTTTGAAGTATAGCTTGTCTAATCCTGACAAGGTGTGCATTAGGCTGTGACGACTAACATGACACAGCTCTGACTGTCACTTGTGGTGGTCCTAGTCCTAGAGACAGGGCTTTGTGGGTAGACATGTTTGTAGTTATTGAGAAAGTTACTCTGGGGTCATTGTTACTGAAAGCTGCTTGATTTATCCACACCAGCTCAGGTTAAGAAGCATTACACTTAATGTAATTATTAATTACGACTTCAACCCTTCATAGAAGTGGCCCCATTAGAAAGCAGTTCCTGTTTGCCTTTACTGGAGGAAGTTAAGGTTAGTAGAAAGTGGATGCTTCGAATAAGCAGCCCTGTGTGGAGTGATGTCTGGTCTAGCTGTGGTCCTGTCACCTGCACTGGATTGAAGACATTTTAACTGCATCAATTTGAAGTTTTCCAGTCGGCTATTTCACTGTTTCATTCTGCAGTCAGGGATCCGAGTACTTGACACTGAGGCTGCATTTCAGTGTGACAGGTCACAGCAATCCCACTTCAGCAAACGGAACAGACACAAGTCATCATTTGACATTAGAGGTGCTGAAAACTGCTCTGAAAATCCAAGGAAGAGCAGTTTGGGTGGTTTGGTTCAATGGATGTAATTTCAGCTATGGTCTAGCTGTGGGGATGAGAATGTTGATTAGGCACAGGCCACTTCTTTGGTCCAAACTGAAATATCTCAACAACTACTGGATGGATCGTTATGAGATGTTGTCAGAAGTCGACACAGGAAGAATCCTAATGACTCTGGTGAGCATTATGCTTCATGACATTAAAGTTCATGTTCCATGCTATTATCAGATTAGATGATTCATCCGCGCTTTAGATTACAGCAACATGTCACATGCTGGTGTTAGCGCTTAGCCCAAAGAACCACTCTGCTATGTTGTTAAGAAACATGATAAATTCTAGTATAAAGGCAGTAAAATCATCCATCCATTATCTATACACCACTTAATCCCCTGTAGGATTAACTGGTGTATAGATAATGGAGCCTATCCCAGCTAGAATAATCTTTATTGTCATCGTGCAAAACAATGAAATTCTGTAGCTGCCTTGGGACGAAGGCAGTGGACACTCTGGACAGGTCACCAGTCCATCACAGGGGCACATAGAGAGACAAAAAAACAATCAGAGCCGGCCCTACCCAATGTGGCGCCCTTCTCCATCGGCGATTTATATACACTTACAAAAGAAATCGAATAGCATTGTTTTGTAGTAATACTAATTGGGCATTGCTTTACATTTTAATCAGTGTGAGCTCTTCCATTTTAAGATTTAATAGTTATAACTAGTTTTAACATAATTATATTGAAGGTGAAATTTTTCCCAATTTTGTGGTGCCCCCTGGAGGCCACAACACCCTTAGCATTTGCCTATATTCCCTAATGAGCACACCGGCTCTGCAACCAAGCACACTCTCATTCACACCTACGGACACTTTAGAATCACCAGTTAACCTCAGCATGTTTTTGGACTGTGGGATGAAGCTGGAGCACCTGGTGAGAACCCACACATGCACAGGGAGAACATGCAAACTCCTCACAGGAAGACTCCAGGCTGGGAATGGGGGACCTCCCAGCTGTGAGGCGACGGTGCTAACCACTGCCCACTGTGCCGTCCGCAGTAAAATCAGGCCACGCTTATCTTCTCATATATCCACATTTACTTCAAAGCAGCTCCCATTTCCTGTTATGCTTTTCTCAGACACACATTAGGACAAAAGGCAGATAGGAAGGATGATCACTGTGTAAAACTGTGGCACTACTATTATTTGTGAACATTTAGAAATTGGGAACTGTCACTACTTTTGAAAATCAAGGGTGCCAGAAAAATATAAACAAAAACTGTGGAATACTGTATAAAATCTGCACAAATAGTGGGGAAAACTGTAATTGTAATACATACAATACTTTTTAGCCATTTGAAATACAGTAGAACACAGTGATCCTATGGCCACACATTGTAAAAGAACAAAGTACTGTTTATAACTACACAGATTTTTGATGTGGACATTGTGAACAATTTTGACCTGTTCTGTTTGTTTGTTAGTTAGTTTGTTTTTTTACAGTGTGTAAGTATTTTTACTATGATTTTTCTACATGTTATTGGTAATTTAACAATTCAGAACACTGCTCTGTATCGCTACAAGGTGATCAATGTTATTCCCTTTGCCTGCCAGTGGTATTAATGTTGTGGCTGTTGGGTGTATCAGGTGGTGACAGGGACCAAATTTTAGCAATACTAAAACTACAAGGGCAGAAGTGCAGGAAAATGCTCAAGTACAATACTTAAGTACAGTTTTGAGGTACTTGCTGTCTATGTTTCAGTTGTAATTAGTTACTAGTTAATAGCAGGCAAGGCATAAATACAAAGCACTGCTACACTCTAAATTAAGCCACTTTAAAGTCAATAAAACTAGTAAAATGTTAAAATAAAGCTTACATATCAAAGCATCAATAACAAAAGTCCAATATGTATATAAATGAACACATTTTGATGACAGTCCTTTATATTTTGTTTTTTAAAGAGCTCCATCCATTACATGACCAACAAACTGTGCAACAGTTACACTGTTTCTACCTGAAACCATCTTTAGCACTTCTTGCCATTTAAAAGCCGACATATACACAGTAGGACCAGTAGGACCCAAACAAAGTAAAACTCTTAATATTACACAATTAACCAGACATCACACAAACACTTGCACACAATATATTGTAAATTTAATTCTTGCCTTTTTAAATTGACCAAAAAAACAGAATCCTGTGTTCCAAAACTGCAGTCACTAAATACAGGATACCATACAAAACCTACAAAATGCAACAATTACAAACAGTTTTGTTCAACATATAACAATTGTACAGTATAAATTCATACAATACTGTTTTTGTTTTCATTTGGCACTCAACCACAAGATGCTATTTTGTGTTTTCACAGAAGTGGTACACCTGACACGGCTCTTCTTTCTTTTAAAAAAAAAAGAGGAAAAACAAAATCATTTAAAAAAAAAAAACTATAAAAGTGACACATTATGACAGTTCCATTGCAGTAGTTGTGATCCTCTGTTGGTCTGCATCTTTTATTTTTTTACTTTACAAAAAAAAAAAACAGCAGTTATTCAATTAAACATTCAAAGCTTTTCTAATCAGAACACGATGCAGTAACTGAAACGGATTTGCTCGGGCCTGGAGGAGGGCAGTCGGGTGAGCTTGAACAGTTGTTTTTTTTCTATTTCTGTTTTGTGTTGAAGCTGAGTGAAGAAAAAAAAATTAGGAGAGAAGACTGGACCAAAAGATCGTGAACTAAATCCTCCCCTTCAAATTTAGAGGGGATGAAAACACTTCCACTGATGTGTGACTGAGTGCATGTTATTCACATGTATTTACTGTAACAGTATACATTCTGTTTCACTCAGAGGGTGCTCTGGGCTGCTGCTCTGTGTATACTAGACCTTGATACAGATACAGCTTAATGACTGGCCCCAGCTGCAACAGAAAACATCTCTCAGCTCTGACTGCCCGGTATTCTTACGTGTACATGTGCATGATGGTCGTCCTAAAGCTCAAATCATTCATATGAACCATTAGATGTGTCAGCTTTGGCAGTCCAGACTCCAATCTAATAACACTGACCACTGGTAGTACTAACGCTGACAATATTAACATACAGAAGCGAGCACAGAGCTAAATGGATGACCGGCTGTTTGATATCCATACATTAAAAAAACACACACATGCTTATGCGCACATGCATACGTGTTATTTTTAGTCTACGCACCCCTGTACCCAACATGCGGTGTTTTTAAAAACATCTAAAAGTGAAACGTGAAGAAGCGCGTCTTCGCCCTTTCACATAGCAAAAGTCGACAAAAGGAAACTGGTTTGCATGCTCGATATCCCGCAACAGCTTAAATAAACAAACATTTTTAAAAATTATTATTATTATTTCACAACATTTGTTCTCAACGGAGTATTCTGGACTATGAGGATTGGCTTTACAAATTTAGATGCACTTTAAAATATCTACACTGTACTCAAATACTTGTAAAGACTAGTTTTCTATTGTTACCTAAAGCTAGAGCGCAGTAACACTCTGTCTGTTGGTATGAAGGAAACCACTGGAACAGGTGATGATAGAGGGATTCTTTTTCATCCTTCATCAGTGAGACTTCACAAAAAAATCAAACTACGGATTCGGGCGCATATGCATGGTAGCATGATGTTACATGTTGTTGTAGTCCCAGCACGAAGTCTATGAAACAAAGTCTATCAAGTTCGCAAAATACACAAACACACGTACACATTCTCACAGTAGAAAAGAGGAAAGCAGTACTCGCTCTGAGTGAAGGACAAACTTCACAGGTCCTGTCTGCAGATTAAATGATCTCATCTACAGCACGTCCAACACCATCACAGCTCTCTTTTCCCTCTCGTGGTCTCATGCACACACTCTGTCTATTATACATATTAGAGTGATACAGGCTCTGTGTGGCCCCCGGCTGCAGCCTCAGAGGGTACAGAGAGCCAAGCAAAGACACTGATACAGACACTCCAGTTTATACTGCATATATACAACCAACCGTAGACCTTCCTTATACTCTGACACTCCATTAGGAGAACTGAGGGACTCAATTACAATCAGTGGGGTTTGACAACCTGATGAGAGACCGGTCTTTGTAGGAGTTTGGAGGGTGCAGATAAACAGCTTGAGAAAAGGGGGGCGGGAAACTGGAGAATGTGGCTCCTGTGTCCATCTTTGAAAGTCCTCAGTGCATACTGAAGGCCTGTCTTCTTCATCGTCATCATCTTGTCATTCTTCATCATCAGTGTGCTCCAGAGTGGAGAGTTGCGGGCATTTAGAGTCACCCAAAGAAGCACTGCAAAGACACAAATGAGGCAGTCAGATTAGCTGTTGATATGTTGATCTTTGTTATGACGTGCTGCATTTCATGGTTTGCACTTATGACAGACACATCATGCCGGCACATCTAACGTCTAAATTGAATCTTATTTTTGAAATATCTAAATACACATGGGTCACTTCATTTTAAATTATTAGAGGCCTTCTGCTGGACTATCTCTGATTTGCTTGAAACTGTTTCATCATAAACTATGGATGATGACAATGGAGTCCTTGAAATTTCAGACTGATATATCAAGTATTTTCCAAGATTTTGTTTTTTAAAAATTGCCCGTCGAACACACTTTTTTCACACGTTAAAATTTGAGGCTCTGTTTGAACCATTAAAGATAAAAGCCTGAAATTTTCATTACTATTTTCCATAATGTCATTTATTCAGAATCTGCAATATTGACAAGCAAATCAAATTAAACTATGAAAAAAACTATGAAAAATTCCCTTTGAGCACACGTCGACAAAATAAACTGATGATGCAAAAGTCAACTGGCAATATCTTCTGAACCACATGTAGTTGCTAGTCACAATATTACAAGACAAAACCTATTGAACACTTTAAATATGAAATAAATGATCATAACAATGGAAAGAAAGTTATTTGTGTTGAACTTTCATACCTGATTAAGCAAGTATGACAAGCTGTACTACAAAAACTAAAATATTGATAGACAGCCTAAACAAAGCAGGTTTCCAAAATGGTTCTCTGAGTATAACGATGAAAACATTTTTTTTTTTTAAGATGGAGAAATGGTTCATGTTCCTGTCACAGATCATCACTGATGACCAGAGGTGGGTTTATGGCTCCTACCCTGAGACCAAACATCAGTTTTCAGTGGAAAAGCCTGCAGTGCCCCCGGCTGAAGGAGGTCAGCAGCACACCATGAGTGTGTTTGTAGTTTTGTTTGACATTCCCGGGGGACATGCACCCAGAATATGTCCACCAGGTTTGGACCGTCAGTGCCATGTTCTGCTGTGTTTGGCCACGACAACATAATTATCCCACCTCACCTGCCCTACTCGCAAGATTTGACTACCTGTGACTTCTGCCTCTTCCCCAAACTGAAAATCGATTTGAAGTGTCACGCTTTTAACACAGTGAAGAAGAGTGTGAGCTGAAGATGATGTCTGATGTGCGTCCAGAACATTGCAAATAAGGCAGGAGTGCTTGGAGCGGTGAATCACTGCCCAAAGAGACGACTTTGAAGGGGAAGGTGACCAAACTAAAATCAGGTATGAATATTGTTTTTATATTCAAAGAACTTTTTGATTGCACCCTTTATAAACACTTACTGTGTTAGTCTTCTCATTACTTATGGATGTGGCTAGCTGTACTAGAACTGTCTGAACCTGCGGTGCTTTCATTTGTGTTACCAGCATAATCCACATCACAGGAGTTCAGGAACACTCGGGCTTAGATGGAGTAAACTGCCCTCTCCTTTGGTGTATTATATAGCTGCTCTTTGTAAACTTTAGAGCTACTCAGTTGGAATAATTTTAAAGAAAAGTCCAAATTTTCTAATTGCAGACTTAAATCAGAACATTTTCTGGTTTCTTTCCTCCTCTGTGGCAATAAACTGATTATATAAGGGTGTTGTGGACTCTTCTCTAATGATGCCAACACAAGAAAAAACAGTCCAACAGTCTGCGTCTAAACAATAGTCAGGCGTGGCTGCAGTATGAACACAGAGACAGCTAATAAGAGGCTTCAGCAGAACAATCAAGTGGATAATTTCCAAAGACTTAATGTTTTCAAAACAAAATCCCCTCTTTGTGTTACTGTCCCTCCACTGCAGCTCAGGAAGGAAAGACTGTTGGGGGAAATGTGAAGCTATCCTTAAGACCAACATCATCAACCACAACTGTGAGCTCCTAAGAGACCTGCTGTTGGCTTATGCTCTGATTTCAATACACTGTAACCTCAGAATCTGGCAGACTGCTGTCATGGTTAAATGTAATTGTGACTTTTTGTTGCTCAGTTTTGAACGTCACACTTTGTGGCTTTCACCTTTCCATGTTGTGCTGACCAGGTCCATGCAGCAGTGCAACAGCTCATGTCAGAAGTTCAGCAACACCAAAAAACAACAACAACAAAAACCAAAGCAGAAAGCTGGAATTCTAAAAGAAGTTGCTCACAAAAACAGCCCTTGAGAAATGATCATATCCTACACATGGGGGTTTTAAAAAGAAGAGGCTTCTTCTGAGCATCAGCACCTTTAACACCTGCTCCAAAATACCAGGCCACCTCCTACAACGTCTCTTATATCAGTCCATGAACTACATATAGTCACAAAGACAGTGACATTGTGGATAACCCATCCCACATCCTGCCTCGCGCACACAGCCTCTGAATAGATTCCCTCCAGCAGGCGTCTTCTCTGCCTGGGAGGCAGAACCATTCGTGGGAGAAACACCTTCGTTCCTGAGACTGAACCTCAGCCCTCCTCCGTTACATCAGGCCTGCACGACTCTGAACCGAGTACACTTTGCTGTATAGATGTCGGTTTCATTTCATTTGCCCCTACCGCATAGCTGAAAAGTGAAGTTGCTGACTGTGAATCTTACAAGTCGTGTTGATGCCTCAGGTTTAGAACTGTCCAGCACTGCTGGGGTCGCACTGCAACAGGCGGACGATGGAGGGGTCGCTCTTCGCTCCTTTGATGAACTCCTCCAAAGACAGCTTGCCTGAAACATACACAACATGAAGAGAAACCATCTGATTCTAAGTTGTACGTTAGTGCACACAGAAAACAGAGGGAGACTGAGAGCGCTAGAGCTAAAGACACACAAGAGTAATATTTTGATCAGGATTCTGGCTAAATTAAAGGTCAAACGCTGCAACAAACAAATGTTTTAACAACACTGAGTCACCCTGCATTCCCACACGTTACAGAGGGACAGGAATTACACTAGATTATAATGCATTTTAGATCGTTTCTGAGCTTTTCTCTATTTTGCTTGTTTAAACATTCTGCTGCAATTATGTGACTTCTAGAGTCTTGATTTTTATATTCTATCTCATGCTGTAAGAAGGACCTGTCCATGTTAGTGCAACTCACCGGTGAACCAAGAGACGTAAAAACCGCACACTATGTTTTTTTACCTGAATCCTGGTGGGGGTGGGGGGTAGTAAGATCATGACAATGTCAAGGTGGATCTCTTCTGTTTTTTGGGGGTTTTTCCTCATAACCTGATTCAGTGCATCCTAATGATGTTGCACTTTTCACCAACAGGGGGCAGTGTTGAGATAATTGTGCTTTCTCCTGAACACCCTGCTGATGGACCGAGTCAAGCTGCCTCCCCAGTTGATGTGCACTTCTCGGGATTCTTATTAGAAGACACGAAATATATAACATATAAGATAGCACACTTCCATGTTGCGGTCAGCACGCTCTCTCTCACTTCATCTTGCTGTCTTTGTTCTGCTGTCACTTTTCTCCTTGTTAGTCTTCTCTCCACCTCCCCCTCCTCTTTCTCTTCCAACCCACTCCTCTTTCACAACTCCACCTACCCACACTGCTCACTGATTCCTCACCGTCCATCTCCCCCTCTCCTGCCTCTTGTTTCTCAGTCCCCTGTGCTGTGGGGTCTCCACATGAAGAGTCGTATGCTGGTGCTGCTTGAATATCTATAGTCCTATTGTGTGCAACTCAAGTGTGTTGCGTACGAGTGAAATTTCAGGTCAGGTATGAAATGTGTTGTCAGTGAGTGGCTTCTTCAGGCTGGAGCACTCTAATGAAAAACCAGGACGGATTGTACAATGACAACAGCTGCCAGCCAGCGAACCAGGTGGCAGTGACAAGCTGTTCAATACATTTGCATTTTAAATGCCTGTTGAGCTCCCTTTCACAAAATCAGTTTCTATCAGAGTGTTTTAAAATGTTTTTGGTGTATTGTTGGAGAAGCACAGGAAAATTTAATACACTTTGCCACTTTGTCAAGGCAGCTCACAAGAATAAAACTGTTGGCTTCAGAGCATGCTGACGTTAGCAGACAGTAGCACAGTTATGATCTTAACAGCAATCAAATGAGTAGTTAATTAATGTTAATTCTGTATTCAAAAAGACAACGTTTAATATCAGCTGGATCTTTGTCCAGTTAAAATACCAAAAAATAGATACAAACAGTGGTGGAAGAAGAACTCAGATCCTTTACTTGAGTACCAACACAGAAAATTAAAAATACTCTGTTACAAGTAAAAGTTCTGCTTGAGTAAAAATACATAGGTATTAGCAGCAAAATGCAGTTGTCAAATGTTAAAGTATTACAGCAAATGTACTGGTTTGTTCCCTCTGACTCACTATATACACGACATTATGAGACTTTAACAGAGAAGCATCAGCGTGTCAGCAGCTTGTTACTGTTTCAGATGCTGCAGTGGAGATAGCTTGAACTACGTTATATGTAATATTATATACAGAGACAGTAGATAAATCTGAGGGGGAAGGAAACTGAAGTTTAATCATGTGAGAAGTTTATAGGAAAAGAGTCACTGTTTGATAAAATTGTTAAAGACTTACAGACATCTGAAATATGACACTAACACTCAGTGCTTTGTGTAAGACAAACAGGTTGGACGCCACTGCTTCAATCTTTATTAATGTTTTGTATTTTAAAAGCTTGTTATATTATCCACTGTGTAAAATTTTCAGCTTAAAAGTACTTAAGTCAGATAAATGTAGTGGAGTAGAAAGTACAATATCTCCCTTTCAAACACAGAGGAAAGACAAAGTAGCATAACATGGAAGTACTTGAGTAAAGTACAATTGCCTCAAAATTGAATTTAGGTACAGTATTTAAATAAATGCACTTAGTTACTCTGCCATCATGGAATATGCACATGCATAGATGCCATTATAAATAAATCCTAATCTTATGGAAAATAACTCACTTCAACTCAAATTCACTAGTTTTTAAAATGTATGGAAAATGACAGACATTATCTGTAAATGAATGAAAGGAAATAAAACTCTTATTTTGGTAAATTCTGTCAGTCTCCACTTTTTGTTGCACAAGTTCGAGGTCGGAACACAGAGAAAGGTAATTATTTTGTTTTTCAATTCCTCTTAGGTGGCTCTGCAGCTTGTTTTGAAAAGTGTTTTGAAATCAATAGTGCTGTGTACTTTGTCTTCCAAAATAACTGCTATTTAAAAATCTTGAGCATTTGTCAACATTTTATTGAAGACTTTTGATTACAGTAGTTAAATCTGTAAAATTCAATAGTTCCACTGCACAGCATTGAGGTCCCCTAGTTTATGGAGGGCGTTTGTAATAATACAGGAACAAATCTGTCAAATAACAGTGTTTTACAACAGAACGTTTAGGTCTATCAGTGTTAATTTAAGGTGTTGGGTCATATAAATGAGGAGAAATCTGCTTAACTGTGTTCAATAAGTGGGCTTCTTTGCAAAACACACAATGAAAATGTCTGTTTTTTCTATTTATTTGAAGTAGGATGTTGAACTTCAATTTTGTGGTTTTTGTTTGGCAGTAGAGCTGTGATAGTTATGTGAACTACTTTTTCGTGTTTTATATTTGATATTCTACAAGTGCATGTAGAATATTTATTTGTATATACATACAGACATACATGTAACAGGTGTGGTTTTCCAGTCAGACCACCGAGGGTGACAAACATATTAAAGTAATCATCAATTCAAGAACTTACATGCAGTAGAGTAGCAATACAAAGCCAATACATCCAAATAGTCAGGGCTCCTTTCTTAATGGATGCTGCTTTCTAATTAGCCTTGAACCCATAAGTGCTCCTAATTATAACCCTTCAGCTGATGAATAATTTTCAGTTTACTGATGAACTAAAGACCAAACCTACTTTATACTAAATGAAGCCAGCCTACCGTCTCTGTTGGTATCCATCTGCCTGAAGATCTTCTCCGTCCTCTTCTCAGGTGTTGACTCATCCTCAGGCATCTTCATCACAGAGGACACCATCTTATATATTGCCTACAAAGGAACACACAGCGAGGCCAGATAATCAGAGACTACTGCAAGGTGTTGGGGTACTAATTACTGCCCCCAAGAATTTCTCAGCTCGGTTTAGACTCACTGTAGCTAATTGGCTTGATCCTGTCACCGTTTCTGTATTGGATGTTAGATCTCAAACACATCACTCTAATGTATATATCTGCTTTAAATCTTTTGATTCTGCAATTCTTACTAAACTTTGTGTCTAGTTCTGCCAGCACGCACCACAGGTCCTGTGGTATTGAGTTTTAGTGCATGTTATGTGACCATGGTTGTGTGTGAAGTCACTGTGCATTTTCTTACGCTTATTTCAGTTTTTGAATTTTCAGAATAAAAGTAAGCTACATGTTCTGTCCTCCATAATACCACAATGGAACAAAAAAGTAGCATCAGGTGCACATGCATCTGCTAATAATGCAGCAGGGTGATACATTGCACTTTCTACTTACCAAACCTATCATTGTACAGCAGTTGTGAGTAATGATGCAAAATGATGATGATTAAAAAGTGCAAGAAATCTCATTATACTGCTGAATAAAAACTGAACTGCTGAGTTTGTGGTCTGTTATGTCGAGTCTAGTGAATGAGTGGTCAAGGGATTAAGACTTTCTGGCTACATAAAGATAAAATAGACAAAAGATCACTTTGCTCTCTGTTCACACAGCCTGAAAATAGCTCTTCTCTGCCACCTGTGGTCGTCTGCTCTCTTTAGTACAGCTATATGCAAACTGCAACTAGGACGCACTGCTTTGATTTTTAAAAATCAATATCAGTTCTTTACCCACATGTAAAATCTGTGCACCCCAAATGAATCTTTTTTAAGTAACTAATGCACAGAACGTAATCAGTAGCCACAACTAATATGACATTCTCATCATGGGCGACACCTGACCCAATAAACCTAATAACATCATAAAGAAAAACAACATAACGTGTCTTTAGTAAGGTGTTGGGCCACTACGGGCCACCAGAACAGCTACAATGTGCCTTGTCATTGATTTTCAAGTCTCCAGAGCACCATTGTTCCAAAATACATGACCGATTTTTATGTTTTGATGATGGTGGTGGAGAATGCCGTCTAACATGTCAGTCCAGTATCTCCCATAGGTGTTCAAATCAGTGACTGCGAAGGCCATAGCGCATGATTCACATCCTTTTCATACTCAATCCTTTCTGTGACCCCTCGTGCCCTATGGATGCGGACACTGTCATCCGGGTAGAAACCTCTCCCATGAGGATTGAAATGTTTCATCATAGGACAAAGGGGATCGCTCAGAACAACTTTGTATTGATTTGCAGTGATTCTTCCCTCTAATGGGACAAGTGGACCCAAACCATACCAGCAGAACGCCCCCCACAGCGTAACTGAGCCACTGGATCACCTCTCTGTGAGGGGTCAAGGGTTCATGTTTTTCCTTTAATTTGTCACCCATCTGAATATTTATCTTTGGTCCAGACTACAGGAAATTCCTGTGACAGCTCAGTTACCTCAGAAACCCTCAGTCATCATGTAACAGAAGCTACAAAGACATAATAACTTTAACAGGCTGCTGATACTCATGTTGAGTTTTTATTTCAGTCCCACGCATTAACTCCTGTTAGAACAAGTAAATGTTGAAGGGAACTTGTGATCTGTCCACATGATGCCAACACAGCGTGAATATTTTTTAGCTATTCCAATTCTGAAAGTTTACAAAAAGCTGGCAGTACTTGTCTTTTGGCCTGTTTCTCTCCAGTGTACCTTACTGAAGGGTCTTTCAGAATAAAAGCAACAAGGTGTTCACTTTGGTCTGTTGTAGTGGGCCTTAATGGAGTTAGCAGAAAACACATTTTCTACAGCCTCAGACAGAGAAACTCAAGATCCCAGAAGGCCCACACAGAGGAGTCTGCCACACATAGGACCTTATGTAACATGTCCCTGTGATATTTCATTTATTGATATAAGGGATATTTATCTGCAGTGTCACAAAAATTCACACACACAATGTATTTCAATATGCCAGCTTGTGCATCGCTTCACTGCTCTGTGATTACATATTCATGGTTAAGGTAGCGAGGGGTGGAGACAAACATACGCACATAGACAATCCCTTGCAGACTATTTATCAGTGTTGTGTCTCCTCTGCGCTCCGTTGCAATGCAGGCTGTTTGGCAGTAAACAGTGAAATCACAGCCCACTCTCTCTGTCTCCAATAAGAAGGCGGATTTGAGGGGAATGGGAGCTGACATGTGAATAGAAAAGGGCTGATTGTGATTACAGTGCGGCAAGGGCTTTATATAGGTGCTGGGTATGCCGCCCATTACACAGCAGCTCCTGGGTCACAGTGGAGCTGAGGGACAAACAAGGCCACCGTTAATATCAGCCTTCATTTCAGTTTGGAGCTGGGTCTGTTGTTAATCGAAATCCTTAAAACGGCTGTGAGTGTTTGCTACATTTAGCCCATGTTACATATGAGGGATTTAGCTGATGGTCTAATCCAGAGCTACACAGTTGAATAAGCTTAAATTTCCAAACCCCAAAATTACAAGCAACCAATAAGAAGTGAAACGATTTGGACTCTCCGACTACACATGGTGCTATGAGAACAGAGAAATATAGAGTATTTTGGTCACATCTCAGCTTACTCTGCAATGACTCCAAAATTATTGTTCCCTTAATAAAATCTGAGGCTTATAAAAGGCTTTGGTGTGTGTCAGTCGACTGGCAACTGTGACTGACAGTTCACTGACCTGCTACTCTTCCAAGAACCAGAAGTTATACTAACAACACCCCCATAGGATGCTCTTGAGCAACACTGCGGCAAGCTTAATGGTTGTACTTGATTACAATACCTGTCCTGTAAAAAAGCTAAAGTAACTAACATCAGTCCATCTATTGACTGGCTGGTGTTTCCTGTAAGCTAGTGTTCACTTTGATATCCTGTTGCAGTGCTGTTGTTTTTCTTAAGGAGCAGCGCTGGTCTGTGTGGTGACTTCGGTATAGTGGCTGACCTGCGTTACTACACACTGGGCCAGAAAGTGTTTTTCCCACACACGATTATTGGGAAACTGTAACTTTATTTTTCAGAGGGTTGCAAACCTGGTGAAATGACTCTTCAGTATAAGAATTGGACTCGTTTTTAAGTCTAATAACATACTCAAGGAGGTGTATAATTATTTTATTTCATTCATATGCACTAGGAGACAACAGGGAGTCAGTCACAAAAAGGCTCAGATGTGCATGTTCTCAGCCCACTCGACTTCAGAGGGATGCAACGTGCACGCTCTATGGGCCACAAAATGCAAAAATTGCTAAAACATGGCAAATCTGTTTTGGTATATGTGCCAGTTAGCACCTTTCACAGGAGCCCAGAATACAGAATGTGAAAGGTATCCCCCTGCAGTTGAAATCATAACTGTCCTGGCACAAAAAGGAACAACATAGTACTGAGCATAAGCTACAACTCAGGATTGAATGCAAATCAGTGGATTTTGTAACACCTTGCTGGATCCATCATTATATCCTCATTATATCACCATTATGCCCTCCCCATAACTGGAGGAAGCAGTTGGCTGCCCTCCCAGGGCCTGGTTCTGCTGCAGGTTTCTTCCTGGTAAAATGGAGTTTTTTCTTCTCACTGTCACTCAAGTGCTTGCTCAAAAAGAACTGCTGATTTGTTGGGTTTCTCTCTATAATATACATTGTAAGGTCTTCACCTTACTATGTGAAGTGCCCTGAGATGACTAATGTTGTGAATTGCCACTATATAAATAAGACTCAATGAATACCCAGTCTATGGCTTATGCACAGTGGTTCTTTGAGCCATATGCTAACACTACGACTAACACTGTAGTTTAATGTTGACCATGTTCATCTTTTTAGTCTTATTCTAGCATGTTAACATCTGCTAATTAGAACTAAACACAAAGCACAATATTAGTTTTGCAGTTATTTGCTCCTGAACCAAAGTACTGGAGAATTTGACCTGACAATGGCACTACATGATAACTTGAGAGGTCATCAAATGTATAGTGACCAAATGTTTAACGACGGAATGCTTGACGCAATACAAGATGTCAGTTTTAAAGACTAGCATCTTCAGCAGGAATCTGTTTTTGGGGCTTAGAGCCACAGAAAGGGTCAGGAAGTCAGGAAGCATTGAGTGATGGACTCACACATTGTTGATTTTGGTCTTATCATTTATCCAGCTTTATCCATTAACACAGTCAGTCTTTAGATACCAGGCAGTGTAACTCTCCTGGACCAAAATAAAGTCAGTTATTCAGTTTTGATCCTCTCTTCTTCTGCACCTCTAGACTGCAAACATTATTACTCCAGGCCTATTTTCATTACATATGACCCCTTGCTGGTTGGTGTCCTCCTACCCTCCCACTATGGATTCTCTTTATTTCTCTAGAAGATTTAACAATAAAACTACCTGTTTGTTTTTATTTCTCTGCTAGCAGTGTCCTCCTTATTTATCTGGAGTGGCCATATGTGTTTTTACATCTTTGATAGGCTTTGTTGAGCTCCAGTGGTCTGAGCAGCATCCATTCTACAACCTGTATGCCATTGAGAAAAAAAACAAAAGGCTCCTTTCATAGCCTTCCAGCAGGGAGCTTCCAGACAAGAACACAACATTGTCTCCTGTGAAGCCAGAAACAGCCTTAGCCATGGTCAAGAGGACAAACAGAGAGAAAAACAACACATAGCTACTCAGCCAAAGCTCTGGACTAATACCAATACCTGGCCACTTATGAGCGTGAGGATAACTATCTTCTTCCTTCCCTCTACATAATACAGAGAAAGACAGATGTAGAAAAGAAAAGAGTGAGGGAGGCTGTCCACTTGTTAAGAGTTATTTGCATCAGCAGAGCCAGCTGAGCACCATTATTTTGTAGTAATGGGCACACATACACAATACACAGCCACACACGAGTCTCTTGCCTCACACCACAGATAAATATGTTTCCCATGGTGACTTTATCCGCCTGAACAACAATCTATTCATCTACCCCGCTATTCTGTTCAGTCTCGCTAAATTGCTATTATGAATGCTTTCTCCTTTCATTTTTTGCCAATAGAGACAATGATCTTCCTTCTGTGCCCGTCTGCTCTGCTGATAGTACTGTGTTTCAGATGAAAGGTAGACAGGGTGAGACATCAACTACTGATGAGTGGATGAGACAGTTTTATCTTTCTCTCCATGTTCAGATTTTGTCATTATCTGAAGAAGATGAGCCAAGCTGGCTGTGATCTATCCCATTCAATTACTCCCACAGCAAGGCTAATTATGAGCATCACCAGCATTTACACACTCTCTGCAGGAGAGAGCATTAGCTAGCTGGAGCGAACCACAGCTCCCAGTCACTATGGCAAATGGAGGCGAGTGTTAATAGAAAACATGGAGATCACTGTGGGAGGAATGACAGAATCCTTTGGGTGAAGCACTCACAAGTGCTGGCCACAGTCATACTGCTGTGATGGACAATACCCCTTACAGAGCAAACACTCTAAATCTGGGTGTCACACTGTTAAATCATGATTAAATAACACAAAATAAAACTGAATGGATTCAAGACTACACAATATTTCTCTGATACACAACCCTAACCCTGCATGTACAAATATATTCCAAAAATGTGCATGAGAAAGCATGATCAATGCATTCAAGTCAAACAAAGACAGCCTCTGTGACCACTTGCATCTACTTGCTTTTGTAGAGTATGCACATGGAAGCATGTATTGGCCTATCACAGGTATAGAGCTTAAAAAACAGCTGTGCTCTATCTGACTCCTTTACTCCATTCATGCAGTCCATGCACACATACATTTTGAACTCTCTACATGGCACATGACAAAATTTATTACTCATTTTTGTAGATTTTACTAATAATTAAGCTCAGTGCTCTGTGAGTCTGTAGTTGGGATAAATATTAATGCCAAGATCGAAGCTTCTGGGTTTGAACCCCAGCCATGGCCATATCCTGGGCCTTTCTGGGTGGAGTTTGCATGGTCTCCCCACACCTGTGTGGGGTTCCTATGGAGACTCAGCACTCTCCTGACATCAAAAATATGCCAAGTTAATTCTCCAAAGTGCCCTTGACCATGGTGCTGGCTTAGAGCTCTAGTAGTACTACATAATGGCTCCGTATGTCTCGTAATACTTTGTATTACTTATAAACAGAGAATGAATTTCCCTATAATAACTCAAGCACTAATCATAAAGTACAAGTGAGGCTGAAGGGATTTGGACAAACTAAAGTGTTAAAAATGAAAAAGTGGCCCTGATGATGGTGCTAGGTGAAGTTAGATGATCAGGTTATTGCAATTCATTCTGAGGAGCATTACTACTAGTTTCTTTAAAAAAAATCATTCCATCTAAATTTGAAGACATTTCACTCAAAACCACATATGAGATATGAACATCACGTGGAGAAAGGACACTACTATGTTTAGTTTTCTAGCATCACGACCTGGGCACAGACACACAGCAGAAATGGATTTAGCTTTATGAGTGCCAGCTGCCAAATTGGATGCCCCTGAATGCAGATACTGTGATCACACTAAGCTGCAGACTTTACTGAGACTTTGAGCTCGGGCTTCATTTTAACTTCTGCACTTACTTTCAGAAGTCAGTGCTACCTGAAAACTCTTTTTTCTTAAGCTTGCTTTCTCTCTGCAGAGGCGGGTGGCTTTGAACCAGGAGAGTGAGCCAGCCAAATGCAGAAAGAGAATAGACAGACATGAGGACAGATGAATTCTGTGTGTATGTGTAAATGCTTCTGTGTATGTCTGAGACGAGCGAGAGAAACTGAGATGGCCCTGGGCTCTTTCTAAAACTTCAGCATTGAGGAATGGCACTACCTAATGAGTAAAACACAGACTCCTGTTCCTGCTTCTAAAGCTACAATGAAATATTTGTAACAATTGCAAATCTGTTTTTTTGTATGCACAGTGGAACAGGAAAACACTTATTAGTTACTGCAGCTAATTAACAGCAGCAGCAGCATCCACTCACACTCATTCCTCCAAGACTCTCCTCTCATTCACTTCAACTGATGAGCTCCGCAAACAGCCAGACTTGAGCATCTGAGTCATTGCTTTCGGTGCTTTTGTCCTTGCAAACAGTATCACCTTTTAATGGCAAGTGGGCGGAGGGTGTATGTCGTCAGACTATAGAAAGCAGTGACAGATTGAAGTCTGAATCATAGCAATCTTGAGGTAGGGAGACTAATTGAACCTTGAAGAGATGACAGGTGGGCACTTGTGAGGCAATACATACTATTTCCTGGGACTGGCTGCAGCTACCTTGGAAATTAATCAGAGATGCTGGCTTGATTAGGGCAGATCTAAAGCTTGTATACCAGTACTAGAAGCGATTCGCAGTATGCTGGGAGAACCAAAGCTTCAAGTGTAGTGGGAAAGACACTAATAATCGACTGACTTGACTTTAAAGCTACTATAATCAATATTGTTAGAGCAACAATTGTTGAAATTACTACATTGCATTTGAAAAAAAGATCAGTCACAGTGACAAACCCATAGAGAATTATCACCCAGCTCTACAAGTTGTCAGAGCTATGTTAAGTGTCTTAGCATATTTTCAGATCATTGTTTTGCTTTTACCACCTACAACCTATCTTTGTGTTGTTTCTAGTCAAAGCAGGTAATTTTCAGCAAAAACTCTCTCATAAACCCACTATTTACCACCTGCCCAGCAGCAAAAAACAAAGTTAGAGACTACAGCTATCCTATGACCGGCCTAAAACAAAGCTACAAGGAGAGAGACTGTCAGACTTAGATTCATTAGGTGGACACAAGCATGACTTCAAATGAATGCTAATGCTGCCTGTTGGTGCTGGATGTGTAAATGAGCAGCTGTTTGGCAAATTTTTTCACTGTCCAATGTGAGCTGCTGTGTGAGCGTAAATGGTCACAGTAAAATGTTGTAAAACGACACATGCATATCTCTTATTTGATAGATTTCTTCAGAGTACAGCCACAGAACGTTGCTTCTTTCTGTCAACAGAACAAATTAGTTAGTACATTTTTTGTGTATATATACCTAGCAGGTACTCAATGACTAAATGTGTTTTTTGTGAATTGCTGCACTGCAATTTCTCGTACTCAGCTTCATCATATCATGAATAAAGACAGAGGTAGTTATTTTTGGTACATAAAGTGCTCATCTAGTTCTCCTCTGCTTAGATCAGCTGTGAACCTGGTCCACCCACAGTGTATGCGCCTCATCTGTGAGAAGGTGGTCCCTGATTTTATATAATCCAGTACAGATGTCGGACCTCACGTGCCATAAACTGTTTATGCTTGTGCATTTGGGCAGTGACTCACATGGGACACAGTTGAACAAATCAACACATGGTAATATTTCAAAGCAGACTTTAGTTCTCTATGCCAAGCACACACGCACTTATACTCTGACAGACAGATGTGTGCTCACCGTGTTCCTCCTGACCTTTCTTGAAAAATTACCTTTTCTTCTCATCCGTTTCTGTTCTTCCGCTGTTCTACTTCAATCTCTCACTAGATGCAGCACCTTTGCTTATCCATACGTCTTTCTAACCTGACGTACTACATGTCACACAGACTTCCTGTTTCCAAAATGACTCCTAGACTGAAGGGCACAATGAGGTATCCGCTGAACAAGAAAAGGAAGTTAGGTGGAACTAAAGTAGGAAAAAGTAGCTGCTGTTACATAAATGTGGAGGAAAAAAAAATAAAGCACACTCCTGTGTTTACACGTACACACACGCGCACATACACACACTCAAATATAGACTGAGTGCATGTAATAGCCTGTTTACATGAGCTTTCGTGCAGGAAATGCCATCCGCACTCCCTTTTCCTTTTTGTTTTCTCACTTAAAGGTGAGCTTTGCCCTCTATACAGCTCAGAAAAGACATGTCATTAAACATTTTACAAAAGAAACTACATTCTGACCTCTAAAAATAAAAAAAATACCAGGCTTTGGATCGATTTTCTTTCCTTCTGTGTTGTTTTTTTGGCTTATATGTTAATAAAGAATGTTTGAAAGCCTTCCTAGTCTGCTGGGCATTTTAGTTGACATTTGCTTTCATTATCTTAATGAATAATAATGGGTTAGCATGCAGGGCTTTAAACACTGTCTGGGACATGTCCCTCCTCATCTGTCCAGCATAAGGCTGTTTTCAGAAGCTGTAAAAGAAACCAAGTAGGCTTTACAAAATAGAAAACACGCACACAAACATGACAGGACAAGATAAAATACAGTCTTTATGCAGACTGCAAGAGAACAGACAACATATACAGTAGACAGGGATTTCGCAGACATGGATTAGGCTAAGGTGTGGAGCAGATGGAAAAACTACTCTTTTCTTTTCTAAATAAAGCTCAAAGCCACATTTAAGAAGGAGTTAAGCTAATGAATCCCTAAATGTTTCCAAAACTGCTTTCAGTGGAGGAAGAAGGGATGTTTCAAATTAATCTAAATGCTTTTTTAAAGTACACTGGCATTTCAGTGCTGGCAGTAAATGAGATCCTGAATGACATATCCCTCAGACATCATGCGTTAGCAGGAGGCACATCCAGCTCCACGTCCGTGTGAACTTCCTCTCACCCTGAAGCAGAGCTGTATGTCCTGCTGTTCTTAAAATGCCTGCACTGTTTTCCCTTGTCTCATAAAGAGTGTGTTATGGATACAGTGGCCGCACTGTTAATAAAAGTATCGAACAATCATTGTCCTGGTTAATGTTATCATTAGTGCGCACGTGTCTATGAGGACACCGACTCGATCACAGGGACAGAGAACACTTGAGGCGACCATGTGATAGAAAAGACTCTTCCTGGTAGAGTAACATCCTGCATTTTAGACAATGGGGCGGAGAAACTCACCTGTACGATCTCCAGCATCTCAGCTTTACTGATGTACCCGTTCCCGTCCAGGTCGTACATACTGAAGGCCCATTTCAGCTTCTGCTCCAGCTTGCCACGCGACGTCACACTTAATGCAATGATAAACTCCCGGAAGTCTATTGTCCCATCACCATTCGCATCAAACGTGCGAAAGACGTGCTCAGCAAACTTTGAAGCGTCTCCATAGGGGAAGAAGTTACCGTAGATCTTCTTGAACTCCTCCATGGAGAGGTTCCCGCTGGGGCAGTCCCTGAGGAAGCCCTTGTACCACTCCTGGATCTCGTGCTCGGTGAAGTCGGTGCTCTCCAGCAGGTCCTGCATCACCTCAGGACGGAGCTTGCTGTTCTGCTTCCCCATGTCTGTTGGTCCTGATTCACTCTGCTCACAGCTACAAGAGACAGAAGTGACACGGTTTGATTTTAGGAGGTTACAAACATTGCTAGACAATTTACTGTGCGACTCAGTGAAAGTCAGATGAAAAGAAGGAAAAACTGTTTAACACACTACAAGCTATCATTGAAAAAAGTCGGCCATCTCTAACAGATGTTACCAGTTGTGCACTAAAATTCTAAATGCACATCAAACTGATCACACAAGCACTGACCTTTTTGCACCAAATGTTAAACAGCTATAAACACACAGCACGGTGTTAGCTTGAAACAGTTCCTGTGTAAAACTATCCATGACCTTATTAATCTAGAGTTCTGACAAGATGCCTGCAGCTAATTCTGCACTCTGAGCTGAAGGTCTTTTGTTTTGGGAATACTGAAGGTTTTCCATGTCTTATTTCTGCAGATTACGCAGTTAAAATAACCCTTATAAGCTCTGTGTTATTGGGTTATTTTTGTGAGCTAATGACATCATTTGGAAACCCGTCTATTCAAATCATCATATCTAAAACCGTTTTTAATTTATTTCATTCAGCTCTGAGTTCTAATGTTGAAGGTCTTGGCATTTTATAAAAGGTTACGAATATCAAGAACAAAGTGATTTCTGTCCTCTAATGGTGCAGCAAGCAAGCAGCAAAACTGTTACATGAGCAAGCACAACTTTTTCTCCTGCTGATGTTAACTGTGCGTTGGGGGCTTCTGCGGTTTTCACTTGTGCTGCCTATTGTTGGTCTGTGACACACTCACGTCACTTCTCATTAGTTGCTAGAGCTTGTGGTCTCAGTTTGCGTTATCACTGCTGCTTTCTGAAGTTTCTCACTGGAAACACACAGCAAGGAGTCATGTTGGCCACCTAGGGCCGACAGGTGACATGCAGTAAAAAAAAGTTCTGAAAATGCGAGGATGAGAGGTTTTTTCACTCAAATGACATCTTACTGGTTTCCACCTTGTAGTCCTGTATCAGTATACCAAAAATGTCCATATATAAACTACAATGTGGTCTGTCTTGCTCCCAGTTGCGTGTAATTTTGCTGTAACTGTGTCTCAATCGGTAAATTTAAATGCAGCCTTTTTCCTTGAGGAGGGAGACACTACCACTGATGGGAAGGTCAGTACACTGCAAACAGCATTTTGTGCTATAATTTGATAATTATATTCTGCTTTCCTTTGGAAGGGGAGTTCAGTAATTGTTCCACTGTAGAGTGCTGGTCCTATGTATGCTATCCTATGTAGCATCAGCCGAATACTCGCCAGATAAAGCTGAGCACCAAGCAGCTGCGTCCTCAAGTAGCTTTACTTAGGTATGAACTAAAAATATAAGGAACCCTGCTCTTCAGAATTTATGTTTATCAGTACTAAAATCCCTCCCTTTTACAAACTAATGGAACTTTCCATGGAAAACAGCTCTGTGTAGTCTGAGTACACACAGCAGCATATGCCTGACACAAGCTTAATTACTCTATAAAATCTCTCTCTACACACACACTAGACTTGTCTTAGATGCACAGGAAGGAAAAGGTGGTACGGTCAAATGACATGTAAGCTGAGCTGCTCAGCAAACATCATTCCGATTCATAACCTCTTAAAAAACTATGTCTTTCTCGTCTTCCGGGTGTATCAGTGTTTGTAGTACAGATAGTTATCAACCGGATAAAGTCATATAATCTCTGTTTGCACTGGATTTAAATGTTCACGTATTCCGACAAATATTTCATTTACTCAAGACAGTAACAATGGTGAGTCATCATCTCCATGTATTTGAGCTGGAATAAAAGCACACTGTACAGTACAAGCTGCGGTGCTCATAAAAGTGACTGCTAGCTGTCTTGTTGAGTCACTGATGACTTGGAGCAGAGAAATTATAGGAAGACCCGAATATTTAGGTCATAAACATCTCAATTTGTGCGTTTATTCTATTCTTTTGTCTGACATGAGACTACCCAGTGTTTCACAGAGCAGATCCAGTAATTTCATGACCCCAAAATGACCAGAAATTGTTGAGTGGTTTAACTAGAAAACATTCTTCTTATGTTTGAAATCTATAATTTTGAAGTGACAGGTGTCGTGGTCAAACTGTGCCAAAGAATGACACCAAGAAGCAGAAGGAAACTTCATAGTACTGAGTGGAGTTTTGAAATATGACTGTGTTACTTCCCATTATCTTGGCTCTTTTCTGTACCTCTGCATTGTCTGTATTTATATGTATGATTTTTTTTTTTCATGACGTCTTGTGTAATTTTTTTGTCTTGTATTTGAGAGTCAGTAAGACATGGATATAGTGATAACAGACACAGTGGAAGAGTTTTGTGCCTGTTTTTTTTATCTGCTCTTTTGGCAAAACAAACAGGAAGTGCCTGCTCCTGGTCTCAGTGAGATTGTGCTCTCGTTACACTAACCATACTGTCAGTGTGTCTGCAAGTGTACAATATATGGACATGCTCATATTTTAGTATTTATCAGAAGCCTTTTTGCATCAAAATACAACTGTGAGTTGCAAAAAACTGACTACAGCATATGCAGTAACTTCCCAAAGCAACAAGCTTTAGCGTAATCATTTTTCGAGTGTATGTATTCGTGTACAGAATGTATTCAGCTCTTTGCAATGTGCTGTTAGTCTTGCCTCGGCCTTCACTCTGAATAGTCTCAGGAAATGAATCACTTATGTCCTCAAAGGCCCTTTCTATACAACTGTGTAGAAAACCACAGGAGATGAGAACTGGAAAAAGTTTCTTTTTTCACATCCATATGAGCAGGTCATTCACGGGGTCTATTGAGAGAATTAGAAAGTGTGGGTGATGACTCGGCAGACCCATGTACCAACACCTCAACCTAAATCAAAGTTCAACCAAGGCTATCAACGAGCGAAAATTCCACAATGTAAGCGACGATGTTTGAGAAGTGACAACTTATCAGAGTGTGGTATTATATACTCCTCGAGGCTGATGGAAAAGATTGAGCTCCAGTCATGAAGCGAATCAGTTAAACAACTACTGAACAGCTTCCACGTCTCTTTAGTTAACACAATGCGGTGTCTCAATGGGACAGAATCATAATCAAGGGCAGCAACCACTTGAGTGCCACATAAATGCATCAAAGAATGAATTATGCAGGGCATGATTTTTGACAATCTACCTCTATTACAGACTTTTGTTAGAGTGTACTAACAGTGACATCCAGAGAGCCAAGCTGCAAATAGGGATGAAAGGCACAAACACACTTAATGTGGATGTAAAGCTTGTCTACAATAAGAAACAATGAGAAACTAGTCTCTACAATAAGTCCTTTGTTTTAATTATTGGACTCTTTTCAGACACAAAATTTAATTAGTGTTTGCTTTCAGGAGGTTTTTAATCCCTGATACCACACTCGAACCTGTTTATCTGCTTTCCTTTCAGTCGGCTTTTACCAAATGCTTCATAAGAAGTAAACAAGAAGGAAATTTGGGGCATTCAAAATTAAATTAAAGAGAAGTGGTTGTTCAAAAACAACATTTGAAAGATGCTTTTATTCAATCCTCTGTTTTGTATGTAGCAGGTGGAACTGAACAATTGAAGGTTTGGTTGAAAAAGTCATAAAAAAAAAAGAAACTGACTCGATGCCAATTACCAGACTGAGTAACCTTTAAGGTGCTGCTACAGCAACTGACCCTCAGAGTGATGACACTTCAGCGTGTCGCCAAGCTCTTCATCTAATGAAATCCACAGCTTTGACCCTGTCCACTGCGATAAACACAGTCTACATGCCACACATTCACAAAGCTGTAATCACTAACCTGCTTTGCCCTGTCACCTGATACACTCTATTGCAAGCCTGTACATGTACGTTTGCAGTCACACACCACACACACAACCACAGCCATGGCACCACTTTACCCCTTCCGATGGCATGATCAGCTAACCTCATACAATGGCATGGATTTTTTTTTTTAGTTGCTTATTTGTATGTGAGTGTTTGCGCGTTTGTACTTCTGTTGTCAGCCCTTAAGATAGATTCTTTGGACACTTGCTTTGCAGCGTTTACTCTTTCACTGGGTTATTTCTGATATAGATTAAATTTGCTTTATGTTATAGCGGTTTACTAAAGGGACAAATGCAGTCAAATAAGAACCGAAACATGGACAGAATTAAAGAGAAGCATAATGTAATGACAAAAGAGCGCATGTGTACGTAGTATACCGTAAATCAGTGACTGACAGCAGCTGGCATTAAAATGAGTAGGCACTGGTGACAGGACACGTTTCCATGCCTCTCGAGGCTGCTACATGCTTCAGCGTGCTGTTCAGAGCGTCAGATAGCTCTGGAAAGATGCTTTCTCGCGTTTGGGCTGGAGGTGGTATATTCGTGTAGCTTCAGTCTGAAAAAACAGGCAATCTGACAGAGAGCATTAGCTAAATGGCATGCCTTAGACTCCAACCAATATTGGTGCTTTTTGGAGCTGATGCTGATTTAGGGAGTAAAAAAGCTGTGATGTGTACTGTACATATCTCAGCATGTCTGGTAGTTATGGTAATGCTTTTTCTGCGCTGTAAAAAGAGGTTTGTTACAGGTACACACTGGAAAACATATACACCAATACTGATAGGCCAGTATTGGTCATAAATGCGGAAGACTGATAAATCATCCAGGTTCTACTATGTTTATCTGCTTTATTGTTAGCAGGCCTGACGAAAAAACACTTCTTCCCAAGCAGAATGTCCACAGTATGGTATCTCCCCACTGTCTGAACACTGGGCCTGGATGCTGCCAGAATTTAGGCTCACATTGGTGATTTTTGTTGGATTTGAGGCACAATAGTGCCACATTTGCTGGTTTATTGTCTTCCCAAAAGGTTTTTTCTTGTTTAATCAAATAGAAAAGAAAACACAGACTGAAAATACAAACAAGCGCCCAAGCTAAGCAGTTCAACAGGGTTATGTCAGAGAGTTTGATCTTGCATTTCTAATTATCATAGCTAAAGGAGGACAGCTTCCAAAACATGCAATTTATACCTCACTCTATTTGCACATTTTCTCTACACATCCAGCACATATTTAAGACTGACCTTACAGGTTTCTCATTTTTGAGTAATTCAAAAACCAGCTGAAACCATAAAACACAGTTTTAATCAACTGGACTTAACATTAAATGAATAACATACTGGAGTGAGAAGTGACGGCCTGTTTTGGTGTACCAACAACTAAAATCAAGGCCCTAATGCTTCAAAAGTTACCTAAAGTTTTAAAACATATTTCTACCATTGTCATCACTTAAACAGCAAATGTGCTGTGGATGAATAACAAGCTTGGCAAGCGTAGCAACAGCGAGTGATATGAAAAAGGCTTAGGTAAGGGCAACTGAGTGCAAAGAGACACCTTTCCTATGTAATACTGTTAGTGAGATTAGCAGCTGTTACTAAAATTTTGACTCTTCTCAATACAAGTTGGTCTGAGAATGCATTTGCAATGTTGCAGGGGAGTGTCACAAATCCAAAAGGCTCCAGTTGGTTTGAGAACCAGGAAAAACAGTTATTAAAATATTTAGAATACCACTTGATGAATGTTATAAAGAAAGTCTATCAATAATTTTACGGTATACATGCGTGTGATTACCTGTTCATAATCATGCTCATTTTTATATATTTCGTTCTATAATCAAAAGGTGAGGTCTTGGCTGTGCAACGTGATTGACTGACATTTTGTATGATGTAGTTCATGTGATGCAGGCAGAAGCTCCCACTGCTTCTGCCGCTCATGAAGCCACATTTCCTCTCTCGAATCCTGCTGCAGAACCATCTGCACGCTGCTTCATCTCACTCCAAGCAAATTGATTACCATTCAAATAGTGTTTCATATTTAAATAGAGCTGAAGAAGAACTGGTCCAATTGCTCAGATTCACATTCAAACCCCTTCATGCACACTCACCAGTTTAGCTGCACATACTTTCTGGCCACTTCCTCTGTGGCCAAAACAATTTCTCTGTAAAACACAAGACCCCTCCACAGTGAAAGGCTGTAATTGTGTTACTGCGGTGTGAATACATCTATATTGATACTCTTACAAATAGCAGAGAGGCAAGGAGACTAAAGCAGTGAGAGAGGCAGAGGAAACAAACAGCAGACAACACATGCCTGTGTATCTTTATCTATATAAATTTTAACCTCATCAACTACTTTTCCAATCTTTTAACTCTGTAGCTAGCCCCCTCCATCTCACTTGTTCTGAAGAAATGTCTCCATCTTTCTACTATGCCATTCATAAACTCCTGGTCTTTCTCTTGCTCTTTGCTTGCACCTTATTTCCATATTCTTCATCCTCAGTGCTATTTCAACCTACACACGACCAGTTCTCTCTCATGAAGCAATTTCACTGCAGTTACCATAGTAACATTCGGCAATATCTCACAGCCATTGATGAGCTTTCTGGCTGAGTGTGCTGCATACACACACACATGGGTACACAGACACGTGTGTGCAAACACACACTCAAAAAATACATCCAATCAATGACTTCAAAAGGGGTGTGTGTGTGTGTGTGTGTGTGTGTGTGTGTGTGTGTGTGTGTGTGTGCGGGAATGTGAGGTGAGCAGCAAGGAGCCAACTGTGATCAACAGTTGTACTAATTCAGAGAGGCAATAAAAATCCTTGATGGGAAGCAGGCAGTCAAATAATAATAATAAATGAGACATAAAATGGTCTGGTGTTACAGCAATCTGCTCCGCATGCATCCTTCATATGAAGCAGTCACTTCAGTTCATTTGTTTCATAGCGATACATCCAATAAATTCCTATCTTCCACACCAGGGGTTTTCAAAGTGTGACACTGTGTAAGGTTGTAACTACAGTTCACAAAAGATACGGGACTGCAACAGGAACTGAAATGCTGCCAGTGAGTTAAACTGTAGGAGGCATTTAGAAGCCTGAATTTTGCTCTTTATTTGTTTTCATTCAAAGGACACAACATTAGCCTTTAGCAACTGGCTGCAACATACACATGGATGCTCTGAGCCCTGAAGCACACAACAAATCACCAGCCCAGCCATCCTCACATACACTTCTCAAAAGGTTGCACATTAAAGAAAAACACACACACACACTCACACAAAAACATAGCTCATAAAACTATACCAATAGTGCCCTGTTCGCTTAGCTCCCTCTGCTTGGTGAAACCCATAGCAGCAGCTGTTGCAAAGGGTGAAAAGAGCTTCAGCGCCAGCTGCAGCAGACTCCTGTGGAGAAGGAATCTCAGACGGAAAAGACCAGTAAAAGGATCTGTGTGGATTTAAAGATGTTGGGTTTGAAGTGTAAACAATCCAGTGAACTGAGAAAATGAAGAAATGGGTGACAGTATCATCTCCAGCACTGCCAACTTTATGACAACTGTGAGGTAAACATTAGCTGACTCGCAACTGATGGTCTGACTCTTCTTAGGTCTACATTTTTAGACCAAGTATGTCAAGAGACATGTTTAAATGTTCTTTTAAATGCAGTCGAGAAGAGCAGAATTCAGTGTTTGCCAACTTCCATCATGTGTTGGTTGTAAGTTCTGGTAACATTTTGTTCTTACATTTTGACCATTTGAGGAAAACCTTAAAAATTCTGATTTTAGGTGCTGAGCAAGACTTTCATGTGAAGGACCCACATTTGTGTTTTCAATCATTCGGAAAATCCAAACCTTTTCTTGTTGCAGAGCTATATTCAGTCAAAACCCATCCATTCATCATTAAATAATACATTGTTGAAGACTTACCAAGTGAAACTACACACTGGTGCACTGGTAGTTGTATTAGTCCGTTTACTTCCCTGTTGTAAACCTTCAGTAGAACATTGCAGGATGTTTCAGACCATTCTATTTTCTATGGACTAACACTGGGGCACAAAAAGGCAGCAAGTTTGTAGAAGTAGGGAGTCTGTGGTGGCTGTACATCTGTGTAGCCCCCATTTATATCCCCCCATTTGACTCCATTTATCCTTGGTGCTAACACAGCTCAAAGGAAATAACTCTGTCTTAGCTGGATTTAAAGAGCCCCCAGGAAAGTCCTCTCGATTCCAGCTGTGCTCTGATTTGCTCAAACTGTGGTCCTTTCTCTATTTTACTCTCCCTTTCAGGCAGACATGCACACAGTTACCACAATTCAAACATGCAGTATAGTGTGCTCAATCAGTGTTACAAAGGCTGTGGTCTACTAGGCAATGTTGTAAATAAATGTACTAAGGTACAACATAGCAACCTGTTTTTAAAAACTTATATTAAGTATAAGAGTACTTTGCTTCAGTATCCGTCACTTTGCATAACAGGGAGCTCACATAATAATTTGGGATGGTTTGATTTTGTTTACTTATGAAATCAAAATGCTGAGAGCCAACAGACACAGCATGTGTTTCAAAGAAAATCCAGGTGCAGATGCTAAATTTGCAATAGAAACCAAAGCGATATGGGATGAAAACCCTGAGTAATAATTTGAGTGCTGACCACAGAGAGAACTGTTGATGTGCAACCATGAAGAGATCTTTTTGATTTGTGAAGAGTAAATGAAAAAGAAAAGAAACATCAATGGCAAAAGAAAGTCAAAGTTTCCCAGGGAAAAAGAAAGGGGAAAGTTTCTTTTCTCTATACATATCTATACACTTAGTTTTCCTTAGTTTGAGGCAGCAGCTTGAGTCTCCAGAACAATGGACAGCAGGACCAAGAGGGGAGGCAGAGAAGGACACAAAGACACACAAAAATAGAGATTAAAATAAGAAAGAAAATGCTGATGATGACTGTGTCTGCCTACATCCTTCTGGGCCTGGGGAGACACACCTCTGTTCTCTCTTTTCCTGTCTCAGCAGGAAAACCCTAAGACAATTCAAACGCTTTAATGGTATTTTATTACGCAAGCCACACCATTTGTTTAAACAGGTTAGTGAAGCACCAACCAAACAAAAAAAAGCTGAAGTCCAAAAACCTCTTCCAAGACCACAGTGGGGGAAAAAAATCTACTTTAAAATCTATAACCAGGTTGCAAAATGCCTGCAAACGAAGAAACCCTTCCCTTCAAAACTTCCTGACAATGCTCTGGCACTGGGAAGCGAGGTGGGAAAACAGACAGGCACTGGCAGACAGCCAGGCAGTAGCTGGATAAAGGGTTACCCAAAAGGGGGCCAGATGAGTTTGTACTACTTGGACTAAAGCCAACTTTTCCAGGATTTGACTCTGTTTCTTCCCTGTTCTTTTGGAATAAAAGCTGACCATAAGCATACAAGCTCTTCCCCTTTAAATCAGCACCAAACCAGAGACAGACAACGTTTGAAGTCATGTCACATAGATTGGTGCAGCTCGATGGTTAGCTTGATGCTGCCCACAGTCGTTATTTTCAGCCCTTATACTTTTAAATGGCCTCCTTAGCCTTCATTAGGTTGCTGCTATGGTAACAGACCTGAAAGGAGGAGAAGGAGGAGGAGGCAACCACACATAGTGCCGATTGATTCAGGAGAAAAAAAGAGTGAGCCAGCGAGAAGCACAAGATGATACACTTCCTCAAGTCAATTTCATAATCAGTTTAAAGGTTATGTAATTTAATCTGTGAAACCACAGTGCAGAGATCTGCTAGCATTAGATGTATGAATAGTCTGGCTCGCTGGATGTAAGATGCGGGTATAAGCTTGCCATTGGCCGCTCATTTCAGGTGGCTTTGTCCTTCTCTTTGTGTGTTACTGTTCTCAAAATCTACTTCACCACCTGAAACAACAACCACCACCTCTGGACGAGCAACCTGCCACACCGAAAACTTCAAGATTTGAAGAGGATTCGGATTTTGCAGTGACGCAGCCCTGCTAGTTTTTTTCGGTGAATTATTCATTTTAATGACAGTGCTCGCCTCCCTGCATGTAAATGTTCCACCAAAACAATCCCACCTGTCACTATTTTGAGGGAACATCGAAGCTGCGTCCTTCGCTAGCTCCGCCAAGATGTCTGCGATCGGTTGACAGAAATGCAAACAAGCCAGAGTTTTTTTCCCTCCTGTAGCAGAATGATTGTGAGGTGCAGCCAGGGCTGAGCAAGGCTAATATATGAATGTGTAAAGATGCAGGGAAACAGTGGATTACATAATGCGTCAGCTGACTGAACATTTTTTCATGGACTGTTATGAGAATCAGCCGTGGTTTTGTGCCTGCGTGGTATGTCTTGTTCGTCTCTTCCTCTTCGTCCGACACAAAATGACCCCTGCCTTGTACTCTGAGCTCGTGTCTAATTTGTTTGGCTCCCTGTCTGTGTTGCCCTGGTGGGAGCTCTCTGTCTGCCTGGCACTGGATCATTGGACCTGCTTAATTGGTTGGATGACTAACTCCTGGGTCCCAACTGGGGGAAACTGAATAGATGTCTGCCTCTCTGCCATTGTGGTTATTATGCATCTGTGATCTGCTGCTGTAATTCATAGAAGTGGCACTTTGCTCATCCCTGACTGACTCCATTCAGTCACTGTTGCTAGGCTCTTCTTAAACACTATACATGCAGCATTATGGTTTCTGGCACCATTTTTTTTGAAGATGGTCCTTGATTTCAGGCAGAGGTTTATACATATTATAAACTACTGCAATTATGGTCGGCACATTTCATCACCTATAGCTAACTAGCTAATGAATCAAATATTTCGATTCATGAGCTGGTTATAAAGTGTTTGATTGTCTCACTGTTTAATATTTCCAGTTTTCCTAATTTATTTTGAACAAGATTCAGTAAAGGGGTCTGAGAGTGTTATTCAATTCTAACACGAGCCTGTTCCAATGCTTGGCTTGCACACAGTGATTCAGCAATAACCTTAAGACCACCTCTCTAACATTGTGTAGGACTCCTTCCCCCCTAAAAAGAGCTCTGACTCTTTAGGCTATGGACACCTGACCTCTGGAGGTGTCCTGTAGTGTCCTGCACTGGGACATTAGCAGTCATCCTTTGGGTGCTGTGGGTTGCGAGGTGGGACATCCACAATCTAAATTAGACTCAGATCTGGGGAGTTTGGAGTCTGGGTCCTCAAGCAATTACTGGGTGGTTTTTGTGAAGTGTCAAGGCGCATTACGTGTGTCTGGTCTGCAACAATGTTCAGGTGGGTGGCACGTGTCAAAGTAATATCCGCATGAATGCCAGGACCCAAGGTTTTCCAGCAGAACATTGCCTCATAATGAGATGATGAATGTTACTGCCTTCATATGTCAGTGGTTTTATTGTTGTGGCTGAATGATGTATTTGGACCAGCTGCACAGTTAGATTATTACACTGTAGCAGTCATACTACTGAACAGGGCTATTTAAAATGGAACATGCAACTCCAAAAACTCCAAAGCCTGACAGGCCTGCTGTTCCTATTAAAAATCCTTGTTGCTGTGGAGGGATTTAGCAAACCATCAGTTATACTTGCATGATTTACAATGGTATATCTGACGCATCCCTAGATTTGTTCTATCTAAGAATGGAACAAATCTGAACTAAAGTTTAATTTCACATTCCAGGCAGGATAAAGACAACAGGTGGAGTAACTTAGCTGCTATGATTTTAAACCCTTACATGCCAACTGCTGCCTGTTTTGCTCTTTTTATTCCAACTAAAATTTTTTATAGAAGTGATGACTGATGATAAAAAAAGAACTGCCTCCCACTCAGTCACACCTGCTGAATACAAATTTCCATTAGCAAGGTAAAAGATGAAGCGGGACGGTTGTAACATGTGCCAAAGCTAAACTACAACCAATAAAAGGCATTTGCAGAGCAAATATAAGAGCAGCTGGAGAATGTATGCTTGTTACAGAAATGAGGGCAAGGTTTATCAAATGTAGCCGTTTCTGCATGCCAAGAGACAGAGCAGATAGACAGAAAAGGAGAAATGGAAGTAGAAAATGTGACTTGGGCAGGGCCTGAGACTGGAGATGACTCTGAGCGAAAAATACCCCTGGGGATGCAACAAGGCTTGCTCTGCTTCCTGTGGTCAAAGGAAAATATAGAAACAGGATATAACATCACGGAAAATAACAAACAGAAGGGAAGTTACATCACAGTGGAGGTCAGGGTTCAGGATTAACCCAGGGAACTGGGATGTGATAAACAGTGAAAAGGATCCGGAGCATTAGGATTTTTGAATATATGGACTGTTAGTCAGTGTGAGTGAGTAATTTTCTGTTTTGCCAAGTTGAGTAAGATTCTATAACTTCCTGATATAAACAGAATTACTTTTAGAATTAAAATAGGATTAGCTTTGCTGCTCTCATCAGCACTTAATTCTTTACAACAGTAATTCTATCTGTAGCAGAGCCAACAAGACATTCATGTTCAGCTTTGAGTGTGCACTGCTTTGAAAAACCCCAGCACACAGCCGTGTTCTATGTTTGAGGGAGTAGTAATAATACCAGCAGCTATTTGTTTAACAGAAAGGAACCAGACACAACAGATAGCATGATATGGTTACACAGACAAGACAAAAGACGCCAGCATATAAATATGATGACCAAAACAATGGCAATGGCATTTTAATATTAAAAACAAGTGAAGCATGAAATGGATATTGCTTATTTTATTAAAGGCAGTTTTGTAATTTAAAGTAGGAGCAGATTAAACTGAAGTATTAATGAAAGTGAATCAAGGATATCCTGTGATGGATGATTCTTTAAAAATGATGGAGGTTTTGGGCAAAGCTTTACATCTATCATCTAAGATTATTTTAGAGGTATTTTCTTTTTCATCCACTGCTTCTGTCTTGTCCTAGAGAAGTTCACAGGAAATATGAACCTCTGCAGTGAACCAAAGTGGGTTTAAAAAAGGTCACAGAGTTTACTGTAACATTCTTTTCATTTGCTATCACTGGTATGTGGCATTGTAAATATTTTCACACAGATGCACTAATGGAAACTTTCTACTGAGAGCGTCGTCACAGAATTCTACACAGGCTTCCACTGTCGTGACTTTCTGATGAGTAAATGAAATAACTCTTGAGTACTGATCAGCCACACGTACATGCAGAAAACTGATAAGTGAGAGATAAAAGCTGAGTATCAAAAGACACAAGGTTACCACCTGAGGAGATCAAAAAGAGCAAATCCCACACATTATTCCACAGTTTGAGTGGTAAACAGCCACTGTGAACCGCAGCAAGAGGTCAGTGCGCCTCCAACTATGTGCAGTGTTTTGTTTTCTGGTAATAAAGAAAGCGTGATAAGGAAAATCGTGTTTTCTGATGAGCGAGACTCAACTCAGAAAAACATTCTAATTCAAAGCTGCTGTGCTCAGTCCCTTTATATGAACAATGGACCAGATGATAGAAGTGTTTGGAATCACCTGGAGTGATAAAGCCACAGAGAATTATCAGCTGTATTTCAGTGTCTCCAAGTTACAGTTTGTTTGGTTTTACAGTCTTCTATTTCATTTTTCGATCAGCTTGCCAATAGCTGCAGGTAGCAGATGTCACAGTCAAGCATTTTAGTCAGCTAGTTATCCCAAAAACATCTAAAAAGAAATAGAGAACATTCCGATATTCTATTTCAGTAAATTATGCTTGTGAGAAAACAACTTATTATGTGAAATTGTAGCAACCTACTGTATGTGCCATCTTTAATGTTATATTGTGACCAATGCAGCAGATCAATAATCAATGCTACTCTGTTTTAATGCTGGATTTAAGGGATTTCTGCATGAGTGACATCTTGATTTTCCAAGTGTTGCTGGATCAGCCAGTAACAAACATTTCATCTGGTAGTCAGTTTCATTTTTTTTGACCAAGTGAAAGAAACTCATAGTTGTATTTATTCACATATGTAGCTCACATTAATGTGTGAAAGTTATCAGATGTGCCAACAACATTCACATTTGAAATCATGATTAAATTGACAAAGCATATCAAGGCTACTTTTTGCATTCATGTTTCAGTTATACAGTCAAGCTCTAGTGTAAAATTACAAGCACAAAGTCTTTTAAGGTTTTTAGGGACAGTGTTTGGTACTTTAGCCAATACAGTTTACACTCAAACACTCTCCTTGTACACTACATTAGAGTCAATACTCATCATCATACTCAATGACTGACGACTTAAAAGGAAGCTGCTGTGTAGATAACTAATCAAATAGTATGAAAGTATAATATAAGCAGTGAAGAAAAGTCCTCACACAGAATTTGTCATATCTGCAGAGAAGATATTCATAACCAGCATCAGTGAAGCACTACTCTGTGTGGGCTTACAGCATCTCTATCTGCACTGTGAAAAGCTGCTGGAGCAATACACACAAAACAGCTCCTCTTCACTATTTCCTCTCCATGATAGCATCTTCATTTCTGACAGCACACAACAAATGCACAGCTTCGGAAAAGCAATTTCCAACCAGATACTGCATTCAAGTGATTTTTTAAGTGACAATTCAGTGATAGCGCTCTTCTCCTTTCCCCTCACATACCCAGTAAGGCAAGCTTCCTGCCTGCCAAACATCTCTGCATCACTTAGGAATTCTAAGTAGCTGGTGGGTCTGAGATCCATCACCTCCTAACTGCCATGCTGTCATTTGCAACACTCCGTTTGAGAAATCATTTACTTGCTCTATCATGAGTAATACAGTGTGTTCCACAGTGGCTGTCAGCAACATCACATCAAAATCTTATGAAGCACATTTCTTCATTCACTGTCTTCTATCTACTGACCACCAGCATTAGATTTAATGGCAGCACATGCTATTTTTGTCAAACTATTAATTTTCTAGTAGTTATTCCCCCCTGAATTAACTGAGGTGGAGAGATTTACTGAATTATTAAAGCTCTAATCTGTGATGACTGTTCAGTGACCCAGCGCCAAATGCTCTTTCAGGAAGCCTTCATGGTCTGCATCCCAGTCTGAATGGGGACCATGGCCTGAACGCAACAAGCAACAGCACACACAGGTCCAGTGAGTACATGTACGTAAAGTAGTGTCAAAGAAAAGGATTGTTGTAACCAGAAGAATCATTTTAAGTTGAGCAACATTTCTTCATTTTATTTTTCTTTCCTAATTTAAATTTTTTGCCGCTCACCCTTATGATATAAAAGGAATGCTTGTTCCCGATCTATAATTGGGTCTCTATCTTGTATTTACGCTTCTCTTCAATGGGTTAAATGTTTCTAAACTGAGTCAGGCATTCAGCTACTAAGGCTCATCTGTTCTTCCCGCTAAAAAATAAATGCGCCATTGAATCGCTGCAACTAATTACTTTATCAATCCTTATCAATCAAGATTTGATTAATCTTTAAATGTCACTGGCATATCACACTGTCTCTAAGTTACTTATTTTGTACATGTTAATGATTACAAGACAGCAGGAACTAATGAATGTTTGGAATTTGCATTTAAAAAATCAATAATCTCATATTAATATAGTCATTTTCTATTAATAAACTAATCACTATGGCTCTATAACAGCTGTTTTCGACCTATGTGCGGCTTTAAAGAAATACCTCTAGATTTGAACATAAAAGAACAAGAATTGCTACATTGATTACTATTATTAATATTATTATTTATCATTTAAGCATGCTGCACGGTGGCTCGGTGGATAGAAGATCCCCAGTTCGCGTCCCGGTTAGGGCACCCGGGATCTTTCTGTGTGGAGTTTGCATGTTCTCCCTGTGCAGTGTGGGTTTTCACCGGGTACTCCAGCTTCCTCCCACACTCCAAAAGCATGCTGAGGTTAACTGATGATTCTAAATTGTCCGTAGGTGTGAATGTGAGTGTGCTTGGTTGTCTGTCTCTATGTGTAGCCCTGTGATAGACTGGTGACCTCTCCAGGGTGTCCCCTGCATTTGCCCGGGTCAGCTGGGATAGGCTCCAGTAACACCCCTCCATGACTCTACAGAGGATTAGGTGGTGTATAGATAATGGATGGATGGATGGATTTAAGCATATTACAGACATGACAAAAGTGTAAGTGCGTGAGATTACAACATGCTCTCTGCTCTAATGGCCAACAGTCAGATGCTGTTTTCCTGCTTCCTCTAAAAAATCTTGAGATTAGTGTTGGTGGCACACACAGCAGCAAGTGAAAATTGCATCACATTCTCCATTTTGTTTAAAACAATGAACATCTAATTGCTTTTGTGCAACAGAGCAAAAAAAAAAAGGACAAATACACACTGGAAAGTATTCAAATCAATTCCACATTGAGTTTTGAGTGTGCGTTGTCATCATTGCAAGTGAGCGAGTGACCATGATTATCAAGTGTTCCAGCATGGTTGTAGTTCTGCTTGCAAAAGTTTCATTTCTGCCTTAATGCGTCAGAATGTGAGAAAAATGAATTTCATGAGGGACTAAGAGACAAATATATTTATGGCAGGAATGTCAAGAACGCTAACCACACATTCAACTAAGGCCAGAAAGAAATACAGAATTATTTCTCTTCCTCAGCTCACCAACAACTGACTTACTCAGACTGTTGGTGGAGAATGCAGCAAGTAGGGCAATTAACGATAAAAACTAAATAAAGTTCACACTCACTTTTACATTGCTACACAGCCTGATGATACTAATTTCTATCTGTCAATTTACAAAAGGTAAAGTTAAACAGACTCAAATAACCTTTGGTCATGTAAAGACAGAAAAACTATTAGTAAGCCCCCAACAAGTATTTTCTAGAGTGATAGCTGACAGAAAAGGAGCTCCTTCTTTTGTGTCTTGTGTCCAACATGACATGACAGTGTGCGCAAATTCCACACAGTGGCTAAAAATAGAACATCTGCTTCCCATAGTTCCTCTAAACCAATGCATGGGAGCCTATAGGCCAAGGCTAACCTTTAAACATGATGTATGCCAGCGACTGTCACCTTGTGTGGGACCTTTTAGCTGCAGGCAATCCTTCAGGGCATTCTGCACCCCTCCGGGGGTGGATTTCAGCTGAATGACCTACAACCCCTTTATAAAGAAGCCCATTGGAGAATGACAAAGAGCGTGGCTGGCCAGCTGTCCCCTGAAACGGCCACAAAAATGTCTCTCGTCCACAAGCACTTACTCAACTTTCTTTCACGAGGCATGGAAAGTATGTTTCAGAGCACACATGTTGTTAGACAAGTGTTGAACTTGTTAAACATCTCCATAAGAATGTCCATTTTCATCCTGCTGAATGTATTTTTTTAACTCTGAATTGCCTCAGATCACAGTCACTCAGTAATGCTGGAAGCAACAATGTATCCTTCTTAATCGCCAAATAATCAAATTTAGCTACAACAATAAAACACTGAGCACTTGCAAAGCATTGTTGTGTGTCCATGGAAATGTATTGTGCAAAAACTGAGATGAAACACATCCTTGATATGTTTGATTGTGCTGATTTCGGCATGTGTTTGGTGGTACCATAGGAACACAGAGAATACAACACTGTGTAACTTCTTAAGAAACCTAACTACATACAACAGGGATGACTGGAGAGACTGCAAGAGCTATGATGGATCAGCCTGAGCTGCTTTAAGTTTTATTCCCAGTTTCCAGTGCTGGTACTGTTTGCTGACAGTGAGGATGACATGGTGAAGGTTAAAGAAAAGGCTGAGTAATGTTTTCTTATATGTTTTTTTGTACTATGTAATGAAAATAAAATACTATTTAATAAATGCATGACACAGCTATCTGGTGAGGTGGTGCTTTGAAAGTCAATAAGTAGGCACACTTCACCCACAGTGAATTATAGACTCAAATCACAACATCTCAGCAAAGAAGTATAATTGTCTCTTAAGTGTACTGGCTCCTTTTTGTTTTGACCTTTTACAGTGAGTACAGATAAAGTAGTGAAAAATGTCACACCTGACTAAGTGCAGTAATCACAGTGACTGACATTTCCACACTTTAGTCAAACGTGTTTTTCAGCGCCTGCTCCTTCAAGAAAGTTAGTATTTTACACTGCACATACACATTTTCAGATTTGAGTGTAATATACTCTTATATAATTCAGTGTGAGTGAGGGCTACTGCTGGATATACACAGATCGGCCACATTAAAACCGCGAACAAGTGAAGTGACTAGCATTGATTATCTCCCTATAATGGCACTGTTCAGGGTGCCATTATAGGGACCCTATAATGGCACCCTGGGGTGGGATATACTAAGGAGCAGGTGGACAGTCAGTTCTTGACGTGGATGTGTTGGATGCAGGACGATTGAGTGACTATAAGGATCTGAGTACCTTGAAAATGGGGCACATAGTGATGACTAGACAACCTAGTCTGAGCATCTTCAAAATGGCAAGGCTTGTGGGGTGTAGCAGTGGTCAGTACCTACCACAAGTGGTTCGAGGAAGGACAACTAAGGAATAAAGCGTCAAGGGTTTTCTGCATATGGGGCTACAGACCTGTTAGAGTGTCCATACTGACTCCTGCCAAAGTGTCCACACTGGGTATGTGAACGTCAGAACTGGACCTAGGACTGATTAATCGCATATTTGTTTCCAAAATTCGGACACCCAGGTGTGTATGCTTCAAGATGGCGACAGGATCCACTATAGAAAGAAGGCAAGCTGGCGGTGTGGTGCTTTGTCTGCTGGGAAACCTTGGGTCCTGGCATTCATGTGGACGTTACCTACCATCTATCTAAAAATTGCTGTAGATCATGTACACCCCATCATGGCAATGGTATTCTCTGATAGCAGTAGTCAGTGGCCCTTTAGCAAGATAATGTGCCCTGTTACTCTGCAAACTTTCTTCAGGAATGATTTGAGGACATGGAGGTCAAGGTGTTGACATGGCCTCCAAATTCCCCAGATCTTAATTCAGATTAATCATCTGTGGAACTTATGAATACATATCTGATCCATGGAGGCCCCACCTCGCAGCTTCCAGGACTTAAAGGTTCTGCTGCTAATGTTTTTGCCTGACAACACAGAACACCCTCAGAGGTCTGTGAAGTCTGTGCCTCGATGGGCCGAAGCTGTTTTGCCGGATGGAGGAGAGCCTACATAATAATCCACAGGTGGTTTTAATGTTGTGGCTAATGATTGTATATTAATGCACAACTGCAACGTGAGTACCTTTGTCTCTTCCAGCTCACCCAGTCAAGTTTTAGCCTTGACGTGAGTGGTGCTCTTGTCGGCAGCATGTTTACGTAAGTGGGCCCACATTTTAAAAGTGTTTCCACTTCAAATTAAAGCCACATGCTACAGAAAACTGTAAATTACACCATAAAACTTTATTTTTACCCCATTAAACAAACTGTGGAAGTTCTTGACCACTAGTGATGCTGTAGAGCAATGCTTTGATGAGCAGGTGCCTTTATGCCTTTATGGATTTTATGCTGTGTTCTGCCATTAGTGCATGAGGACATATACGTTTCTGCTGACTGCAGATTAAATGTAGAAAAATTAAAATGCTTCAGTTCAGAAAGAAACCTTTCAGCACATGACAGCTAATTGCTGAGAGCGTCACAGATACACTGTGTTTGCAGGGTTTCTAGACGACCTTTAATACTTGCTTCAGACAAAAGGAGCAGGAAGTATTTATTAAATTCGATCATTTATCTGCACTTACATCACTTTTTTCAATAGTCTCTAACTGTAAATAACAATATTTTTTAATCATATAATTAAAAATTAATTAAAAAAAAAAATACCACATGGATCTAGATCAACATCAGGCCTATAAAATGGAAAGATGGCCTACCAAATTAAAATACTTCAATGTTTTGCTTAAATTAACACTAGATAATTGTGTGGTAGTGAGATTGCTAGCTACTGTAGTAAATGTAGTGCCAGTGTCTGTTATTTGTTTGTTTAGTTTAGAGATGTCTTCTGTCCACTGATAGCCCACAATCACATGCAAAGACATTTAAGGACAAGCATTATGCTCTACACTTGGCAAGGAAAAAAAACATTCAAGACCTCCGTAAATGAAATTTAAAAGCTTTTAATACCTTCTGGGGCCTTTTTTGAGAAAACTGAATTACCTGCTAAAGCAAGTACTGAACTGTTGAACTGCTGGATGTCTTCAACAAATTTGTAAATGAAATTTAAGAGTTTTCAATACCTTCTGAAGTCTTATTTGAGGAAACCAACATAAATGCTACAGCAAGTATTGAATTACTGAACTGCAGGATGTGTTAAGCATTCAGAAACAGCCTCTTGGTAGTTAAATACATCACAGAGACCCACGTTCCTCGATGTAGTCGCCTAGTTTTGAAAATGCTCTAGCCCTTTCAGCAGCGATGAGCGCTAGACAACCAAGTGAGAGACATCCAGACGGAAAAAACATCTAGCTGCTCCCCAAGTGTCTGTGTCTTCTCTTATCTCTGAGTCTATTTCTCACTTAAACTTCTTCTATTTCTCTCTGCCTCTGTCCACCTCTCTGCCTCTGGTCATAAATCAACTGTTACATAAACTGCCTTCAAGTTAGTTTCCACCAGTGTTACATGAAACTCCCTTAAGCACAAAACAGGATGTTATAGAAGCCTGGCTCATACTGTTCAGCTAAGCTTGTGTGTAGCAGAATTAAACGGTATTCTCCAGGTTTTTTAAAACGGATGTGGGCATAAACACATCACTCAATTGTCTCTGTGCGTACGTGGGCTCGGTTGCAAGAATGCTAAAAGGAAGAAGAGTTGACTTTTTCCATGATATAACTACCTTAAATCAACTGAGGCCCAATGCGGTGTGTATATACACACACACACACACACACACACACACACACACACACATGTAGCAGCAACATTGACGCTCACCTAGACACAGAGATAGCTTTCACATTCATGTGTACAGTACAGAAACACACTCAGTGATATACAAGGTAGTAACTGCCAGTCTGCTGTCACTCACATCTATACACATGTGATCATTGTGCAGAGTTCTGATGCTATTAAGTGTTGAGTAGATGAAGCACACTGGCAGTCTTTGAGCTGGTATCCTTGAAAAAATGACAATGAATGATTACGTAATGCTGTGATAGTGTACTGTCTGCTAAAGCGTATTTTTAATTCACCTAAAATCCCTGGTGTTGCAACAAAGCAAAAACTGCCTTTGGTGTTCTTTAGTTAATAATAGTGGATCAGTGTCTAGGATTTGATTTGGTTTCAGGGGTACGATGGTACAGGACAGTGCAACTCAGGCCAGTTTTGGGACATTCTGTCTTGTTTGATATTTGCAAACTACAGAGGGGAAACAGGAAATTGAAGTTACACAATTTGGCTAAAAATTCACTGTTAATCACCATTTTCAAACAGCCACACACACTGAATGATTCATAAAACTAAGCAAGTGGCTGTAGAATAAATTTAATTTTGAAATAAAATACCTCTAGTGTACATCCTCTCTGCACTCTCTGCAACATGCTGATGTACGCACACCATGCAAACACAAACATGAGACAAGAATATGGTTGTGCACAAAGTATGATCCTAGTAGACAAATTAAAATATGACAGAAGACAGACATCACATTACTTTTCCGTCCCTTTAGTCAAAACGTCCTCTTGCGCTACTAATGCAGCTTCTGAAAGATGTACCCTTGAGCTTATATGACATTTAAAAAACCGCTTAACATGGACATCACACTTGAAGACGACTGAAAAATCTTTTCAACTCTAGCTTGCAAAAATTGTTGGGTGACAAAATTCTCATTATTTTTAGACACATGTGCACTTAGAGCATACGAGCTGAGGTGAATTATTCCTTTACGTCTACCATTTATTTGCCTTATCTTTATCTAATCTAATGCTATTCACTGATAACAAGAACTGTTTTCAAATTGCCCATGTATGGTATTAGGTCACAATAACCTTACATCAAATACCAAGCTACATTTTCATTCTAATCAACGCTGCAAATGCTAATTTGTGTCCTAATCTTCCGTACAGCGGTAAGCATTTAATTAGATGGACTCGGGACACTTCAGATACAATGACAGAGACCTGTTACATGCTATTGGCTGGTCTCCACTTCATTAAGTTAGAGGAGGGAGGCACTGCTGAGGAGGGAATGAGAGGAAGAGATAAAGTCTCACAGCAGACAAGCTCAAGAGAAGCAGTGAGAGAAATGGGGGAGGATAGAGTGGGGAGTGGATCCAAACCACTTGTTATCCACATTTCCCTTTCTTTCCACCCTATTTGGGCTAAATGCAAGCTGGCATGCTTTTGTTTGAGGCATGCAGGGAGGTGGGTGGGGGTGGGGGTGGAGGGGGTGTGTTGGACAGTGGGGAGTGGGGAGTGGGGAGAAGGGAGGGCATCCTTTAAGCTAGACACTTGTCAAGAAAATACATAAAAAATGTTTGGGGAAAATGCCCACACCTCACCCCAATATTGATTTGTTCTTAGAAAAACAAAAAATCGAAACTGACCTTGAGATGGGAAATATTACATTTTTTTGCCGCGCATACCTCAGAGGCTTTCCCATCCCCTCTGAGGGGGGCAGGTGGCAGCTGCTCTGCCCCTCTCCCTGCCTCTGACTCTCTGGCAGACAGAGCCAGTAGCTCCAGCCCACACTACTGCCTTTAAGATTAGCAACGCTCCGGGAGGAGAAGCCATGTGGAGCTACACATCACGAAACACGCACAGCCTCTGTGACTCTCCTTCCTTCTCTCTTCTATCTTGCACTCACTTCCTGCAGGGGGTTTGAAAACAGATCTGGCTGTGTTTGCTGTGAAAGAAAGCAACTAGTCTTTGAGAGCACACCCTTATCAGGGGTCTCCCTCAAAACCCTCAAACATCACACCACATTTCTGCACTTATTTGACTCTAAAGTTTAGCTAAACGATTGATGGATGACAAAAATACTTTAGACACCCATACAGCCTCATTCACAACTTCCCTTCTGCACAAGTATGCGACTCAAACAAATGAAATGAAACCCCTCCTTTAGCCAGCTTGAACTTGGTGCACACCCTTCTGGAAGCAACCACTGCCTGCTAAAGCACACAATGCACACACACACACAAAGAGAAAACACATGAAGCTTACCTCACTTTGTAGCAACGTACAGGCTGTTCAGCAGTCCATCACCCAGCACTTTCTCTCTGGACTAAGTTTGTGGCAGCAGCAGCAGTGAGAGAAGAAGCAACAGGCGACAATAGGGGAGAGCACCGCAAAAAACAAAGATGAGAGCAAGAGAGAGTGGGAAAGAACAGCCGAGGGGGGGAGGAGAAGAGCGGCTGAGTGACTGAAACGGAGCTAACAGTGACTGACAGACTCCCAGAGTCTCCTAGTCTGAGCAGGAGGTTTATTCAAAGCCCACAAACTAACTCGCTCCTCTGCCTGCCTCCCCAGCCTGACGTCAGCATGGTCACATGACCTCGTTCTGGTGTGGAGGGGAAATGAAAGGGGAGGGGAGACCGAGAGAGTCAGAGATGAAGAAAAAGAGAGAGAGGGAGAGACGGAGAAGCCTGTGTTGCCTTGGTAACAGGCACACTGCACTGCAATGATTTCAATAGGTCATCTGACACACACAGATTCTTAAATGCAGAGAAGCTTGTAAAAGACAGATTAATCTGGACAAGCTGGACAGAGTGAAGAAGCTAAAGAGAAAAAAATGGAATTAGAAACCGACACAAAGTGGTTTCCTTTTTCTGTGATTTTTTTCAGTTTAAGAAGCAAATGCAATCAAAAAAAGAACGTGAACCAGACAAACTGCACTGCTAAAGCTGCATTTGGAATCCTTAACCTACAATAAGCTGTATGTCCTGCTCTTTATACTAATTTACATGATCCTTTGTTTAATCACTCCCATACAGAGCTTAACTTTTTACAGTTTTTAAATGCCTCTTCAGTTTCTTCAAATTGTCCATATTTTACATGCTTCCTTCACAGGGTAGGTATTCCACAGTGCTACAAGGGCTTATGTTTATCTGGCCAAATTACAACATGACTGTATTTATTAGAAATGGGCTTCCCTTTGGTCGTTCCCCTGCACTGCCTAAGAATACTCAATTCCTCCAGGATGTTAGTGATTAATTCAACACATGACTAATAAAAACTGTACAAAAGTGTAAAAAGGAGAAATGAACAAGCCATCCAGAGTGACCTCACTTTCATTACTGTAGGGAAGGAGGGAGTACAGTGGCTCCAATTGTGTTGCTATTATTATTATTCTATCATGATACTGAGAATTGAGTTACGGATGCAAACCTCAAAATGAAAATTAAATTTTAGCTATGATATGACTACCAGCCAGTGAAATACAACAACAAGAAAATGAGCAATGGTGAAAACCAACACAGAAGATATGGGAATAATTAAAACTCCATGTCTTCATATCAGAGGAGACTGAATTGACATGCTGTCAGAGTTAATGAGACGCATCAGCCTCATTTTTTCAGGTGGCAGCACTGTTGTTAGAAACTTCTTCCTCCACACAGCAAGACTTGTAAGACCAAGAAAGTCGTGGTCTTGCGATGTCTCCTTTTAGTAGATATCGTCCTGGAGTATGCAGCCGTGTTAAACTGGCATACTTGTGTTTCTGCATTTGCAGGTGAACTAAAGAGGTAAAAAAGATGCACTTAAGAAAACAGATGTATAATGAGTGTGTAAAGACTATAATGCAAACATGACACTGATGCTGGAGCTTAGCAAGTTTAATGAAAGGGCATACTGTATGCAGTACTTTAATAAGGCAACTAGTAGTGTAACCTCCTGCAGAATGCTAGAATATATGTTGTGTGACTGTGCAGGATATTGTCAGTGTGAGTGTTCTATGCAGTTTGTAGACGTTTTCTGTTTTGCGCAAGTTCAAGAGGGAATGAGAATGTTTATAGTCAAAGTCAATCAAAGGACATCAAGGACTTGCAGTGTACAGCCACATTACGCTGATTTGCTTGTGTTTCTGTATTCCAGAACAAAGGAAAATAATTATTTTAAATGCATTCACGCTTGGAAGCCTCTTTTGTGTCCAAGCGTGCAGCAAATATTGGAGGCACTACTGGGATGATTAACGTTGTGCTCAGTGTGACAAGAACACGAACGGGGATTGCCTTTGATTGCTAACAGTGGGAGTGTGCAGCCTCAGAGGCATGGCTACATCAGACACAATGGATCTCAGCAGAGACTGTGTCTCCAACTAGATCAGCTCAAAGAGGTGTGTGAAGTTAAGATCCGAAGTGGAAATGTCACAACAAGGCGAGTGCTAATCATACTATTAAGAATCCATAGACAAGGGGATTTATGATGAAGTGGGAGGCGTTGCATTTTATTGTCCGAGGTCAATGATAAAATCAGCTAAGCAAATAACAGAAAATACTGAAAACACTGAGTGGAAAAGAATAAAAACAGATAGCAAGTACTGCCGACTCTAAAAAAACTCAAGAAAAGCGTGTAGAATAAAAATCTCCAGCTAAACAGGTAAGATCTGCAGGATGAAGTTGGGCAGCTGAGTGAAAGCGAGAGCAGTGCATTTCAAGTGAAGTGGCAGCTTCACAAAACATCAGTGAACAGGTTTCTGGAAGTGACAGTGGGAGAATACATGAACTGGGACTCTCATACACAAATCTGACGCATCAGATTGACAGAAGCCTTAGTTAAAAACACAGAGAGGCTGAAGTCAAGTAACCTGTGGTCAAGTCAATCAACCCAGCTTTAAATGTCTGTGATGTGCATAAGACAAAACGCAACCTCACCCTTCTGCAGACAATATTAAAGGGACATTTCAAAGATGACAGATTCATAGATTCATAACAGAGCAGCAAAGATAACCCAAGACAGTTGTGAGTCCCTTCAAAACCTCCCTTTTTAGAACAAATGAGTTATAGCGCTGTCAGACACAATGTTCCAAAGGCACCAGTTGATCAAGTGCAAGTAAGAGCAGTGGGAAACACAAGAAGTCAGATCAGCGAGTCTCATACCAGCCAATCAGCTGGACAGACAACATCAGGAAGTACTTCACCAGCTTGGACCGGCTGTATCATGCACCTCCACAGCTTCTTGGTTTCTCAATCCAGTACCAGTACTGAGACAACAAGACAAGTTGGCTGTCATAAGCTATGGGTTGAGTGCTCAAGAAACTGATCACCACTTCTATTCTGGAAAGATAGAGTAAATGAATTACAAATTTTGGTTTGGAAATGAAGTGGGCAGTTTGTGAAATCTGTATTATGTACCCTCATTCACCGTCTTGCCAAGATAGATTGGAACGTTGTATGCGCTGTAAAATGACGGGATAAGTCCCATTCTACCTATTCTGTGGTAAAGGTCACCAGCTATCTGTGGACATCATGACCAGAGCATTTCTCACAGGCAATATGACACTAAGTGGAGAAGTCAGATGCAAGATGCAGACAGGCTGGCATCAAGACCAGCTCTGAGGAAGTAAAAAAAAAGCAAATAAACCGTGTGACTGGAAGAATTAAAGAGTAGAACTACAGCCAGGGACCGAAGGGGACTGGGAGAGCAAGTCAATATCATAAGTGAGAGGAAGCAAAAGGACAGTGCTGTCTATGTAGTGTGACTCTAGAGAGGCCCAGGGAGGACTAGAGTAATGCAGAGAAACCTGTTGCCATCCTATGACTTCCTGCCAGTGGAGGAAAAGAAGTAGAAGGAAAAGAAAGCGGAAAAAGAAAGTCAAACACAAATGAAAGGGGAAAAAGGCAGAAGACAGAATTCCAGCCACAAGGAGCTGAAAAGGAAGTGGAGCAAGGTAGAAGAAAGGCAGATGTACAGATGAGGGCGATAAAGGCACAATGGATCTAGAGGACCTACAATGGATTGCAGAAGCTGAGCAAATGGGACCATTTGATGAGGCAGATGAGACGGACCCTGAGCCGCAGTCACTTCCCACAAGAAAGTGTCATTTCTGACAAAGAAATCTACCGAAGATACTCACATACAACACAATGGTTGTGGTGTTTGCAGCTGACAGTAGAAGAGACAAGTTCATAGTCCCATCTTGAGTTTATTGTTGACAGTTTAACAAGAAAAAGAAGAGTTCATAGAATGTCAAGGTGGAATAAAAACTGGAAGTTCACGCAGTTCTGTACATTGAGTCATGTTTGTTAACAAGTAGAGTATCAGAACCCAGACAGCTGACACATAGAAGGATATAGTAGTACAGTGAGGGATACAGTGGTACATGGGGGTCTGTGTAATGGGCTAAGGGGTAGAAATAGGGTCAAAACCTTTCAGTCTAAGATACATTTCCTGCATAAGTGACATGGCAACACTTTACACATCTCTGCCCAGTGATGTCTGTTGCTGACACATGACGTAAAGAGGTAGATGCATGTCATGTCAAAAACTGTTGCTGTAGGTTTCCCAAAAGACTGACTCCCTGGATAACCTACCACTGTAACTGACCTGCTGAAGACATGAGCACTCTGGAAGATCCATCAATCTGGGACAACATTCAAGGGAGGGGGAGTGATTATGTCCAGCATTGGAATAGGAAGGACCCATGGTGATATTGGACATTTTCACTTTGGTTTTAGTACAAAATAAACAAATGAGATAGAATGTGTTAATAAATGAGTCCAGAGGTGCTGGTAGGTATAGTTTGTTACTTAAGCTAATGGTATTTTGACCATGGCGTGTTTCCCCAAATTCTGAACTATTACTTTAGCAATGTGTTCTATTTTGAACCATTACAGTTGCACTACATGCAACATAACCTCCAATTTTATAAAATTGTAAAATCTTAATTACAATTTTGCAGGTAAGACACTTGTGACAAGAACAAAATAGACCTACTGCTTGTTTATATATGAAGGAGCACAACATCAAACTAGCTGAAAGGCCTCTAAAATGTTTTTTCTTGCAGCAAGAAGCTTAAAGCTAAGTAGTTATACACGTTAAAAGTTTTTATTCTTTTAAATATTATGTATTCTGTGGTTTGTACTTATTTATTTATTTCATTTTTAACTGGAAGCCTGGTGCATGTGTGTGTGTTTTCATATTCCACATAATGTTGGCATTTTTACACACTATTAAAGTGTCGCCTCACCTTCACTTCCAAAAAGTGCTGTGCATTGTGTAAAGTTTATCTGGGGCGGGGCTTGTGAATGAAACTCAGGCTGTCCACGGTGGGAAGAAAAAAAACGACCCTCCTTATCCCATCCTCCACTCAACCAAGCTGAGAGTATGAACAGCTTTGGTCTAACGCCACTCATTTGAATAGCATCTGCTGGCCAGTTGAATGGAGTGGAGTGGGGCCCAGACCAGGGTGGGAGCGAGGTCAGCCAAGTGAAAACCACCCCCCTCCGGACTACTGTGAGTAAGGGTATGTATGGCTGAGAGAGCGGCAAAGGAAAGAGAGACAATATGACACGTCAAACAGGGTGGAGAGAATTGACAGCGTACAGGGAGAAGTAATTTAATAAAGCCTGCAGCTAGGATAAATATGATTGTAAAGATCCTGCTGAGGAGCCAAGCAGAGACAAGAATGAAAGCTATCAGAACAGAGAGCAGCAATGCACAAAGAGCTCAGATGATGCAAGAAACTGAAATGAGACTGTCAAGTGGGTAAAATTGTTGAGAGATAAATTATTTAGGCTAGGCTGGTAACACCTTAAAGTGGATTTGTGGTCGTTCACAGTAAGCTTAGGTGAAGCACTGTCCACTATCTTGTATCTGGGGTAGCTTTGCAGGTTGGATGAGATGCTGATTATTATACAGGTTGGGGATGGTGACAATGATGGAGAAGTATTTGGTGGTACAAGAGATAAAAAAAAAATATCAAATGACAGAAAACTGCATGCACAGGTAGCACTTGGTAACACCTACTGTCAACGTTAGAAAAAAAATATATTTGGTACTGTAGACAACCTTATCTGACCTTTTGAAAGGGGCTTTCCACTGCTTCTAGACACTCTGCACAGTACTTTTGTGGATACATGTAACAATCTTCAGTGTGTGTTCGGATGTAGGGTGGGTAACAGGCACTAGAGGGAATTCCTTCCTCCTGAAGACTCAGGAAGCAACAGCAAGGGTGGAAGAGAAAACAATTTCTATTTCCAAGGCGAAACCCTTTAGAAGTTTCTCCTTTGGAAACGGAAGCAGTCCCTGCACAGTGTGTCAGTGTTCGAAATTCGCTTCTATATATTTCCATTATTGTTGGCATTATTGTTCCAATAAAAAAAAAGGCATAAAAAAGTCCAGTGTGAAACAATGGCAAATGGCAAAAGAAGGACAAATAAACTCAAAAAAGCACTGCTGAGGGATGTATGCCTATGGATGTGTCAGACACGTTTTTGCTACAGTGAATCGGTTTTAGGCAGCGAGACCTTGAACATGATGGTTGGAGCTTCAGCAGAGAGCCGTGATTTTAATCTCAGCAGCTGCACTGGCGGTATTAGATAGCGGGGAAAGGGATCACAACAGCAGTAACACCCAATGTTCTGACCCATGTGTACTTTGTGCTATTATTACATTACTACAAAAATACTCAGTACTGGTTCGGACCACACCCACCTTCAAATTTGACCTTCATTTTGATCCCATGTACAGACCTGTAAAGCTTTCTGACCATATCTCTTGCACCATCTTGATCTGTGGTCTTGATAAAATCAGCCTACAGAAAGAAATCAAGACAGACTAAAAAGCCCACCAAAGTACTCAAAACTATGTTTACAGTAGGACCCGCTATAGTAGTTGTCTTCAGAATCACATTTTGCCATGATGCTGCATGGCCACACACACACTCACACTGAGACACGCACAAGCAATATCAGTCATGCTGTTGTGGCTGGGAACAACACATAGGTTAGATAATCAGCTATCAGGGAGGAAAGGCCCACAGCTGTTAACAAGGTTTGAGTGGTACATTGGTATTGGAGTTTTATTATTCAACTATATTGCAGGCATATTGTGTTTTAGTAACACAGCAGAGAGAGCACTACAGATTACACAGTGGACTATCTGTAAACTGGGTGTCTGGAACATTTGATTTAGTGTGAAATCATTTTAAAACAATAACAAGTGCTCTACAGTGAGCAATTATGATTAGCGCCGGTGACAAATGCAACGTGAGTGGTTTTAAAAAAAATAGACAGTGATGAAATACATAAAGACAGAGAAAGGGTGGCCATGACACACACACACACACACACAAAACATACACTTGCAAAATTGTAGATATTAAACAGACTGAGCAGACAAAGGGAGACAAAAAACAATATATAGCGCTAATTTATGAAACAGTAATAATAATAGTGAAAGTCTTTATAAAATACCAACAATAACAAGATCAAGAAAATAAGTAATATCAATATAAGATTACGAGAAAGGAGGAAAAAGGGTGGGGGAGCTTTGTCACTGAAGACAACAATGATGATGGCAGATAAGGCACAAGACCTTGTAAATGACTGCGTAATAGCACTTGCTAAAAGCGCTGTGAATGTAGATCTTACCAAATCCCATAAATAAAGCATGTCTACTGTTGCTAAATATTTTCAACAGTTAGAAGTGCTACTTCTATTCTCACAAAAGCATTGTCAGAAAACTGCTTTGCAAAGTCTCACTGGAAGGTCACATTCTTGTAATGAGCTTCCTTATTACATCTGAGTTTCTGGTGCAATTTCAGTGTGCAAGTAATTAAACACAGATGCACTTATATAACTTTTTTTTTTTTTTTTTTTTTTAAACCACAGCTATTTCAGTGCTTCAGTGCTTCGCAACAAGTTTCTCATTCACCCGTTCACACAATGCCATACCACCTTGTGGATGCCCGATCAGATCTCGGAAGCTAAGTGAGGTTGGGCCTGGTCAGTACCTGGATGGGAGACCGTGAGGGAACACCAGGAAGCCTGGGTGGATGCAGAGAGTGAGTGGTTGGTGGTGGTCAGAGGGGCTGATGGCGCTGACTGGCAGCCTCGCCTCCATCAGTCTACCCCAGGGCAGCTGTGGCTACATATGTAGCTTAGCACCATGGAGTATGGAGTGAATGAATAATGCAATGTAAAGTGTCTTTGAGTGCCTGGAAAAGCGTTATATATAAAACCAATGCATCATTGTTATTATTGTTAAACACTGACACACTAATAGTGGCAAAACTTCCAGGTGCTGGCCTGATATCTGTGTCAACTTGAGGTTTAGTCTTGCCCAAGGACACTTCAGCATGCGGACAGCAGGGGACTGGGATCAAACCAGCTATCAGCTCAGTGGTACCAGTGGTAGAGTGGACAGCTCACTATACTACCTGAACCATGGCGGCCCTCATGTTTGATGCCCCGTTTTTCCACTTTTAAGAAAAATTGTTTGGAAGAGCATAACCCTTTTCTCTAGATTCTGTCATCACAGGGCAGACACAGCTTGTGGGGACTACAGTCATGATGACAATGTTGTGTTGCACAATTACAAGCGTCACATTTCTGTGTAACTGCCAATTACAACACATACAGGAATCAGCAGAAACCTGGACGGCAGACTGGGAAGTGAACCCATCTCCCACACACCATATGGTTATAAATGTAACAATGCACTGTCCTGAGTCCACATGCACCACCACCATGACCATGTAAATAATGTGCAGTCATGCAAGAACTCACATAGTGTAGGAAACCTTTTATAAAGAAGCTGAACTGTGCAACACTCTGAGAGATCACTTGTGACTGCATGTCCTCTTTTATCCCACGGCAGCTGGAGTCCAAATCTCTGACAAATGGCAGGCTGCACACAGCTGTTCTCATAGCTTTCCATCAGAACCGAAGGTTAAATTCTCAACTCACTGCAGTAAGTAGACAAGATTGTTTAAAAACAAATCTCTTCCTTGTGTTATGTAACTGCAGTACATGGGGTGGGCGAGTCGATGCACCTCGCTGAACAGGCTAATCCAACGTACTACACTGCTTGCCAAAACAAATGACGACAGCATCTTAGAGGTCTATGATGTTGTGTAATCAAACAGATTATGATAATGCATGTTAATTTAACATGAAAACTGCAAATTAAAAGGAAATGACTATTAGTCCATTAAGTTGCCAAAAAATTAGAAGAGGAAGAAAAAACACTGAATATTCACATTTTACAAATAAAAGCAGATAATCTTAGTAAAGCAGCTGCAATATTGAAAATGATAAAGGGAATTCATATTACAGGCGGTTTTAAAATAATGACTGTGATGGAAAATTACACAGCATTCACTTAGTAGCTTGTGCTACTGTATAACACCGTGTGTAAATTTAGTAAAAAATTACCATTTATATTTCTATACACATTTATTGGTGTTCTAATCTTCCAGCCTTTTCATTAAAACTGAATACTGCAGCGATCAGTCAAGAACATTATATATACATATTTATGAGAGAGAAGGATATATGTATCTGTAGCCCACTAAGATAATGCAACAGACACCTAAATGAAAAGACAAGAGAAAGAGAGTCAGAGTAAGACAGAAGTTCATTCTTCTTTGCCACACCTGAACTTAAACACAGTTGTAGATAAAAAAAGAATTTAACCTCAGAGAGAGAGAAAAAAATACTGCAGAAAAATTTCTCTCTATCATCCTTCTTCTCTAGCTTCATAATTGCTTTCCGTCACCCATGTTTGACCTTCCTGACTAGACAACCTGCTGTACGGAAGGAATAAACTGTGAGAGTCCTGGACAGCTGGATATATTTTTAATGCTGAAAGTGATGACAGCAATGTTTCGTATGATGAATTCTTTGGTGAGTGATAAGCTGAGGCGTTCTGGCAAAAGAAAGTGGGCCAGTTCCAGTAAAAAATGCAAAAACACCATTAGGAAATCTTACTTAAGGGTTACAAATATGATTGTTTAATGGAAGTAATGATGCTTTTCCTCTGTATTGAACAGGTGCAGAACATTACTTCCTTCCAAATTTCTCAAAACAACATTTAGACATATGACTCATTCCATCTGCCTGAATGCTGTTGAAAAAAATCAAACAACTGTGGTAAATAAAGGACCGTGAGAAGCGGCTGTCAGACTACTCAGTATCTTGTGTGTTAGTAAAGAAAGACGACACAAAGCAGAGTTAAAGCTGGAACAGAGCTTATAGTCAGACAGAGCTGATGTTTACACATGTAATGTTTGGCATGTTGACCATCTTGGTTTAGTGTGTTAACATGTGAACATTTTGCTAAGTAGCACTAAACACTAAGTACAGCTTAGGCTTGATGAGGAAGTCATTAGCTTTGCAGGTATTTAGGCATATTCACATTCAATTGTTTAAGCCTTAATTACAAGCAGCTGGTTACAAAGAAACATTCGCAATAGCCTCGGACTTAATATCTTGCTATTGACGAAAAGAACTACAGACGTTCAAAAACTTACTGACAGAATGGCTTTAAATGTACAAAAAAAATCTATCACAACACAAATTCATCTAATTTTACAGGAACCATGAACAAAATGCTACAAATGTGTAAAACAACAGCAGTAACTAATTCGGATGGTGTGACATGGAAAAAAATGTATGAACATTCCCAAGTCAATATGAAGATCGTTTACCTGCATTTCCCATTCTGCTGAAAATCCGGTAAACGCATTAGTCAATCAAAGTTGACAAAATTTGGAACTGATTAAATTTAACAGCAAGAGCCGTCAACATATTTCACTCAGAATTGCGATTGTTAACATCATGATTGCACAGGAGGGCGGGAATAAACCTCAGGACTAAACACTGATATCAGCAGCTCACCTCACTGATTTATGTTGCAATTTGTGCAAAGAAGGAAAAGAAATGTAGAAAAAAACACTCAAGGACCCTACAAACTGTACAGAGTGTACTTCATAAGAATGAGGTGAACTTCAGATGGGCTTTTCAACATAATAAACCTAATTATAAAATAACTCTTTTAACACAAATCACTGTTTGCTCCTTGTAGATTCAAAACTGTCATGATGGACTAAGACACGAGATCCTGAGCAACTTCATCACTTTTGTCTGTATAGTCACCAAATGCTTTCTCTTTGGGAGAATCTAAGCAGCAAAATGCCTCTCTCCTATTTCTTGGCCGTCTTATTCATTAATTATATTAATGGTATATGAGTCAATCTTTGATGTGGCTGGATTTTGTCATGATCCAGAGTGGTAAGAAGAACATTATTTACAGAATGCATTATTTCATCCCATTTATAGCTGGGGAGGTAGGCTGTGAAGAAACAGGAAATTGTGAGTGAATATAAAGGTTTGTTATACAATCGGCAAAGTGTCTCAAGAGTTACTCAACAGCATTACAACCCACTCCATCCTCAGTGATTCAGAAACTATAAACAGAAGGCAGCAGAAAAAAAACTGATGACCAGTCTGTCCCATGCCATTGTTTTTTATGGCAGATGGCAGGCTGGATGCAGAGAGAGGATTAACCAAAGCCTACTGTCTCAGTTTCTCTCTTATCAGAAAGCAGCAGGTTGGGAGTCAGGAGCAAGAAAAAGACACATCACCACCTCCCCTATGAGTCACTCCCTGGTCCCCTACTCACTACCACTGATACAAACACACATACAGACTGCATACACAAAATAAAAACATACACAGACCCAGCATTCACAAACACACTCCCACAACTGCATCAATAGTATTTAAACAGAAATAGAGGCACTGTCTCTGCAAATTGATGACTGTCCACCGGGGTGGATCCGATGAACTGAAGCAGCGCGCCTATCAAATGTCAGACTTCACCAGATTCAAGGAGAAAGTTCACAGCAGCAACCATGGACTTCCTGTGAGTCACAGTTTTTTTCAACTTTGGACAAACACTGCTGTTTCTTACGTTACCACAAAACTGTGAAAAACAATAGCTATACCTGCTTTCTGTCTGAAATTATTTGGAAAAGAGATTAGATGATTATCCTCATCAAAGAATAAAAAGCAAGTGGTAATAATCTTATTACAATGCAATGTTCTGCTGGAAAACCCTGTGTCCTGGCATTCATGCTGATACAGTATAATAGCCAATTTCAACATCCATCCAAGTCTGGAAGGGTTTGCTTGTACTGCTCTGCACACATCTGCATGCAGCCCAAAATTTGTGATTGTGTATACTGTCCACACTGAAAGCCCACCAAGTGCACATGTGCAAGGAAAAAAGGGCTGTTATGAGGACAGACTGCACAGAAAGATTCTCAATCATCCACAACTTTATAATTCACCATTTAAAGAGTTGTATTTGAAGTACTCACCCCTGGACTTTGGAGGCACTTTGACTTGTACATGCTTTCCAATAACAGTGCCCAAAAACAGTGGGAACTTCTAAATTCACTCCGCTTGGCACACCTCATTAACATTTCCAGTGACACAGCGATGTAGCCCAATCTGTAACTAGCTGCTAAATCCTGTCAAAAGTGAAAAGTCACAGCCAGTGATCAAGAAACATCCAGACAATGCACCAGAACAACATCTACCTACTGTGGTATGAACAGATGTTCTGTGATCTGCTTTCAAAGTTTGAATTGGCCATGCTGAAACCATGAATTGGCCTTTATTTTGACACAGCCGACCCAAACATTGCTGCAGAGCAAGTCATTGTGCGGCACCACACTGCAAAAACTACTAAAGGATCAGCTCGGGGAACGCAACTGAAAGTCCAGGTGTCGATCCAGCCTCCAAACGCCCAAGATCCACAATTGACTAAACATCCGCAGGATGCGCCAGAAAAGTCCTGACCACAAAAGCCTCACCTGCAACCCAAAGAATCCATAGGATCTGTAGCCTGCATCCTAGTGTCAGACCCCACAGGACACCCCCAGAGGTCCCATGTCAATTCCCCAACAGATTAGAGCCGTTTTGGCAACACAATATTAGGCAGTTGACTTTAATGTTGTGGCTGATGGACATGTAAAGAAGTTGTGCATAATCATTTGATCTGTTATAATGAGCACTGAATCACATCAGAAATCATGTGCTATGCTAGTTTTTCACTTAAAAAGGCTACATTGTGGTGACACTCTAGTACTAAATGCAGTCTCAGCTATGAATGTATAGAGGATGATTTACATATGCATCAGATCTTTATAAATATATTCAGATAAGAGGATATTTAGTATGCAGTGTTGTGCAGATGGCAACTCAGTAACCCACACTTGACTGTCAAGATAGAAATACATAGGTCACGACAGTCATGGGTTTTAAAGCAAGTACTCAACGGATATCAGAGACTATAACACATAGTAAAGTTCTTGCAGTTGTAAATGTAAATTAAGGGTGACAGCTTAAATGGCCGTTTACTAGAAGCCTTTAGGTCATATTATTCAACAGAGTTTTTTAATTAAATGCAGACACTGTTTCATTTAAAGGATCACAAGAAATAATGGGAAATGACTCGCATTTAGAGAAAACCAAAAGCTTAATCTTCATATCAAAACAACACTTCTTTAGCCAGTGATGATGACTTCGCAATTAACATAGGTATACTCATAGTGCTTGCACCATGGGAACTCGTTTCAGTTTGTTCAGACATGCTTTAAAACTAGATTTAACTGGACACTGGCAGATAATGCTTGTTGACCCCTCAGAACAATGGCAAATGTGGGTTTATCCAAGGCCATTGCATCAGTCTGAAAGGGGCCATTATAGTAAGAGTTTACAACAGCATTTCCTCTGCCATCTCCTCCAAAACATCTCATTAAAACCTAAAATATGCATCAGCTCTGGAACCCTGCTAAGGGAGAATGGCTGACAGAGTGGATGAGATAATTTTACCAAACATAACCTTCACTGAGTCAAACCTGACCTTAGGTAGCGACCTAGAAGCCATGCAAAACAGCTACAATAAAGCACCAAGTCACACTCCTAACAAGCATCCACATGATCTCCAATAAAGACATACAAATAAATGACTTATGCAGCAGCGAAACAGTGTTTAGACAAACTAATTCAAGTTAATAATGATTCCACTGTAGCGTCATATTTAGCACACAGACATGAAAGTACAATAAACATCTCATCAAACTCTCAGCAAGAAAAACAAAACTGCATTTTCAAAAATGTCAAACTATTCCTTGAAAGCATAGACAACTATATACTCACTCTATACTTCTCCTATTCTAAGAAAGCGCCTAGATTAGTGTACGTCATCTTAAGGAAGTTCAGAGGTTCCATTGACTCCAAGTGACCTGAAGTGTGAGCGCATGAGGCATGGTTGCAGTCGGCCCTTGTTCCAGTTGCAGTGGACCTCTTCACTGGACAAGCTGCAGCTGTCCCTTCGTCAGAAAGTCTAGCATGCTTCTGTGTGTGTGTTTATGGCTAGCAAGTAAGAGTGAATTTGTGGATCAAAGAGCAAAGGATGTTCAAGCCATTTATCTCTTTTAACGTTAGTAACAGAGACACACACAAGCATATTTGTCTCTGAGTTATGAGTCAGTGTGTGTATGTATGTGTGGCTGTGTGTAATGGCCTGTGTTGGGAGGGACCTGGGGGCCTGGGAACTGTGTGGAAATCACATTGGGCTTCCTCTGGCTCATCTCAGAGTCATGGGAAACAACACTAACCAAAAACAACAGGGCTCATGCACGCTGCAGAGTGACCACCCAACATTTCATTGTTTAGACTGGACATTGTAGACTAACTTCTGCCAGAGATAAAAGAGAAGGGAGTATGTCCTTCACACTGACATGTGCCCCTAAAGCACTTTCTCCAGCTTATAAAAAATATGATGCCAATAGAAAATACAAACTAAATTGCTAAACAATTATGAAAGCAATACAACATTGGCTTGATATGGTAAAGCATTCAACCTGATATCGTTAAGTTGAGTCAAACATGTTTTTTAGTGTTGGTTCTTAGTATGAGAACTGCATTAGCAGACAGATATTTGGTTTATGTGCCAAAAAAACATGTCAAAAGTAGGGTATACTTTTGTACCTTTGCTTATTGTGCCATGATATTGTTCAAGACACTCATTACAAAACTATATTTATATGGTTGAAATGCAGCAAGAATGTTGGTATCAACACAAGTGAACAGAGTGAACATTTTCATTGTGCCACAGCTTGTTGGCTTGCCCTGCACTGCTTTCTGAAGACTACATTTCATGTTGAAGGTGTGACTGTCAAGGCAGATTGTAAACACAAATTTAAAATCATTTTTTATATTTTTGTACAAACCTTCAGTGTCTTCCTCTGGGCAACTTCTTCCTTTCAGACTGCACAATCAGTCAGATCTGTAAAAACAAAGGAATATTTTAAAATAGTTAAACATGACTAAGCCTCACTGCCACACTGATAACCTCACCAGTGTTTGACGGCCTGCTGCAACTTGTACATGCTTGTGCATCCACACCGCGATGTTGCTGCTGCCAGCCCCATCCTTCCACATTTTAGTTTGCCATCGATCATGGCCATCAATAATAAAATGTTTGGTTCATTCAATTCTAATTTTAAATTATATTTGGTCTAGTTTACAATCATTCAGAGTGAGTAAGTGAGAAAGATCCAGGGGGACTCCGAGGGCTTACCAGGCCAGATGAGATATGTAATCTCTTCAGCAAAGTCTGGTTCTCGCCCAGGGTCTCCTCCAAAGAAAGCTGCCCTTTCTAACAATGAACTGATGACATTCCAAGTGACCACCTCCTTGGGTTGTAACCAGTAACCTGGTGCCACAACAAGGTACTACAACCAGGTATTACAGCTAGTCTACCATACATTTTCTAACATGCATGTCTTCTGCACTATCGGTTAAAATACTTTTAATTGGTGAAATTATTCATGGCAAATAATCTACTTATCAGTAACATCTGGATTAAACTGAGAGAGAAACTGAGAGAGAAGGACAGAGACCAACTCTGCTCTCCAACCACTAATCACAGTAAACCGAATTATACATTAACAAAAGACTGGAACATAAGAGGAATCAAATCAAAACCCAAAACAAACTTCATTGCTATCTGGCCCTAAACCATGAAAATATATTAGCGGAATATGTCTTTACTGTCAGAGACACAAAGCAGAGACAGATCCTGACCAAATACAGATTGTGCGCCTCCTATAAGCCCATCGAAAAGGATGACACAAGAGTTTGTGGCTACCAACAGAGTGAAGAATCTGAGAGATTTCAAGAAGTTTGATTAATGAATCCGAAACTTCACAGAGCTAGATAACATTAAAAAGCAACAGACTGTATTCGGGGAGGAACACTCAGCATACCATGATGCATATTAAGTGACTGCATATCACAAGCTGAGGGATACATGATAAAAAGATCACTGATGAAAATGACCTTGACATAGCCTCTTATATATGTGATACACATACACGTTGCATTTCTCTTGACTTTTTATCCTGCTTAATAATTAAAAAAAAAAAAATTCTAATCGCACATTTAAATTACTGCATACTTAATGCTTTGGCAATATTATTAATGTGATATCCATCCATCCATCTATCCATCCATTTTCCGCTGCTTATCCGGCATCAGGTCGCAGGGGCACCAGGCTAAACAAGCCATTCCAGATGTCCCACTCCCCAGCAACCTTTTCCAGCTCCTTCTGCGGGCGCACCCAAGTCAGATGAAATATGTAATCCCTCTGGTGATTTCTGGGTCTATCCCGGGTTCTCCTCCCATTTAGACATGCCCGGAAAATGACCCAAACAAAGGCACCTAGGAGGCATCCTTATCTCAGCTCCATTACTGGCATGAATATGGAGCTCCGAGTACATAGCTGCATATTGAATTGAATTAAATTGAATTGAAATGAGCTGAATTGAGACAGAGAGGGAAAGAGAGAGAGAGTAAGAGAGAGCTGGAAAAATTCTGCCCTTCACCTACTGTTCTGTTAACTTATTGACATAATATAATTATAGCCCCTTTAAGGTTTCTGCTGTGACTATATAATACACATGTAGACTCCACTCTCTCATTTAATAACATAGAATTGTTACAATGGTTAATGGTCTGAGGTGCCTCAGACGCGTCACAGGTGTAGGTGTCACGTAGGTTGTGTGGCTGCTCTAACCTATAAACACGGGTGCCGAAATGAAAAGCCCAAGTTTCTGCGACCGCAATGCACAAGTGAGGTAAGTAGTGGAGCACCCGCCTGAGAGTCCACAGCCATGTTATTAACTCTGTAAAGCTGCAAAAGAAAGCCAAGGTCAGCATGCCAAGGGGCGATAAAACACAATGATAATGGCACCACATGTGAGTGCCAAATTCAGATCTTGTCTATTTTATTACTTCTGCAGAGATGATAAAATACTACCTGAAGTGGGTGTGAATGTCAGATTGAAGGGGGAGGATGTCTGAAGCTATCTAATCATTTGACTAGCAATTTTGATGAAGCATATTAGCACCTTAACATAGTTATCGTGCCAACGCTCACATGCTGTTTCTATGAGGCGCATTTGTCGACTTGTTGACAATCTTAGCTTTGCATATTAGCTTTGTTAACAATGCTAACAAGCACTAAACACGCAGGACAAAATTTTGACTTGAAGGATAGCACATTCACTCATCAAGATGCTTTTTAGACTGAACACATGAATGACCAAAAAATGACATCTTACAGCAGTGTCCACATGATTGCATGTTTTTCCAGTCATGGAACATAGATACTGTATTTTTCCACATAGAAATAGCCAGATTAACTGGGAATTACTGGAATTAAGCCTTACCCTTGTATAATCTATATTTAGAATAGAGTAGAAGAGCTGGAAAAATTCCAGCGTTAAAATCTCATTTTAGGCCAAAAAAAAGGCCTCTAAACTTACAGTAAGTACAGGCCAGCTGGGTGCTGTTTGCTAAAATAAAAAAACAACAATATAACAAAACAAACTAAAAAAACACTGTGCTATTAAGCTTGTGGACCTTTAAATAGATGTTTTTTCTGGATAAGGTCCACATGGATGAGCAACATGCAGTGCTGACTTAGTACACAGTATGTAGTGTTATGCATTTATGTGGGCGGCTGTGGCTAAGGTGGTAGAGCAGGTTTTCCACTGATCGCAAGGTTGACGGTTCGATCCCTGGCCCATCCGCATGCTGAAGTGTCCTTGGGCAAGACACTGAAGCTGCTCCCAATGGCAGTCTAGGGCCTTGCATGGCAGCTCTGTCGCCGTTGGTGTGTGAAAGTGTGTGTGAATGGTTGAATGCAAAACACATTGTAAAGCACTTTGGATACCACTAAGGTAGTAAAAAAGCGCTATATAAGTGAAGACTATTTACCATGTATTTAACACAAATGAGGTTAAAATATTTTTTTGTGATAAGAAATCTGAGAGAGAGCAAGACAGTACAGGAATTGAAACTTGTCTGTTCATAGCACATGAGACATAAGTAGAAGTTAATTGTTTAAAGGGATGTCATAGAATTAAATAAAAAAAATAAAAACTATGTGTAATGTCATGCCTATAAACTGCAAAGAGCAATGAATGGAGGCAGAAAAGATTCTAGTTTGCTACTGAGCTTTTTACCACAGACATGACACATTTCATAATTATTACTTTTCAATTCTTGATGTTCTTTCTAAATATCAAACAACACGACCTGCTCTCTGCAAGTACAAAGTGTTCGTCCTGACTGCGACAATAAGAGCTGATGCCATGAAAGCTTTTTCCTGTTGAGTGCCTGGAGCAGGGGAAAGTAAGAGGAAAGCCACCTTCTGTGTTGCTGCGGCTGAGGAACAGAACAGCTCCTGAGGTTCCTGTCCTCTCACTTCCCCAGGATCTCTTAAACAACACAACTCTTCTAGCACGGCACAGCTTGGTAACCACAAACTCTCCAGGCAAACTGACAACTCCGCATGTGTGTGAGATAGGGTGTTTGTGTGTACGTGCAGCGTTAACACATACAAAGGAAGGGAAAAATGATTTGTAACACAGACACAGATTTTATCGGTGCAATTCAATTCAAAGGAGATTTATTAGCAAGAAAGGTTTGATAAACAATGTTGCTATCTCCCTCTGTGTGCCTCTCACCACATGCTTTAAGTAGCTGTAATTACAGAAGAATCAGTCAGCATCAATCATCTGTACATAGCACAGAACTGTAAAATGTTTGAGGACTAACACCGTGTCTACACATGCAGTGTAGCGTGAGCAGCATGTTTGCAGAGCAGCAGCAGCTTCAGTGCTCCATCTGTGTCTACACAGGATGCATTCAGGCACAGTATTAAGCTGGAGGTCAACTGTGTTTTGGCAGCACTTAGAGCCCAATACACAATCACTGTAGTTACATGTGTAAAAATAGACCTGAAGCATTAAAAATATGCTCTGGACTGCGTCTATGAGCATACAGCAAGAGGAAAGCACCAGTCATTACGACACAAGTCATTAAAACAGGAGTATATCTATTCCATTGAGGCACCATGTGAGACAGATGACTGAAAATCGTGTCTGTAACGCTTTCTTCGTAAACAAACGCTGCAAGATAGTGAAGCCACGCTAACAATTCTGTGGGACTGTGTGTATTTCCTGATGTTTAAACTTGTTCTAAACAGCTTTCAATGCACTTAGCAAATGAGCCAAAGCGATTTGCTAAGTGCATTTAGAACGAGCACTTATATAACTAATCCTAGAAGCACTGATACTGCTTGGACATGAAAGGATTCAGCCAATTATTTAGCTGATTAAGAGATCAGTGAAAAAATAATGAGCAACGTTTGTGATAATTTAATTATTTCCATCATTTATAAAGCAAAAATTTAAAAATAAATAAATAAGATTCCATCTCCTTAAATGGTAGACTTTGCTACTTCTCTTTATCTTATAGTTTTGGACTTTGGGACAGACTGAAGATGCCAGCTTGGGCTTTCAGAAAGCGACAGAATGACCTTTCAGAGACAAAATGATTAACTAGAATAATAAACAGCAGACCGATCAATCCTTTAAAGGAAAATAATAGTAGTTGGAGACCTAATAGTGATTACTATAAACTGCTAAAGTGCAGTCAAAGATGATTTCAGCTAGACTTGTTGATTCATTTCATCATTATAAGGGGGTACATTTTGTATCCAATAAAGATCAATTTTGAGAAATGTTGGTGGTGGTAATAGTATTGATACCAGAGAAAAAAAATGGAGGTCAATAGGAAAATAAAATATTAATTTAAAATACATTTTTAAATGCTTATTTTTCTGTGATTATTATGGTGCAGCTCCATTGTTGTACTCCATGGGAAGAGCCCTGTGAAAGGGCCTCCTTAACAGTTCTAACTATAACTGCATCACTGAGGTGTTGCTGCTATATAGCTTTCCCAGAATAGTTACTCAGTGGGAAGGTTTTGTACTTTGGAGGATAAAAACACACACATCATATCATGTGATATCAACACTTTCTAGTGTTGGGTAATTACGTTAGGGAGCTTCTCCATAAATATCCCACAATAGGCTTGCTCACACGGGAGCAAACATTCTCCTACGTTTGCAGCAACAAAGCAGTACTTCTTCCGGAGAACCAACTTTACTTCAGCGCCTTGCAACCAAACACTGATTCGTACTACGGATAACAGTCAATCCATCAAAATACATTCCAACAACAATTACTTCAAACACTGACGCCTTTAAATCAAAGAGCACTGGTTTGTGATGGTGCTGGTTTGGCTCAGAGCAGTTTTAATAGGCCCATGAGTGAAAACAGGACCACAAGTGTTTATGCACATTTATGTTCTCACTCTCACGCACATAAAAATACGTATGTGCATAGACACCACAGACTGTCCTGGTCTTGAGCATATTTCACACACCATTTGTGACTAAAACAAACACTAATGACCTAGTAGTTGGCCTGTCTGGTGACCGTATAAGGAATGCAACTTCTGGCTCAATAACAAAATTACTCAAGGAAAAAGAGGAAAACGCTTGAACAAAACTAATAATAGAACCGAAAATTCATGACAGAGGCCAGCTTTGTTTTCAAGAGATCAAATTCAATGCCATTACATCATGTAAGAGCTATTCCAGCAGGAACAGCAGCTAACTATAAAGGATCATTACCCAGTGCGGCTTTTTGATTTCATCCTTTTTGGTTTCTGTAAAGATGATGTCGTTTTTCCGTCTCTAAAAACCTTTGGGGAAGTGGTCATCTCCCCTGTGGAGACACATGGTTTCAGTCTCAAAGCAGAACAGAGAGACAGAGAGAGGTATAAAGGAAATACATGCACAGAGATGCAGCAAAGCACAGAGTCTGGAGAGCTCAGGTTGTCTTTGAACAAAATGTGACAACAGGGAGACCTCAGCCTTTCGGTGGTGCCATGGCAACATGTTCCATGCATATGGCAGGTTAAAAAAAAGGCGAGAGGATCAGGTGTAAAAACTACAACACCATACAAGTCTGAGAGACCTATCAAGCATTAAAACCCCTCTGCGTGTTATTGTGTGTGCATTCATGCAAAACATCAAACGCCAGCGGCTGTGTCAAATGAGCAGGAAGACTGTGTAATTCAAGGGATTAACATTTTATTAGCAGCAAGCTCCTGGGCTCTATTCCTGTTATATTCATGAGGATAAAACATTTTTATAAGTAACCAAACAGTGCTGACACTTATAGCTCAACAAGAAAATCATGTATTTACAGGGCTTAAACGTGTTTAGCAGTGACCTGCTACAATTACCTTTACCGTCAGGAAGTTGTTCTCTTGGTCTCTCTTTTCTGTTTTCACTATGTTCCTGCTGCATGGATGCCTGTTTGTGCTACTGCGTCGTCACAAGCATTGGTCATGGCTGTTTGGATTGTGGTGTGGCCCAGATATTCCAGCCATATGGAAATTAAGCATATGAGTGGTGCACTTTATGAAAATTATGCACCACAAAGCAAATCAATACTGCAGCTGTCAGGAGGTAGATCGCTGTTTAGAGGACTGGTCTCTATATGGAACGCTGTTTTGGAAGAATATTTCACACGTTTGCGTCAAAGAGCTTGACTCGTATATTTTATCTCTAAAACTGTTCATAGAAAATGAAATGTGAGTTAAACTAGTTAATGAGCTCAGTCACAATTATTAAAGTGGCATACTAACTCAAGGAGGTGTCGCACACGAACTAGTCTTAACCCGATCAGTGGTGACTGCACAATAACAACCTGTAGATTTAAAGACCATGGTGTAAATCTTGCTCGCTATATAGGAATAGCCAGTATAAAGGATTTTAACAAGGCCAATGTAAAACCTCACGACTGAATGCATACTGAAATGTTGTTTGGAAACAACATAATGCACAGGGAGAAAAACAGAGAAAGACGTAACAATGTATTGCTAATCTCCTAGGACACCGGCCCAGTCAGTGTGGGTGTCTGGACGAGACACGCTTGCTTGCTCATTCGCTCATCTGCTCAATAAAACTGGGATGCGGCTGCAACGTGTTGTCTTCCTACCATATTTGCTGTGGCATACTCCCACATGTAACCCCCTCCTCTTATTTGCTCTTCCTCTCACTCTCCCCTACTTGCGGCAGACCGACTGTCATGGTTTGCAGCCCACTCATTACTGTTCCCCTCATATAACTGTCGCTCCAAGAATCTTTCATCCTACTTCTCCTCTACCGCACACTGGGTGGTAAACCGGAACATTACATAAAGAGAATGTGGGCTTATGTGTGTGTAAATATATATATGTGAGTGATTGTGTGAGTGTGTTCACCTGTAGTAGTTAAAAAGGTTTGAAAAATTATGTTTGGATAATAAAATAAAGAATGGAGCCTGAAGTTTTGTAAAGGTAAAAGGTTCTCATTGTTTTGAAAATGCCCTTTAAGTAAATATCAGTGCATTTTGTCCATTATCCAGCATGCTGTATTACGGCAGAGTTTCAGTAGTTCTGTCTTCCTCCAGCGGGCTTGTTTAAGATTTCCAGAGGTGTTATTATAGCTCCTGAGGCATCAGCCACCACTGTGCCATCAACCCCACTTCCAAATACAAAATGAGACACTCACTCAATTAAAGTGACTGAGTGGATTTTTCTCTTTATGTAATGTTTTTTAAAAGGCCAAAAGTGTAAGTTGGATTATGCTTTGTTTAATCTCAATGGTAGTGTCCAACAAATCCAAATAGATTTATGATGATCTTTGAATCAGCTGTTTATTATACATATTCATTACTTCTAAGACTAATTTCTCTCCATATTATTTGTTTGCTGTTATGTTCATACATTTATAGCAGGACATTGTGTGCAAATTAGACTACAATGTTTTTATGAACATGTTTCCCCATGTGCAGCAACAAGTGGCTCATCCCAGATGCAGTAGAGTACGGTCCCTAAAAATCCCTGTGAAGTTTACAAAGGTCTTCACACTTGTTTGACAGTGACAGGCATTCCTGCCACAATACCACTCTCACAGAGTGGGAAAGCCCTGTGCTAATTCGGGGCATGTCCATGGACTCCTGGCCAGCCAGGGTGTGAAGCCAAAGCCTGTCAGTGAAGCTTAGCAACTCCTCTCAGCTCTCCTAACACAAGTCCACAGCTATTGATGCCATCGCTTCTGACAATCTGTCTGGTCTTGCTGCGGGGGTGTCACTGTCTAGCTGGTGAGGTAATGGATTGTGTGGTTTAGGGGTATGCTGTCTGTACAACTTTTAGCACTTCAGATTAAAAATGTATACTTGTCTGTAACAGATTCTTGTCTTGCTCTATAGCCATCACCTGTCTTTGTCTGATGACGTCTGGATGTTTATTTGTTCAATCACAGTCACATATGTTGTGTGGATTCTATTTCTCCGGAGTCTCTCTCAGTCTATATATGGCATGGAGACCAAATAGGAGTCGGAGTGAAATTTAGCAGCTGTTGTACACATATGAAATCAACACTGATGCTGTTTACTTTAATCTGCCAATGACATTTATTATTCGGATAAATATCAAAGTGAATTTCAGAGAGGAAGACTGTTTCATGTCTTGTAGCTAAGACAAGAGTCTTATAATCGTCTGGACAGGGAACTTAAGACAGTCTAATTATATAATAGCCCCGATGTGGACATAAACAATAGAAAACAGCCATAATGAAAGCCAGTTCTTGGCTCGACATTCATCTCTTAATGTGAAACCCAGCTGCATATAAGCTTGAAGTCACATACGGAGAAGCCATGACATACAGACAAAGAGAGATCACTGTGAAATGCCACAGCTGCTGCCCATTAAGTTCAGTTCATACATGGATGCACCATGGTTGGGGTTAGGTCATGTTGCCCTGTGGGGTAGACGCTCCACACTGACTTTGATCACCTGGGTGATGTTGACAGAGTAGTCCACCAATAGCTCCAGTACGTCTGCTTTAGGAATGAGGATCCTTTACTTTGCTCTTACTCTATGCATAGTGTATCTTTGGGATATTGGGGCCCATTTCATAAAAGTGAATGTCCCAGATGAAGTGGTGGCATGCATGTTGCAAGGTGTAGCTGGACTCAGACATCTTTTTAGTTTGCTTGTTTTGTTAGTTTTAACACAAACAAAGCCAGTCTCAGTATTCCAATGGTATCTGATCAGCAGGCTGTACATTAATCCAACTTGAAGTCTGCATTTTTTGCTGGAAAGCTACATTAAGCCTGCAATCGCTGATTCTTGGTCAATTGTGTTTTCAGTCAGTGGTGCTCAGTAAAAAAAAAATTCACATGACTATTTGATGCTTTTTCTCTATCATACCTGATTTAAATATTAGAATTTGTACTGCTGGTTAAATGCACTGGAATACCTCATCTTGGGAAATCACAGTAAAGCTGCTTTAACAATTTTCTGATATTTTGTAGACAAAGTTATTAATTGAATATTTGAGAAAATAGGCTAAAGCTTAATCAGTAATGAAAACTGTCACTTGCAGGCTCATGCTGTCCAGTTATAACCAGTTAACTCAACGGACTCAACTGAACACCTTTTCTAACTGTGTGAAGGAACAAAAATGCAGCTCTATTTAGCATCAGGCCCTGAAGCCCATCACCAGATTGTTAGACACTGGGAGCTGGTCTCTGAATTTCTATCTGACCTTCATAGAGAGAAGTTTCCACACACTCATATATACACTCACACTCATACACAGAGTTGAGTTATAACAGCCAGCTGGTGTGTACAGCTGACATATGAATGAGAGCCACAGAGGGATGGGGTTTTCTACGCATTCCAACAGAAGAAAACAGCAAAGGATGAGCACTGATCGAGAAAATTCTCAAAATACAAGGCACAATTAAACAGTGCAGAGACTGTGTTTAAACAAATCAAAACCGTACCTGATTTAATTTTGGTCTCTGGAGGATCCATTATGTAAGCATTTCAGGCGCCATCTGCACAGGGCGCTGCTCTTTTACTGCGTCAAAGCGGTGACCCTTCATTTGAATTTCAGTTGGAGGACGAGCCAAACGAAATCAGATCTGGTGAGTAGGGGTGGCGGGTGATGATTGTGGTGTTGTGGCCCAAAATCCTGTGCGTAATCAATGTGTTGAGAGCATGCGCACAGTAAATTTGAAGTACCCACTTGCCAGCGCACCACAGTTCAGGCCATTTGGACCAAATGTTCTCTCTGAAAAGCAGACCTTTGGTTCTTATAGCCCAGACAATGTAGAGGTATTAGAAAAGATAACTCCACTGTTGAAACAATTAAATTAACACTTGTTTCTGATTGCTACTGCCAACAGGATCAAGCTGAAAGCAGTTAGGTCATGTCATAGACAAACAAACTAGTGATTAGTTACACTCAGTGACTGGTCTCCTTTAATACAACTGTTTGAAAACAGTATATCAATTTAAGTTTATATTAAGCATGTTTGAGAGATGGCAAATCTGCTTTATTAACCCATTTCACACTACTTAAGTACAATATTGTAAATAAATGTTATAAGCCATCAGCAGCTGAGTATTTAAAATGAGTAAGTGCTACAGATTAAAACCACTTTCCTCAAATCTGTCATCATCTTTAGAGTCATTCATTCTCATGACCTGACACATCAGACAGGCTGGCGATGCATAACTGTGATGACTCACAGGTCAGAGAAAGGCATCAGACCAATCACAAGGCCAGGTGTTGGCACCAAGTCATCCGTGGACTGCAAGCTCACTCTGACACACATGACACAGGACGGGTGCCTTTCATGCTACATAATCCTTCAACACATTTTATTCTTGCTGTCACGACGTTGTATAACAATGGTTGGTTATATCAAACCAGACTTGTATGTAAATGTGAATTCAACGAAGACATCAACATCTATCATTGTGAGAAGTTTGAAACAATATGTATCAGGAAAAAATCCCTGAGTGTCACTTGAGTGGTTTGACAAGACGGCACGAATTCAGGCTAATAAAGACAGACATAATAAAGACTCCAGACTGAGTAACTTTAAAAACAACCATATGACACATTATAGTTAATTTTCATTACATTTGCATTTATTCAACTATGTCTACATCAAGGGTGTCATTAACAGTTAAACGCATCTGTTGTTTTGAGTAATTACATACATACTTCTGCACTTATCTAAGAAAGATTAAAACTTTAAAACGAGCGTACTTCCCTTCTTAACTGCTGACTGTGGCAATTGTGTTGATGAACTTTGCAGCATAAAGTTATGAAAAAGGTGTTTGGCAACTGTCTGGTTTAGTTAGCTACCTAAAGCTAATGCTATGCTAAACTAGGATTTTCAAATCCCCAGACACTGCAGCCACCAACATCCTCAACCCCACTGAGAAGCACACAGCAGACGCTACAGATCCAAAATCTGATAGTGGAGAAAAGACAGAGATAACAGATGCCATAGTAGGGTTCATCACTATGGATATGAGACCCACTAATGCAGCCAAAGGCAACAGCTTCCGAGAAATAATGAACAAGATGGAGCCTGAATCTAAGCCTGAGTCAATGCTCTCGAATTTCACATGCACTGTCACATGCTTTGAACGAGCAAGTGGCTGTCCAGAGAATGCACAATTTTATGGTATCACAAGTTGTAAATTTAACCTGCAAGACTACTTCATAGGAACAGGGTCAAGGCAGTTAAGGGAACTGTATGAGACTCCTTCAACTGACTATGAACTAGACATATTACTGATCATTGTGCAATGCAAAGCACAAATCGTGATATTTTGTTTACAATCACCACGCCATCACCACGCTCCAGCTGTGCTTTCAAATGATCTTATTGATGAATGGAAATCTATTATTTTAAGGTTTGTACATTCTTAATTCGGTTTTATGACACAGAAATAGAAAAATATATTTACGTGCAAGCTATGATTATAAAGACTGAATGAATTATTGAGTAAAACACCAATTAAATATGAAATGAGACAACATAAGAAGTGCATTGTGATGTTGCAGGTTAAGATGCAAGTAAAAAAGCCTGGCCTGGATGTAGTGGCAGTAATATCAGTCACAGGTTTTAGTCAGGGAGGAGGTTTGCTGCTCAGTGCCATCTCTGTGAGTCAATCCAGCCGGAAAGTTAAACATGGAAAGGTGCAAAGGAGCTTAGTGATATTTTTACAAATCATTTCAAATGACTGGCATGAATTCATGAGCGAGCCACTCAGCACAACACTAGATACCCAAATGATCCAACCAGTGTGCCAGGCCTTCTCCTGAAGGCAGTGGGCAGCTCATCATGTTCACTTGTTCAAGCTGTCACCAACACGTCTATGGGAAACACGAAGCAGTTGATGATCCTGTCTGATCTCAGCCACTAAGTCACATTTGTGTCAAGCAAAGTGGAGGCAAAGGGAGAACCACTGTAGAGCTCTGCACACTAGAGGGTGGGTGTGATGCTGGAATATATGGTTGCACAGTGGTGTTTCAAGGATCTTTAACTAAGTAAGTGCCTTGACATTTAGAATATCACCAGATATTTTTTCTTTTTAATGGAACATCATAGAAATACAGTAACAGTGACTATGATGTCCTGGGTTCAGATCTGGCATGTCTCACATACCGTCCCCCTCAAAGTCTTCCAGCCTCGGTTATCTCAATATTTAAAGTGAATATACAAACAAAGGCAGACACGCTAAGCAACAAAAAAATCTGCCTGTAATTTGATACGTTCACATTCGTGTGGGAGCAAGGGGGACTTAGTAAGCCGCACTGTAGCTGTGTCCTTGGTTTCAATGAGGAATGCCAACAATCCTAGTTATCCATCCTGGGAAAACTGAAGGACAAATGTAGACACTGTTTCCCACATTGTGTTCGTGTTTGATAAGGGAAAAAAAACCCCAAAGTAAACCCAACAACCAAGTCGCAAGTGATGGCATGCTGTCAGTCCTGGCTGGATTCCTCCACATGCATCACAGCATTACAGGGAGAATGTCTGCTGCTCTCATCCTGCTCTCAACTGGTGTTTTTGATTGATTCTGTACAGTATGATTGTAGGATCATATATTCGTCATTCTGCAATATATAATAGGCACTGGTATATGCTTTCTGATCCTACACGCAGTAGCTGTGATTAAAACCTGCTTGTTCTTGGTCTGCCTAAGAGTTTTCTGTAATGCCTGCTGGGGGCATCCAAATCAAACCCCTGAGAGACGTTAGCTGGCACCTTGCAATATAAAGGAGCAGTTGTTTTTCTACGGGGTCCCTCCAGATGTCTAAGCTTGTCAGTTTCCTGTAATCACAATCTCATTCTTTCAGTCACAAGCCAAAGATCATGTTGTGGAAGGAATATTGAGGTTAAACTGAAAGCGTCACCTTATTGTGGTGGATGGGTTATGGTGACCTTGTGAACATGGGAGCTGTAATATAAAATAAATTGCTGCTGGTGGTCTCCCGAGGGACACTGATTCAGGACAAGTGGTCTTACTAAGAGTGATTTAAGAACTCCAATGGATCCACTAGGTCTGCCCTTATGGATCGACTTGGTCTGACCTCATCAAGTCAGTCAGAAGAACACCGACTTGACTTTCTCTTTCTCTTTCTAAGTCAACTTGACAAACTTCCAACATGCACAGCTGACACCATGGCACATGAATTAAGTATACTTTTATCAGTATGTCTAGAGTAAGTACCTTTAGGCCAGCTACCTGAGCAAATTGACAGAATCAGTACACTATGTATTTTACACTGTCACTGCCTGACACGACAGCTTTGTTCAATGTAGAAGGCTAACTTAAAAGTATGATTTAGTACCTGCCCCATTCTGTGGAAGAAAGGCACTCGAATCATAAATTGCACATTAACCCTCTGAACCCCAAAACCCACCAGTCAGTTTGAAAGGCATGTTATCTTTAAAAAAACAACAACATTTACCAGAAGCAGAAACTGTAAAAACTGAACTGTCAGATTTTTAACTTTCCAATGGTTCTTTCAAACGGTCTGTTACATGCCATTCCGCTGGGAAATCTAACCAAGCTTAAGCTTAAAATTGTGAAATTTAATCAAAACCATTTAATTTAGTGTTTCATTTAAGAAAAAAATCACCAGAAATAAACTGATCATATTTTGTAAAACTAAAAATTCTGCACTCCCCACTACAACTGTGACACCATTCGTGACTCACCTGCTACCAACAACCATGTGACAAAAGCTCTGGGGCTTTTTGGCAAAGCTAGGCTGAACTGCAGCCTGTGCAGATAGAAGACAAGTATGGAAACACAATAAAAATGTAAGTAGTAAAATGTCAATAGTATCTAGAGTCTCCATTTGTTTTCCAGTATTGGTAACACCTAGGGGTACTGATCTCAACTTTTTGAAGGTTAAAGAGAAAACTCAATGAAAAACAACCACGAATCAAGCTACATTATGAACGAACCAGCAGAAAAAGCACATTTTGTAGACACAAAAAGGCTGACCGAGACAGGCAACCAACAATGCCTCCTGCCCTTGGAGTCGATCCATTGGTCTGGGCTGCTGACTCTGAAAATCCCGACTGAACAGCCCTGGGATCAATCAATAGCAGACAGTGCAAATGGGGAGACCCAAGCCCTGCCATAGCACCATGCTAGCAATTACAACTGTCATGAAAGGTAACACTGTGATGGTACACTGAGACTTACTGTGCTGTGTGAAAATGCCTCCATACTGTAGTGTTCTCAGTGAAGTAAAGGAAGGATAGTGTAATACCTAATACTACACTAAAACCACTACAGTGATGTCTATGTGTGGATGGTTGGGCATTTCAGCTGCAATGTCATGCAGTATTTGGCTTACAGCGTACTCTCAGGTCATATCAATGCATTTTTATACACAACTAGACACATGTATACATGTAGAATGAACATTTTTGCCTCACATAAAAAAAAAAACAGTTGCCATGAAATCAAGTCCTGGTACAACAGTCAATTCATGATCTACAAGACAAATACATGTTGTGAAGAGCAAGGGTTTAATATTCAAAAAAGTTGCATGTGTCTTTATATACTCTATACCTAACATGCAGTGAATGAGAAAGCTTTTTCACTCCATTTAACCTTTTTGAGGTTATAGGTTGTGTGAAACTATCACCTACCTACTGGACTGTAACACAGTGCTAAGAATAAATGCGCCCCATACACACCAACAGTCAGTCTGCCTAACCTCCACATCTTTGAACTGTGGCAGGAAACAAGTGTCAACTCATGCTCTGAGATGACAATATAACAAATGCAGTGTGTCAACATAAGTGTGTGCTGACAGATAGCAATGTGATATAAATTCAAGCTTGATTAACTATTTGGCCAGTCTACACAAATTAACCACCTCTGTCCAGTGTGTGTATGTGTGTGTGTATGTGTGTGTGTATGTGTGTATGTATGTGTGTATATATGTGTGTTTGTATGTATGTATTTATGAAGCAACAACTAATTCCGCTACTCACCAGGTGGAAAGTGTGGACACCTGCAGCCCAGGTGAGTGCTCTCAGACAGCTGGGTCTCTCCTTCTGGTGGGTGAGTTGATGTTGTCCTTCCTTCTCCACCAATGCTTTTCTTTGACAGTTATCAGCACCTGAGGAAAAATGTACAGAACATTTTGATTTAGTGTTGCATTAGTAAAAAATGAATCTATAAAACAACAAGTGTATCTGCACTGACTGTATTTGACATGTCTATGACTATAAATATCTTCACACAAACATCTCTGTTTATGGGTTAATTGGTGTGCTTTTGGGTTAATGAGTAGGTCAGTTGGTGGCCTCTGTGATTCAGGGTCACTGGCTCACATGGGTGTGATATTTTGGTTTACCATCAGAGTTCACATATGGAGTCAGAAAAAGTACTCGTGGATGATGTTACTGTATGTACAGCTCTTATGATAGCCTCGGGTTATCCACTCTATTAAAGCTGCTCCGACACTTACTGACTCACTACTTCCACTATCATATTCGAAGAGCTTTACAATTTACCCATTCACACACACACCAACAAGCTGCAGTGCCTATATAATGTATCTAGTCTCCTTGGAATTTTTCCCCTTTCATTGCTATTCAACACTGAATAATTGTCAGCATAATTTTGGTCTCTATGACAAGAACTTATCATAAAGGACTCTGTCCTGTCAAGGTGAAAAGCAGATTTCTACAAAGTAATGTCAGTTAATCAAATTTACAAAAAGTAAATTGGTTTATTGCAGAGGTATTTACCCCGCCTTCAAGTCAGTATTAAGTAGATGCATCACTTGTTGTAATTAAAGCATTGAGTCTGTGTGGAGAGGTCTCAATCAGGCTTGCACATGATGATACTGCAATTTCACCCCATTCCCCTTCGTAAAACTGCTCAAGCTCTCTCAGCTTTCACATAGATTGTGTGTGAGTAGCCCGTTCCAAGTCCTGCCACAACTTCACATGAAAAGTTGGATTGAGGTCTGGGCTCTGACTCAGCCACTCCAGAGCATTCACTTTGTTGTCTTTAAACCAATTGTGTGTAGCTTTGGTTGTATGCTTTGGATCACTGTCTTACTGGTAAACAAGTCTTCCCCCAAGTTGCAGTTCTTTTGCAGACTGCATCAGGTTGTCCTCCACGATGTCCCTGTATTTAGCTGTATTCATTTTACTCCCTACTTTTACAAGTTTTCCAGGGCCTGCTGCTGAGAAGCATCTCACATGATCATGCTGCCACCACCATGCTTCATGATGAGCATGGTGTGTCTGTGATGATGTTCACTCTCTCACAAGCTTTGGCAGGGTAAGAACCTCTGCAACAGTTGGTGTATACACAGTGTCCCCCATCTCAGCCACTGAAGCTTGTAACTCCTTCAGAGGAGTCATGGGTGTCCTGCTGCCCTTCCTCACTAGTCTCTTTCTTGCACAGTCACTCCAGACACATTTGTGCCTTTGTCATGTTCCTTCCATTTCTTAATAATGGATTGAACTGTACAGTCACTTGGAAATTCTCTTCTATCCGTCCAAACTTATGTTTTTTAACAACTTTTTCACAGAGCTGCTTGGAGTGTTCTTTTAGTATGGTGTAGCTATTGCCATGAGTACTGATTCACCAGTGACTGAACCTCTCAGCTACAGATGTCTTTATACTTTAATCTACTGAGTCACATTCATTGCACCCAGATGATCTCTATTTCACTAATAATGTGACTTCTAGCAAAAAAACTGGCTGCACCTGTGATGAAATGGGTGAGTCACCCTAAAGAGGGTGAATACCTAGAGCATGCAATCATACATTTTACATTTTATAGTTTTAACCAACTAACATTACTTTGTAGAAATTTTCTTTTCTTTGTGACGAGTCATTTTTTTGAAAATTCTTATCAAAAAAGCCAAATTAAATTGGACATAACTCAATGTTGAAAAGCAATAATAGGAAACTTCCAAGGGGAGTAAATACTTTTAATAGGCACTGTGCCTTCCAAGGGTTGGATTAACCACTAAGGGCAGTTAGGTTTAGTGTCTTGCCTAAAGACACAGAAAGAGGTGAGAATTTATTAGTAAATGGTCTAAATGTACCTCCTGAAACACAGACAAATCACATTTAAGAAATAGCATATTAGGTATCCAAGAAAAGCATCATCTTGTACCCTTACTCACGAGTAAATTTCCCAGTCCCGACTGGAGGACAGTACTTTCTCAACATAAGATAGAAGTAGACAAAACAGCCAGGGCAAAGTCACGCTCCTCCCACAGTTTTAAAAAAAATCAATTACTAAACAACATAATATCTATAAAGAAATCAGTCGGGTGTTGTTTACATCATCTTTGCTTTACTAAGAAAATTAATTCCAGTATAATTTCCATTGTGAAAGGACCCCAACAGAAAATGAGATGCCTCCCTGCTCCCACTACGCAGCCTGATGAGGTGCAACCTGCCCCAGACATCGGCTCATCTGCCTCTCTGTACAACCGTGGAGATAAGGTGAGAAATCTACTTTGCACGTACAGAAGGGGAGTGCTACTGCTGCTATCTTGTTTTTGATTTTTACCAACTGACCAGCTATTTTACACCTTTATTCAATTCAATTCAGTTCAAATCAATTTTATTTATATAGCACATATTTACAGCATGTGTCATCTCATACCACTTAACACAGTAAGGAAGAACAGAAAACAGAAAACCCAACAATCCAAAGGTGCTTTTGGATTCCCTATGAATAAGCAGTCAGCAATGGTGGGAAGCGGGCGAGGGGTGGGGGTGGGGGGCAACACACCTCCTACAGAATCAGGCTCAGGGAAGGCAGCCATCTACCTCGACCGGTTGGGTTGGGAGTGGGGATGAGAGGGGAGGGGATAGCAGGAGAGTTTGGGGTGGGCATGGCAACATATCAAACATGTACTCATACCTATGAAGAAATTCAGAGACACACTGGAAGAATGTCTTTAACAGTTGAGGGGAAACGATTACCACAAGCTAATAATGATGAACAACACAGTAGTTTATAGTGCAGTTAGTATTTTAAGTTAACAATCCTTAGAATCATAAAAACAGAAAACAGATTTAACGTTCAATTGTTTTGGAAGATCAAGTAGAACTATTCAATTCAATTCAGTTTATATAGTGCAAATTTACAACATATGTCATCTCACAGCGCTTTACATGGTAAGGTACAGACCTTACAAGTTGTAAACAGAGAACAGAAAGCAACAATCCAAAGTCGCATTTAGATTCCCTATGAGCAGGCAGTCAACGACGGTGGGAAGGAACAAAAAAACCCTGGGATAGGGAGGCTGGGGTAGGGAACTGAAGACAGTTAGTAGCTGATCACAATCATATTCATCTGAAAGCATGTTTAAAATAATGTAGAATTTAAGTTTATGCCAGTGCATAAAATTTACTAAATTCATACAAGCAGTGAGTGAAGACAGTTCAGGTGTGTTTACTCTGCACTTCCTGTGTGGCATCAAGACAGATGCATCTTAGCCTTAAGTGAGAAATCTCTGTAATACAGTTGACACTCAGTAAAGATGAGATGATGTTCGTAGTCCTTATAAAGCCAGGGATCCTGACAAAAAGGCTTCATCTATGATTTTACCTCCTTAGAATCACAAAGCAAAGATGGCTTTTCTCCTTTACACTTCACAACTTGCATCTCTCCAGCACAGAAAAGTGATTTTGTGTCTCACCATAAGCAAGAACACAACACTGCATCAAGGATTCCAAACAAACACTTTTGCTAGTTTATATTTTACACCTGTTTAAAAAGAAGCCTACACATTCAGTTCAATCTGAATCATTTTTGAACGTTTTCTAAGCAGCGCAGGAAATGCTGTTTGTGTTTCTGCAGAAGGCTCAGTTGTTGTAGTTAGTATCCGCCTACAGCGCAACCTCAGGAAATCTTTCGAGCATTTGATACACAACAGTGGGAGCAGAACACATGTTGTTGAACGTGATACGATAAATGGAGGTAATAACAGTGGACCACAAACCCACAGGACACTAAAACCTTTCTCATTAAGACGGAGGCAGAGAAAAGGATGGGTTCTACTCACAAGAGCTCAGTTAGCTTAGCAGGCTAAAATGCTATATCTTCTGAGTGCTTCACTTGGCGTGTTGCATGTGGACCAACCTGCTGCTCTGAGGCTGAAGTAGAGGGAGGTAGCTAGTTCTTTGAGTGCCAGTGAGTGTTCAGCTCTTTTTTTCAACTGCTTTCATTTTCAACCCAGTAAAGACTCACTCACTTCATTCTGCTTGACATTAGTTTACCACAACGTACCGTACAGCTAAGTATTGAGCCTAAACGCGAGGAAAGAAGCTAACAAAAGCTACAAATGCAACACGTAGCTAATAGCAATACCTATCTAGCCTCAAACAGGTGACTTACCACTTCGTTAGAGTAAAAATACCCCCAGAGGTGGCTTCTTCATCTACCGGTAAGTCTGTCCACAGCAGACCAACACACAGGAACACATGTAGCCCAACAAGTGTCAGAGCGGACGGAGTTAGAGCGAAGATAGAAGGAAGAAGATGCACAGCGTGAGAGGAAAACAGACTCATCTTCCGATCTGTAAAATGCTTTCTACCATGAAAGGATGAGCATTGCAAAGGGATGAAATTCGTCTTTAGACATTTTAATAATAGATGACACAAATGGCGTTCGTAGAAAATGAAAATAATAGTTTTTTGTAATATGTAAAAGCCGTATGTGTGTACATTTACGGTTAGTAGAAAATGAGCAGAGTGGGACCTCTGTTGACTTTTTCTTCTTTTTCCGCCTTGAGTTAAATTGCATTGTGATTTCTTTTGTGAGACTCTGACTCCACCTAGTGGACAAATATGGTAGACGGAGCATTTTTGTTACATTTTATCTGGATTTTACTTAACTTTGCATTCCCAGTTCTGACAGAACAGGCTGACAACAGATTTCTAACCTTGTAAAGTGTGTAGTAGGTTATTGATGATGCCTTTTGAATCTGGCAAACAGTTTTTCTTGTGATTTGACTTGGCCAGTATTGTTGTAGCCACCTGCCTCTTTTTTATACTATTTCCCAGTCAGGATTTTACAGCATTTGCAATTTTTAAGGAAACCTATATTGCTGAATTGCTGCTGAATTCACCACAAGCACTGCAGACTTTTGCACTACTCTGTTTCTGTACTGTATCATCAACTACTACAATTAACTATATAGATGGTCAATCCATGCAGACTATGCACCCCACTGTTCATACTGTATGTATGTATCGTGCACACCATACCTACTTTTCTATCTTTATATTCTTACTTTTCTGGCACACCTACATTACGTACAGCTTATTCTATTTCTATACTTGGTGTGTTCATACCACTCTGTTCATAGTGGTCATTCTGTTAATACTGTAACATACTGTACTGGATATACCCATACTACATACACTATGCATGCACATTACTTATGAATCTGGAATATTCCTATCTTTTGCATACTTACATGCACTGTTTATACTGTTCATGTGAATACTGTCCAGACTGTATATATCTTAGCACATTCATGCTGCCCTGATAGCAATTCTAGTTAGACATTTGACCCCTCACTGCACTTTTTACTGCTTCTTTTGCACTTCTGGTTAGAGGCTAAACTGTATTTCCTAGTTGTACTATAAAATGACAATAAAATTCAATCTAATCTAAACTATACATGTCTTCATTGGGAAATCATTTCAATATTTGTTTGTTTTATTGAACATTTCATTTCGTAGTACACCAGCAAACACACTAAGGCTACAGCAATGTTGAATTAAAATACAATAAAATTAGAAAATCAGTCAAAGCACCGTTTTGTGTTGTGTTGTGTAGTGTAGTACTTATTATTATGATCTGTGCAGAGGACAGTCAGTGTGAATAGTTGTTTAAGTCCAGCTTAGCAACATGTGTTTGTCATTTATGTATCATTAAGACAAGAACACGTTTCCTTTAGATTTGTACTGTTAAAATGTCTCCAGTTTTCTTTTTGCACCTGCTGTCACAGAAGGCGTCAGACAGGAAGACCCTGACAGCCTTTGTTCACTTGTAAAATGATTACAAAGAGGAAAACACACAAAAAATCCACCAACAACACAGGCAGATCATTTGTAGTTTTTCTCTATGGAGCTCATTTTCACATCATTCCATCTGACTGCTCTAAGTTTTAGAGGCCGACATGTGTCTTTTCCTTCATGACCACCAGGTGGCGATCAAGTGCTGTGTTCTATATTCTGCTTCTCATTTTATCTCACATAACCTGAGGTGGCAAAATAAGACCCCTTCATTCAAATCATGTTATTGTGTCGTACTGATCCTGATCCAAACAGCTTCTTTAGGTCACATTTGTTATGACTGTACTTTCAGCTAGAGCTGGCTGACCGACAGAAAACTGACACGCGGCAGTTTTACTATTTTCTTAAGCACAAATGTCAAATATATGCTGTTTCTAGCTCCTCCAATGTGAAAACTTAATGCTTTCATTTGCCACACATTTGAATAAACACAATTTTTTTGGATGACTGACTGCTGGTCAGACATTTAAAGGAATCATCTACGCTCTAAAGTAATTCAAGTGATCTATTCCCACAAGTTATTTAAATACATGGTTGCAAGATTAAATGTATATAATTTACTAATATTGATAAACCTTTGCAAGTTGCAAGCATTATTTTTGATGTATTAGGTTGGCACAATAATGCTGCCAATTGCATTAATTCAATATTGTGTGTCATTTAAAATATATTTAGTTGAATTTAAACTAAATTCAAGTTGATGTAACTTAATGAAATTTGCTTGATAACTTCAGGATCTAAAGTCCCCTCCTCTGTCCTAACGCGCTTTAACAATCTGAAATGGTTATGACTGATAATTAAAAATACCATTCATCGTAGAGGAAAGGGTAATTCAGCTAACTGAGCATGGTTGGTTGAATATAATTTTATTAGATGTTTTATTTATCACTCAAATAACAAATGGCAGAAAACATTTTGATGCAAACTGTTTATTTTTTTGGGAGAGGGGGTGTTTTCCAGTTTTATTGATGGATAGAGAGACAGAGTGAGCAGGGGTATAGAGGAGAAAGAGACATGCAGCAAAGGGCGTGAGCCGGACTCGAACTCACGACCGCTGCTGGCAACCTGCACCTACATGGTAACACCTTAACTCAGCGAGCTATACAGCAACTTATTATTATTATTATTATTACTATTATTATTATTATTATCATTAAGAAGCCCAAACATTATTTAGAGTGCAGTTCTGTGACATTTACCCTTTTCATTATTTACTGTCATTTAATAGTCAAATCACTAATCGGAAAAACAAAGTGCAAATCAACTGCTGATGAACATAATTAATATTTGCAAGTTGCTCCAGTCTGATTTAGCAACACACATTTGTCATTTGTGTATGTAGCACCAAGACAAGAACAACTTTTCTTTTAAAATCTGAACAGCTAAAATGTCTCCCGTCTTCTTTTTAGTAAAACAGGTCACCCTGCATAACCTCTGCTTCTGTCTAGATCTAAAAAAAAATGGCGTCGATCGTTAATCTCTGACGCTTTCTTAAACGTCCTGTACTGATTTATCGCCGCTGTGACGTAGCATCCCCCCCTTGACTCATGCATCAGTCAGATCTGTCCATAAATCTGCTCTCACTTTAATGAGTGGAGAGGTAATCAACAAGAAGTGATGCCAGGCGTGGTAATAAATTCTGCAGGAGTATTAATTGGGGTTTTGAAGGGTCAGAGGACTGTGCCTGTGACATAAAGCACTCTGTCACATGCTGCTCACATTGTGGCTCCCATCTTAAAGGTTGCTCCATTAAATTCTGCATGAACTGGGTGATCCAGTGATCGATTCAACCGGAAGAATTTCCTATGTGAGCTGATCCTATCGAGCGTTTAGGAGCCATAACTAGTTATCATGGACTATATCTGCCGCTCATTGTTGGACTTAATTGAAATGTTGTTTTGGGAGCCGGATGTGGGCGTGGCGAGGAGGAGAAAAAGTAAAGATTTCATCATTTCACTATTGTGCAGAGCCACAACTAAATCCACTTCTTGTTCAGCTGAATCTTAATTACTGTTAATCGCAATTAACTGGCCAATAAAGAAGATAGAATTAATAGACAATTGAGGGCCAAATGATGATTATTTACCCTAACAAAACCCACAGAATGAAGGCAGAGGATTCTATAATAAGGAAAGCTGGGTGATCAGAGGAGGAGCGTGGCAATGGCCTAAAAACAAAGGAACGTGTCCAGAGGGGAGGATTACATTTATCACGACTGCAGAGCTGCCACACAGACAGAGACGGGATCAGAGAAGGATAGCTCACAGAAAGCAGGCTTAGTGGGGGGAAAAGGAAGAAAAGCTGCAGCAATCTGAATAATAAAAGAGTCAAATGTGTGAAATGGGACAAAAAAAATGGAAGTTTTTTCAATTATTTCGGGTGTATTTTGGAACATGGAATTGGTAATTGTGTCAACAATGATTCTGTAAAATTGTTATCTCCAGAAAAGATTTGCTCATGCCTTTTACGCCGTGCAGCATTTTTAAATGAATTAATTAGGCGATCACAGTAATTACTGTTTATATTGTTGTTAATGAGCCCAAAGGCAAGCGAGCTGCACTCATCCAAATTACACTCATGAGGCACGGAGCCAAGAAAAGGTCCAAACCAGAGTGGCGCATGTTAAACATTCCCCAAGTCTTCCTGGTTAAGAGATAACCAAGAGCGTGCTGAATTACACTTTAACCTTTAATTTCCTTTTGACCACACATCTCTCATTAACACGTGTAATTAGTTTTGAGGATCTAATAAAAAATACAGATTTTGAACAGTTGTAAACCCCCGCCCCAAAAAACAGCCCCATGGATGTGATAGCAACTGCAGCTTTAATATGCATATAAACCAGGGGCGTCAGATCACAATCACCGTGCCATTTTAGCTTTTTTTTTTCCTCTTTTCATTTCATTTTTCATTTTGTCAGGCATCTATCTCAGCTTTTTTTTTTTTTCTCGCCATCTGTCATATTTGCTCTGACATTTACGGGCTGCATCTTTTGCCCATGTTGTATTTCATCGTGCACTGCGGCTACCTTGAAGCACAATGGCACAGCGCTATAATGGAAAGGTCTTATTGTAAATATGATAATTCCATCAGGTGCTGTAATCAGGTTTGTGAGTGAGTGACACGCACAGATCTCAGCCTGAGGAATCTCTGTCCTTTTGTTTTTTTATTAGTGAAAATGTCAAAGCAATGGAGCATACAGTAGATCACTATTAGAGCTTCGATCCATCATGGAGGTCAGAGCACTTTTACCCCTCAGTTATACACATTCAACATCCCTTTTCTTACTTCCTTTCTTTACACACAGCAATTTTGCCGTACATTAAACTTGTTACAAGAGCTGTTTAAGCTACTGTAATATTAATTAATCGTTAATATCTATTAGGATCAGTGCCTTTTCTTTTTGGGCTGACGTGTCAACAGGATAGGTAACTGTGACACGGCAATAAAACCTTAACAACAGCCTGAAAAGGACACAAGGGATGGAAAAGAAAAAGAGCAATTAACAGCACAAAAGGGGCAAACACACAGAACTGTTTCTCCTTGCTTATCAAATTATTTCTTTACAAAAAAGATAACCAAACACATCAAAAAAACATAACAGAAAATTCAGAAATGTAATGCACTACTGACATGAATCATTAATGTTGAAATACATAGGATCAGCAGCCAGACGTCAACTGTGTGTTCACTAAACACTGAGTTAACACCAGAATCTGACTCTTTAATGACTGTTTGTCTATAAAATGTTGCAGAAATGTACAATTTAAAGAAAAATAACCATTAAAACTAAGTAAAAAGAATAAAAATGAGTGTGCTCCTGCAAGTTAAGGCTACTGTGTGTGCAGTCGCAACCCAACAATCCATTTTAATACCCCAACACCTCAACAGTTAAACAGCTACATCTAGCCATAATGGAGAACAGTAGCATGTAGAGTCACACTAAGAGCCAACTAGTCCTGCCTAGATGTCTTTTGAGACACTTGAATATTTGCTACTCTGCACTTTGCTCAGGTATGTTTGAGCACATAAGCATCTGTGTTTGGGTCCGTTTGGCGACTCGGTCCAGATCAGGTGTACTAGGACATGCACCACTGATGAGGACATGACGTCAGCATTGATGAAATGAATTAGACAGAAGTCGTTAAAAGCTTTTGTCAAGAAGAGATTACAACAAAGATGCTGAGTAATGCAGGGACGGCATCAATCTGATATGAGCAACACATAAACTGAAACTGTACCTAGTGTTATCTGACAACCGCATCTTTTTCTATGGAGGAGAAAATGTCCTTAAAAGTAGTGAGTTGAGGTTTTATCATTTATAAAAGCTTGTACACTCTTTGGCATTCATTGGTGTCTGCCTCTGTACGGCAATGCAGTACGTTTGTGCACTCATTTTACTGTTAATTAACCTGCTGAACATTTTCCTCAACCTATCAATGAACTACTTGTTATGTTCAGTGTTTTAGATTTGTTTTCACTTTATTTTTTGTGATCTCCCCTCTTACCTGTCAGTGACACAGACACTATTAATCCATGAAAGGTTTGCAAAACAGCAGAAACGTCTGCCACAACTTCCCAGAACCAAATAAGACGTCATTAAACTGCCCAACTTGTCAGACCGACAGGCAAAAACCCCAAAGACGCTCCGTTTAGTATCACATACATCAAACAGATACACCTACAGAGCTATTGCTAGGAAATAGGCAAATGAACATTGATAACCAAAGTAGTTACAAATGATCTTTTCCTGTTAGCTGACCGGTCAATGACCTGACCAAGTGTTTGGCCCTGTATGAAAGTGCGATACCAACATTGTGGGTCGGTTTGTATGTGTGATAAAGAAAGAGAGAGAGAGAGAAACAGGGAGGAGGTTGCACCTGTGTTTCTGGGGGGTCATCCAGGGTTGATGAAGTCTTTCTGCTTCCTGCTGTAAAAAAATAAAAAAATAAATAAAAAAACAGGGAAAAGATCTTTCTGTCGCCTTGGTAACCATCATGCTACCCCCTGCCTTGCTTGCACACACACACACTAACAATACTGATGGCTGCTCTGAGGCTGACTGAGGTGTTTAAAAAATGTGCATTAAAGCAACAATAGTAACCTCCGAGTGGGAAATCATACGCCCGAGACCTTTTGCACGAATGACAGCTGGAAGGGAAAAATTAGCCAATAACGGTAATTGTTGGCTTGTTCGTTTAGAAGACAAGAAGTGGCCTCTCATGAAAACACCCCATGAAACGTAATAAACAGGTTGGTGTATCGTAATGTACACGAAAAAGACTACGGAAAACCAGAGGAAATAAATACCCACAACAGAATCCAGATCAACACCTCCGAAGAAGCTAGTTTAGAAATCACCATACACGCAAAGCAAAGGCAAATGAGTGAGCTGGTCCCTGCTGTCTGATTGGAAAAGTGTGAGCAGAGCTGATTCCAGTCTGTGTGTCTGGGCTGAGGGCCGGACAGCAGCAGCAGCAGCAGCAGCACTGACATGAGAGCAACACCAATCAGCAGCTCTGATTGAGACGCTGCCTCAAACTGTTCTGACTGGGACCAGGTGGAGCACTGAACCCTATTTAGAGAAGGTCTCACACACACACACACACACACACACACACATGCAATCACTTAAGCACATCTAAAAAAGACAGAATCCATGCTACTGTCCTTACATGAGGAAAACTAAGGCTCTGTATATCTGAGATTGACGCTGTTTAGGTGACAGTACCACTGTAGGTATCGTGACAGAAAACAAATATAAATATACATGCAGCGGACACACAAAACCTCACTAAATATTCTTACAAACAGCCACAAAAAGACAGCAACGGGAAAATATATTTCCAAAATGCAGAGGTGCCATTTCCACATATTAAGAAAAATAGTGCGCAATTATTTTCATCTTGCATATTAATAACTCCCCTTACATTCCTTCTCTCTCTCTCCCTCCCTCCAACGTTTATCTAAATAGATGCTCTCTAATTAACGTGTCTGGCGGCCTTATTATTCTTTGAGGGTAATATTTTCCTGTGATGAAAGGCAGAGAAGGTCAATTTTAACAGAGACCCATGGGAGAGAGAGCAGGACGAGCAGAGGCTGTTTGTGTCCCTGTTTACCTGTGTGCGTGTGCTTTACCCTACAGTGACTGAATGTAGCATGTGAATGGATGAATTGCAGTTCATGTGTGTGTGGAGCTGAAATGTACCATGGCCTTCGTTAGTTCACAACTTGTTGAAAGATAATTAATAAACCACCATTTTTTTGTCTCTAAAATTGCTGTTTAATTGCGGTATGAAACGGTGAAATCATTATGGATGAAGGAGACATTCAGTTTCATCTGTCTCTGTCTGTGCACCTTGTTTACATAGAATTCTGTTTTAGTCATACGTTGCGCTTTTGTCACTTCTTAATAAAATAAAATGCAATCAGTATGTTGTCAGTTTGCTTCTCAGCACTGATGTAAAGCACATTCACTGAAGCACATTTGTTTTGTGGCCACTTTGTACTTCACCATAATTTAAAGGTGATTTCAAATTTAAATGCTCACTTTAAAAGCTTATAAAATACGATTATAGGTTAAATTATCTAACAATGTAAGAAGTAATGCCATGTATTCCAGAAATAATATGCGTCTTCATGTTTTTTTAAAAAGTTTTTTTCAATGCGATTCACCTTAGCTTCTACACGAACCATGAAACTGATGTGCTGAGTTTATGTAAAGCTATCACTTTTTTTCATCTCTTATCCCTAACTGGGCTTTTGCATGCACAGTACAATTAAAATATGCAGTTTGCATTCTCATAAAAACACAATACAGTCCAGACATGACATGACAGTAAAATAAAAGACAAAACAAAAGACATTAATTGTGATGTGTCAGAAAAACTTGAAGCCAGCCCTTAACCTTTATTGTGAAAGGTTTAATACCTGTAGTTAATTTGAGTTCAGTTAGTAATGTGTCACCGTCCTCTGAGAAGGAAGCTGATTATTGAAACTTAAATCTGCAGTGTGGTGTTTCTCATTTGCTATTCAGTATGATCCTAGTTACTCTTTTCTTTGAGTATATGTAGAAAGATACTGTGGAGCTGTCCAGTCCAATCAGGCCTGCTGAGACACACCTAATAATAACTGATATTTAAAAGCTGAAGTATTCACATCATGTTAATAACACACATTTGATCATATTATTAATAATCCAGGGCCACTAACTATCTGCTTTACACACCAAGATCCACTGGTGGACACAGCTACAGTTACAGACTCTCTGTTATTGTGAATTCTTTTGGCCACAATAATAACACAGTGAATATTTCAAAACGTGGATTTTGTACCTGTATTCCTTTACATGTTTGCTATTTTTTACTTAGTGCTACTAAACACAATGAGTGACATTTTATCCACCCATAATGACATTAACCTTCAAGAATAGATAACATGGTGAGGAAAATTCACAGCGAAGTTACAGTTGACTGGATTTAAACAAGTCTGGTGTCCTCCAGGCTGCACAGTGGCTCGGTGGTTAGCAGCGTCGCCTCACAGCTAGAAGATCCCTGTTTGTGTGTGAGGAGTTTGCATGTTCTCCCTGTGCAGCGTGGGTTTTCACCAGGTACTCCAGCTTCCTCCCACAGTCCAAAAACATGCTGAGGTTAACTGATTATTCTAAATTGCCCATAGGTGTGAATGAGAGTGTGCTTGGTTGTCTGTCTCTGTGTGTAGCCTTGTGATAGGCTGGTGACCTGTCCAGGGTGTCCCCTGCCTTGGCCCAAATCGGCTGGGATAGACTCCAGCCCCCCCTGAGACCCTACATCCATCCATTATAGATGAGGGATGGATGGATGGATGGATGGATGGATGGATGGTGTCTTCCAGAATAGCATGTGAATAGCTTCTATAGTCTATTCATATATAGTATAGTATGGCTCACCTGAATCAGCTTTTTACATCACATCTGTACCACATGTCCTACAACTATAGTCCATAAATAAGGGCAGTTGCTACATCCTTTAACTCTGCTTGTTTCATTTTTAACTAGGCTGAGTTATAATGTAACATATAAAACCAAAGACAGATGATTATGGATGAATCTTACTACTGAAAATGTGGCAAAGCAAGACAAAGCCCAAAGCTAGTGTCAAGAAAAAAAGAGTAGGTTGACTTGAATTTAAAACTAACTTTTCTACCAATGTTACATTTTGGGGGGACAGTAATTCCTCGAGAAGATCTGCATTGCAATTCTAATTTATCACACTGCACTGTGCAGTAGAAATTAATAGAAAAGATGGTCTTCGGAAGAAAATGTGAACAGACTATGTTGGTGCAGATTTAGACCATTGTTCTGCAGAGCGTCTCTCAGTCAGTCTGCTTTGTGCTCGCTTTAAGTTTGGATATAAATACTGCAGTCAGAAGCCTAATTACACGACAGACAACAGTACTGCCGTATGGAGCACAATGGATGTGGCATAAACAAAAGATTTTGCTGTATTACAAAGGTTGTAGGGCAGCTTCGGACCATTTCAGAGGCTGAGTATTAAAGTACACTTTTATTTAGACCTGTTTTTACCAGCTGTTAGAGCGCTGTTGTAAATCTGATCTGACCTCTGACCTCCCTCTGGAATAGAGCATTAGGGAACTCTCCTATAAGGTTCAATAAAATATCTCAATATCAGGATCTGGGTAAGCCGCACTAGTATAGACTTCAGCCCCCAGAGCACCTGTATGCACTCTCATTCATGTTATATATGTTCTGCAGTGCGCTCCTCACTGTTTACCTCTGGATTCTGCTGCTGCAAAAGCGACTGGCTGCAACCTGCAATAATGAGACCTGCAATTAGCACTGGCCAATCAATGCGGTAATTGCAGAGCGAGACTGATGGACTGTGAGGCGAGAGGAGGGGTTTGCTGCCAGCACCGTATCGATTTCCCTCAAACCAATTAGTTGGTTTCCACCACTTTAGAGTGTTGGTCCCCAGCCATCTGCTTCTGTAATGCAGAGAGGAGAAAACATACTGTTATAGATTGTATGCTACACAGATTCACTTCCTGTCTGTGCATGGCTGCCGAGGGAATCTAAATTAGGAGCTATGTCCATAAACACAGTATTATATATGTTGTGAAAAGTAGAAACATTGGAGCACCTAGCCCTAACCCAAACCACGTTGTTGATGAACGTGCATGTGCATTACTTGTCTTGGAGCAGATAATGTGGCAAAAGCACAACAACTGTACGTCAGGCTATTTTCACCTATTTTCACCTAACTATGCTAGTGCTAGCTCTGTGGGTCGGTTAAAAATGCTCCCTGTGGCCGACTTTTCAGTCCTTTTCCTGCTTGACTCGTTTTAAACCAGAATCCTGCAAATGAAGCTTGTAAATACACACTTGATGGCTACATCCACCGTGCTAAAACAATAAGACTGAAGCTGCATGCCGTGCAAAAAACTCCTCCCCAGTTAAAGATCTCATCAGAGGAAATGAAAATAAAAAAGAAGCACTTACTAAGTACTACGCGCTAGTTATTCAGAGTATTATCAGCAGCTTCAGGAAAATGTTGGGTCAGACTGCTGTTTCACTGTTACGAGCATCAGCCAAAGCTTTCAGGGGGAGGACCAAAAGGTGTATTTGGCAAATGTTGTCTCAAGCGATCCAATAAAAAAAATGCGATAAAACTGCACGTTAGCCCAAACTCTCTCTACATTCAGGGCCAGGCTTTCAAAGTGGACTAATTTTTTGTAAGTGTATGTTAGTAAGGAGGTAAAATAACCCTTTTTTTTCACCTCACAGCGCCTCTTACTAGACCTATTTAAAGGGGCATTTCACCTAAATTACAATAAAAAGGAAATTACTCTTAGAAATGAACTAAAATGACGATTATGCTATATTATATGACCTCCTATATGCATCCACAGAGTTACCTCCCAGATTACCCAATCAACTGGTACATGACAGCTGGTAATCCCAGTAATCTGCAACTTGACCAGTGAATGTAGTTGTTCTTTGGCCTTGAAGCAGTCAGTTGTACTCTCTGTCAAGTTACAGCTGATTTTAGAGCAGTACTTTTGGTTTTAAATACATATATAAACACATTAAAAATATATATATACATATATAATTTATGGGCAGCAAGCCTACCAAAGCTTGTGGAATCTAAATTTTTCTTGGCCCGTCATCCCTTTTTGCAGCTCCTAAACTATGGTCGTACAGTTGCTGTATAGGGAAAAGGTTCAGCAAATGTTCCAGTTATGTTTAAATAATTTGAATTCATTTTCATTTATAGAGCACCAAATCACAAAATGTGTAATCTCAGGGCATTTACCAGGATTAGAGACTGAAATCCTTCCTGAAATTTCCCCACAGCACCTGGGTACATTTGGGAGGAAAAACTTGCCGTTAACAGGCAGAACCAGACTCAGACTGCGTGGTTACCTGCCTCTACCCATTGAGGTGAGAGCAAAGTGGGGAGAGAAAAGACGAGCAGTGAGAAACAAACAACATGACAACAAACACTGGGCAGTTTGGTAGTGCCAGTGAATACAGATCAGATGCATGAAGCTCCACAGCCAGAGATACCTGCAGGAAAGTGGAGGGAGAGGAGGAACCACACAAACTACAGGAGAGAGTAGACACAAAGAAATCACGTGATGTGGTTATAGAACAACAAAGTCATGTTGGGAGGAGGTTGAGGCAGATGGATGGCTTGGTATATATTTTGAACCTGGGTTGCATGACACACATGAGGAGAAACTTTAAGATATTCTTCTTTTCAATATGACATCCACACAAGATTGGAAAATGACTACTAGACACTACAGGATAACAGCCAGAGGGTTCAATCAGGATCAATATCACACGTTCCCATGGGACCCATGTAAATAAAATACAGACTGTGGTGATACAACTTGCTGTAATCTAACAATACTTTGCAGTGAGAAAAACAAACTTGGGCTTTAACGAAGGTTCAAGGAGTTTGGAGGAGAAAATGGCTACAAAGATTCATTGAACACTGTTTGCCTATTCTTTAACTGGAGTTGGGATTTTAACTATTAGTTTTAATATCCATAGCTGAGGTTAACCTTGGGGCTAGAATGTTTACAGTTGCTTGGCAACAGGGTCCCCTGCTCCGAAGGCTTCTGTAATAATCATACCCATCTCGATTTTCACTTGTAAAACATGTCTGGTAATGATTGGCCTGCCCTGATGAGTCTGCAAGCAGTTTGGGAGGTTAAAGCCCGGACCTGTTAACCCCTCGCATTACCAAATAATTTGGGCTGAGCATTGGTTTAGACCAAGGTCCCAGAACAAATATCTCTTCTAATTGTTGTGAGGGGCGAATCGGGGGTAAATCAGCCCAAAGCTCCTGTAGTGTGAGCCTGGCCTTAGTGTGGTTTCTGGTGCATAATCTTTAGCATGTCCTAATTATTGTAACCATGGTGAAGGTCCTCTAGAGTAGCAATCTTAAAGATTTCCAACTAAATAAATGCCTGCTAAATGACTATGTATTACCAAATGAGGTAGCACGATGGTGACTGAGTCCTTGAGATTCAAGTATTATGAACTGGGTGTCTGTGGTGGTATTTCCAGGTAAGATCCCAAGCTGTGCACAGTTAATAGTCCAACTTCCATCACCCAGCAGATAACTTTTTGTCAGAGAGGGTAGACAGAGCTAACACGACAGACTCACTCTTTAACTCTCCTGTGTGTGAAGCCGCTTACTTTTTGTTCCTCTGCTAGAGTTGCAAGTAAGAATGTTGTTATGGAGGCGTGGAAAAGGTGCCAGCTGACTGATGATGTCACTGTTGATACTGTTTGGATCTTGGATCTTATTGCTTCCAAAGCAAAAATCATCTGGGATGTCTGAGATTGCCACTTTAAGAAAGCACATTATTTTAACTGATTATTTGTGGTATTTCTCACAAATAATCAAGTTGTTTTGTGTAGAAAGCTAACCAAACATTACCATTGCATTGTTGTGTCATAAAAGGGTCAAAAAGGTTTTTCAGAAATGATTTTTAATAGTTGCACATCTGTGGAGGACCTGCTGCCACACTGCTGTGGGTTGTATCAGACAGTAGGGACAAACCTCCTATATGATCAATCCGGTTGGAAGACTTGTTGATTTTTCTACAGTTCCATTCTTGTTACTACCTTATTATAAAGACAGTATTGGCAGGACGTGTTCAAAGGGGACTCCATGGCTCTGTAATCATTTCTCCTCAGATTACATATGAATTCATTTTTTCAGACAGGTAACAGTCTGCAGCTACTTCCATGTGAATAAAGTCCTCCTCTGCTCATTATCCTCTCTTTGCTGAGGTGAACACACAGACACATACAAGCCTGGTATTGATTTGGAGAGCTATTTTCAAGATGTCTTTTCCCATTCAAGCGCTAGTAATGTGCAAAAGGCCAGTCTCTCCCCCAAGTGAAGCCATTAATGCATGCAACCTGTCCACCCAACCATAATAATGGAGCCACTTGAGATCAGCACTACAGCAGTATTTTCCCCCCTCTTCTTCCTCCTCTTCTTCTTCTTCCAGGGACCACAATCACAAAAAAAATTATTTTGTGCTTTTCACAGAAAAGCTAAATGGATCTCTAATTATAATGACCTTCTCTGAAAAGGTTGAGCCATAATTGGAAAACAACCCTAGAGTGCAGGCCATCTTAGGCAGAAGTGGTTGGTGATGGAGGGTGGAGGAGGAGGGAGGCGGAGAGACGAGGGATTTGTGACGCAGATCAATTCTAGCATCAAAATGGCTAAAAATTACAAAAAATGTGCTTTCTTTTCCCTGTCTGTCTCTCCGATCCCTCTTTCAGGGTAAAAACGACTTGTTTATTAAAATTCACAGAGGTAAAGTGGCACCAGGGAGGCTGGGGGATTCTGATGGTGAACAGCTGATTTAACAAAATATTTCACAGAGATGTGGCTTTTGTGCTGATCTGCTTTTCAAAAAAAAAAGCAAAAGCCTCACCTTTGAGATATAAAAATAAGATACAGAATACGAGCAACTTTGCCCCGAGCTCATGAGTCTGCTGTCTTTTTTTTTTTTTTTCCAGATGAGTCTAATTCAAGGTATGCCTCCCAAAGCACTTCCTATAGAGCTTGCGAGAGAAATTTAACTGCGGTGATCTCTAAGGGAAGAGACAGAAAAGGGGAAAGGATGGTAATTGCTGCAGAAAATTAAAAAGTCCTTTCAGATAAGTTCGGCAGCATTTTTTCTCCCCAGCTCGTTTTGCCTCCCATATCGTATTTACATATTTTATTCCTGCAGCCAAATTAACACAGGGTGACTGAATCCACTCTTTTCATTACCAAACTAATAGATTTTAATCTATTGTTCTTTGCATTCATTTTCCTCAGACTCATCAGAACGTGACGCTCACACACACACACACACACTCACTGCGCTGTCTGTCTGCAGCATATGTTACCCATCCTTCTCTCTTCTCTGCCTCTTTCACAAACCATCACAATGGAGCTGCTAGCAAGAAGAGAAAACTGCTTCCTCAAGCACACTCTCTCCTTCCCTTTATTGTCTTCAACAAAGCCAGTTTATTAATCCAAAGGGGGACGAGAGAAGAGAGGGAAAGAGAGCAAAAAGAGAGAAAAAAAAGTAGGGGGAGAAAAGAGGAGAGAGAACAGAAAGGCAAGTCAAAGCAGTTTTGAGTTTCATCTCATTTTTCTTTGAGAACTGAGGGGTGGAGGGGGAAAAAAAAAAGAAATCAATTATGGAGCACACCTGAATATTATTTCGAGCACCCAGCCACCCACTCGCTGCCTGTCCCCTAGAAAACCAAATTACTCAGCAAACTTATCGCTTGCTGTAGCAGGTCTGGTATTAAAGAAAACAATCAAGCAGGCCTGGATTAATCTCTGACAGGCGCCTTATCTTTAACTTGCACCTTTGTTATTTTCTGATGAGCTGCTCTTTTTTTCCCGCCACATTGTACCATACCTCACTGCCCCCTTTCATTTTCTCTATGGGCCACGGCAGAGGACCTTTCAGTTTATTAAAAAACCCTTTATTTGTGAAGAACAAAGAGAAGGCGAAGGCAAACAATAAGGTCAGGCAATCTCCTTTCTGCCAGCAGTCGCTCACCTGTTATTTGGAGTGTTATCAGTGCTGGGGAGGGATTTGCTGTAGGTGAGAGAGACGGACAGGACGGCAGAGGCTGCTGCTGCTGTGTGAGGGGTAGAGAAAAAAGGCTGATTGACATATATCAGCTTCCAGCCAAAGACCTTTCGGTTGCTCTTCATATCAAAGAAAAGAGGCCTTTGGCTGCTGCACACCTCTGCTGCATTGTTATACAGGAAACACACATTCAGAGGGCAATGCTCCCAACACTTTCAACGCACACGCCCGTGCAACTTAAATATGTGTGTATACAAAAAAAAATCTACGAAACACACACATCACACAGCCTTATTTGACCTATTCGGACAGCCCTGGTTGCCAGAGTTACTGACTGTAGCCTCATTTAGCCTGCAGCTGATGGAGCTGAATGGAGCAGAGATGCCTCGCAGATTGCTCATCATTACTTACCGCTGACCCTCACATCTCCCACCATTTGTCCTTGACAGCCCAAGCAGAGAAACACCTGCCACAGCTGGACACGGCCAAACATCTCAAAACGCTGCGCGGCGTCGGCATGGCGGACAGGTATTGATTTCGAGGACCAAATGCAGGCACGGACAATGCTGATGTTGTGCATGAAAATGGAAATGCGATGAAAAGCCTGCGACGTGGCAGCCAAGGACTTCACAGCTGTAACCGATCTTTACACATTTCAATGTTCAAATAAAATGACACACTTCAGTAGAGACATTTCATTTCTCTTGGTTCAACTAAAGCAGCATTAAAACAAATTAACTTAACAATCAAAAATCTTTACATGATAAATCATAATTAGAAGGTTACTTTTAAGGTTTTGTACACTTTAAAACAATGCAAATAAGATTACTAGGAATGTACAAGAGATAAAGCTGCCAAGACCACAATAGTTTTACTGTGGTTACAGCCCTGGGTGCTGCATCCCACCAGAAAGATCCCAATACGTTCTTTGCCTTCAGCCCATCCCATTCGCGCCTTGATTCCATTAAATTTTTCCCGTCCCAATCTGAAGCGGCATCGGCTGTGACAAGTGTTGCTGTTCACCTTTTCCCTCTTATCTCCGTCCTCCCACGGAGCTTTCTCTCCTCTTTTGCTCTCTCTCTCTCTCTCTTCTTCTTCTTCTTCTTCTTCCTCTTATCGCCCTTCCTTCACCTCCTGGACTTTTCCATGGTGAAGAGAAGAAACATGCAAGCACACAAAAACACACACGCCGCAGCACATGCATGCAATTATGCAGATGATACACAGTTTCAGACACAATTTAATTGACTGAACTTTATATATTTTGTAGCACTCATCTATACGCACAGAAACACATATGGGCACCATACAGCTGCAGCACAGCATAAAGAGACTTTTGATTTTTAAAAAATGGTCGATTTAGCCACAGAATGGGCCATGTGGGTTGCTTTAATTACTTTTGGAGTGCTCTTGTAGTTACACTGTGTCTAAACAGGGGGTGAAGCGTGAACAGGTTAGCAGAGCAGTAGCAGCCCTGTCTGAAGCTACACAGGATGCATTCAGCACAGTGTGCAACGTGTACTGTACCGAGTGTGGATTATCTGTGTTTTGGCAGCATTCAGAGCCCAAAACCACAACCACAGAGGTTATGCATGTAAAATGACAGAAAATAAAATAAACCCAAAGTGTAAAAAATATGAATACGGATTTGTACAGATTGAAATGGAGGTTTTATCCATAGGCTTTGTATGAAAGATTGGCGTGGTCATCGTGACATCACCCATTAGTTTGTAGACTATTGCGCTGAAGCCTTGGGTTTAGAATGTGGCTGTTCTCATCTTGGCCAAAAGCCACAAGTGAAGGGTGGCTCTGAGACCTCGAGGACACAGCACACAGCCAAACAAGTTGGTCGCATCCTAAAACAAACCCTGCTTTAACGTCTATTTTTCTCTAAATGGGACAATAATTTACAAATTGACCACCATTTAGAATCAAAGGAGACTTAAAACTATATCATTTATAACCATAAGATAGGGAAATGTTTCCTGAAGTAATAACTCAAGAGAGACATAGAGTCGTTTTCTCATAGACTTCTATACAGTTGGACCTCTTTTGCAACCAGAGGAGTCGCCCCCTGCTGGCCCTTAGAAGAAATGCAAGTTTAAGGCACTTCCAAACTAACAGTTCCTCTAATGATGCTGGTTTCCTTCAGCTATGATGTTCAAAATTCCCATGGATGCTCCTGCAGTAAAAAAAAACAAAACAGGAAGGTAAAGTGCGAAACTTTTATTTCCCAGCTGTAATAGACAGAAGCAGGAAACAACAAAGCACTGAATCCTAATTGGGTCTCGACACCTGATTCTTGTGAAAAGTTGAGCTTTGGCTTGCAACAACTCTAATGAGCAGACAAGCTTGATTCACTATTCAGCTCATTATTTCTGCTCCCCTACAATGTAAACTTCAGGCTGATCATGTGATGCTTACACAAAGCAACATAAATTGTAGCTTCCAGCTCTGTGAGCCATTTTCATCTCCACTTTCTCCTTGTAAATCTACATATTGATTTGTCGTCTTTTATCTGCATTTTTTTTTTTTTTTGCACACAGACTTACAAAATGAGTCGCTCAGATTCTACACACTTTCCTTCCTTTATCTGGATCTGAAATGTGCAGATTGATCCAAAAAAATGCAACACAAATAAAGCCGCATTGAATAGCTCAGCTGGTTTCTGAATAGGCTCTTCCTGTCTTGGCTGTGCTCTAATGAAGACCTGCAGTGGACACCACAGCCTCCTCACAGCGCCGCTGATTCACAGCATTCACATTTTCTACAGCACTGGCAGCGATGCTGGAGAAGAAGTGCTCCTCTTGAATTTCCTTCCCTTCGCTCTCTCTCTCTCTTTATCTGCTCTCCTTCTCCTCCTCTCATCATCCTCCACAGCCAGGGCGTCATTGTGGCCCTGCGTACGCATTGTTTGATGTTGTTCTAGAAGTAAATAGACGCTGCAAACACTTGACACAGTTGTTAAACAGAGAGCGTCTAAATGTCTCCTAACTCGACATCAAACACTATGCTAATGTCTGTTGCATTAGTGATAGGGAGCGCGGCGGAGAGGAGGGAAGCGAACACGGGCAACACAAGCTCAGTGCGACACAACACATCACAGCACAAAACACCTAGTGCAGCACGGAACAAGATAATGAATACAGAGAGAGTGGCATGAAGAGGCTCTTCCTTCATGCTCGGGGTGTGTTGGAGAGGTTTGGCCCTTTCTGAATACAAGAGCAGCAACAAACTAGTGCCACTGGTGAAATGGAATACTGTTATATCTATATACAGCAGTTATCAAGCAATATGAATGTATTGCAAACTGTGTGTTGCCAGCACCCCTTCCATTAGCCTTTCAGTTAAAAAAGTACAAATTAAGCACAATTCACATGTATATTTAGAGTAAATATAACCTGTAATAATGGTATAAATTATATTTAGATACAGCTTTTTTGCAACAGCAAATGCACACAACAGTCAGCCACATCATCATGACCACTGACAGGTGAAGTGATTAACATGGATCATATTGGTACTATGTGGTGTTCTGATGGAAAACCTTGGATTTTAACATCCATGTTGATGAGACTTAGACACCCAAATAAACATCGTCCCACAACAAACACACTCCCTCATGCAAATGGAAATCCCAAATGTCACTGGCCTACTCCCACAGGAAAATGCACCCCACCACATGGAAACAACATCAGCCAATCAGGAACATGTTGAGGAACATGACAATGGCCCAACATGTTGATGTGACCTCCAGACTTCCTACAGCCCATTGTGATCAAGCATCAACAGGATGCAGTGGAACAAGTTGGATTGACAGAGGTCCCATTGCACAAGCCAGAGCACCCAAAGGATCCAGTACCAACGTCCTGGTTCCAGACCCCATAGGACACCCTGAGAGGTCCTCTTGTCCACGCCCAGTGGTTCAGAACATTTTTGACCACATAAGGAGGACCAAAACAATATCAGGCAGGTGATCATAATGTTATACCTGATCAGTGAATATATGGAAACATAATATCAACCTAACCATGCTTTCTGTTAAGGCAATGAGGGAATAGTATTTAAGGTACCTGGCAAGCACAAACACTGATATCAGCATCAATAAAATGTTCAGTGACAACCCATTTGTTGTCCACTGAAACAGGTCATCTTGCCGTACAATATCCACTTGTAGTAACTAAAGCATTATTTAACTTTTTTCAGTAATGTTGGGGTGTTCAAAGCACTTGGTTAAGGTTGATGAAAGAAGGTGGTCTTAACATTTAAATAAAACCACCATCTTTCCCTAACCCTAACCAAAGTGCATTTGCTGCCTAAAGCTAACCTCAGAAGGGAGACAGGACACAAATCCAAGTATCTGAAGACACCATCCTTCACTCCCGTGCTGTGTGTGCCAACCATCCACCCCAAGCACCTCCTAGTACATAGCTGTTATTATATATATAGTACTTTGTTCATTTAGAAAACAAACAGGACAGAGCAGGGCTAACTAGTTAGCTGCACTTGAACTTTTAAGATAATACAATACTTACATATCTCACCTTTAATCTGGACATTTATTCTGAAAAGCAGGCCATGTCGTAAATTAATATGTCAGATCACCCACTCCCACAACAAGCATTTTATCCATGTGTTTCTTACTTCAAGGTAATGTTTTGATGTGTTACTGAAGACACTTTTGGACTGGCTTAAGTGCCTGGACTTGAAATTGTAGGTAGTAGGTCTTTAATGAAAGCAGGTACAGATATCAAATATGTAGTTTTTGTTGTTGTTTTATAAAAGACTCACTAATTTCCTGAAGCAGACAAGGCACTGTAGTTTTTAGCAAACATCACTCAGACAAAAAGAAGATCAATATGCAGCAACAAGTTAGTGTATACTGGACTGAATCTGAACAAACTATAGTGGATGTTCATTGTGGTGATGGACAGCAGTTGAGCTCTATGTTGTATTTTGTGTTCCAATATTTGGTGTCTGGTAAGCCATCACATCCAATGATATGTCTACGCCAACAGGACACCACATCATGCTTTTGGTTACTTTTGGGTTTGAATGTACTGTCATGTGCTGTTATGGTGTCAGAAGCTTCTGGTATGCATGGTCAAAACTTAAAAAACTGAACCAATGAAAAATGTTGCTCCTTTTCCGGAATGAATGAACTGACAGTTCATATAACCATCATTTCCATAGCAGTGAAGTGAGATGGGATTTTTTTTGTAACCTTCTGAGCTGGCAGAAGACTTTTGTAAATCTGTTAAATCATGCCAAGATATGCTAGAAATGTTTCAGAGAAGAGACTGCGCCTGACCCAAATCAGACCTGTGGAGAACATTTAAACTAGACTTGATCTGAGGGGGACATGAGCACAGCTGAAACCTACCCAAGGATATTTCGACCCGATCTGACAAGTGGTCACCCAAACAGACTCTAACGAAGAGAGAATACAACCACCAGCACTGGCATGATACCAGTCCAAGTGATTGATTGGTTGGTTGGCAGCTGTATTGGAAAATAGCTGCAATGTAATGATTTAATACAAGGCAATATAGGCAACAGAATTATTAGTTTCAATTCTTCGAAGACAAACTCATATGGAAAATCAAAAAAGCCTCATTTCCACCGCCTCCCCCACCTCTAAAAGCTATTTGAAATGAAAGAAGATGATACCTCACATGCACTCGTCCACTGAAATCCACTGGAGTATTAAACACATAAACCCTGAGACGTGTAGCAGGTAAACGACACCCTACCTGCTCGAGTTCCACTGAGCAGATCTTGTACCTCAAACACGAAGCAGTCCAGACAAATTCATTATATAAGTGTAGAATCTTGAAGCGATATGTGGGACGCTCCATGCCCCCCCTCCACATTCCTGCCTGAATGGAAAACAAGCCTTGTGTGTGAAAGCGTTTGTGTTTTGTATACTACAGTGTGTCCATCAACCTCTGTTGACCCCGCTGTTTTCTCCTCCATTCACTTGTGTTTTGCTCAGACAGGTCCCACTGAGCTGCCTGCTTTTATGCCTGTGTGTGTGTGTGTGTGTGTGTGTGTGTGCGTGTGTGTGTGTGTGTTGGAGAATTTGTGACATCCAGAATGATGGTGTGACAGGAGGTATGATCCTCTCAGAAGGCTGCTGCTTTCAGACCCTGCCGTCGTCCAGTCTCGCTCCTTTTTTTTTCCTCCTTCAGAGTAAAAAAGAAAGCGGTCCTTCCAACACCCGCCTACCCCCTGTCTTTCTTTTCTCTTTTACCTCTCTTCCCTCGCTATCTCCCATCCTTTTCTTCTTCTGCCTCTTTTCCTGTGTCTGACTCTTTTCTTTGCTTTATCCCCTGCAAGGATATTGCAAGGATATTCTGTCAAAATCAATTCAGACTCAGAAGAACTGCCATCCTTTTTTCTTCTTATTCTTTTTAACAGAAAAGAGAGGGCCAAACCTAAAGAAAAAAAAAACTCTACAGAAACTAAATCATGAATAAAGCAACTGAAAATGTCATGGCTTATATAAGCTTCAGATCTAAAAATGTTATACAATTCTAGTCAATCCTTGACTAAAATAATGTAAATGAAAGCGCCAGTTCTCTCTCCCAGAAACATCCTCCATAACATTCCTGTAATATTCCCATAATAAATACATGAAACAATCTCACGGTTATGCTATAAGGAATATTATGGGATTGATTAGTCATTACCATATCTCTCGAATTCCTCTTTTTACACATGTGCATGTTTTTTTACACACACCTACAGTAAAAGAAACTGCAGCACGCTGTCACTCTGATTGATGTTAAATGGTCTTTTGAATGTGGACTCTCCCCGGTGTTGACTCTGTCTGCATTGCACGCTCGGCTCTCTCTCATGGTCCTGAACCCACCGAGGAGGAAGACGACTAATAAATTAACCAGTCTCCCCCGCTCCCGACGCTCCAAACTGAAAGTGATGGATGTGAATAAATGGGCCATATAAAAGCAGTGGGATTCATCCAGTCGGCCTGGTCTGTCCTCTGTGCCGTATTAGATCTCACTGTGGCGCTATGATGTGTCTTGTGAAAATGTAGGCCATGTCCGTGTAGAGGATTGAGGGAATACGACTTCGTGCAATGACGAATGCATTAGCAGAGACGGCTTGTTTTAAAAATTAACTGCAAAGATGCAAAGAAATTCTTGACTCTAATTTTTCAAATGTTCCATCCATTCTTGCCTCTGCATTTTATTAGACCATAACCACATGCATCAGAATTATTTACTTGGTTTCCCACACTTTTGATAAATTTGTAGCCACCTAATTTAAATAAAAGCAAAAAAATTCAGAATTAATATTAAAAAATAGTTTAATTTTTCATATATGAGAAGTGCAGACGCCTACTGTAGATCATTTATAGTCTGTGTTTAGTTGTTTTCTTCTTAAATGCAACTATTCATAACCGCTTATGAAATCATTGGTAGCTTGCATTAAATGCAATGGTGGCTAATGCATCACATAAATTTATCATGTGTGACAAAGCTCTACAAGGGTGCATGTGTTGTGTAAGCTATACCTCAAAAAAAGGTTTGCACATGTGCACTTACAGGTCTTCTTGATACAATGACTTCAGCTTGCCTTTATACCGCATCATTGTACAAAAAAGGCAACATTTGTCATCGTAAACAACACTGATACCAGGTTTTGTTGATCAGCTTCCTGCCTCAGTGTGATGTGTATAACTTTATCCATCATTTATCTCATATTCCTAAATAAACACACATAATCTCAGTGTCTGTGAGGACATCCTGCCATTAAAATGTGCAGCAGCTCAAAGTGATCCATAGTTGTGTCTTATTGTGACAACACCTCCTAGTGGCCATTACTATGATGAGAGAGGTCATGTAGGTATAGAGGTCGGGGTGGATGAATGGGACAAGAATACCCTGCACCTAAATGAGGGAGACTGCTAACTGATTCCTCAACCACATGTTTAGCATTGTAACCATGACAACGAAGGACTGCTGTGTGTTTCCTGTTTCAACCTGAAAGGATTCTTTTAACTAAGACTGTTCTATATTCTTAATCTACTCTTTTTTATTGTGAAAATGACAGTGGAGAGTTGCCTTAAGACAAACCCCAGTCAGTTTGTCTCCTGTGCCTGCACCAGTGAATCCATGCTACATTTCCTGCCACTGGTAGAGGTGCTACTTCAGAAAACCTCCCTGTGTTCTTATGTTGTATTCAGACCGATGTGCTCATTCAAGTTCAAGCACCCGTTCCTATGTTTACATGCACTTGACTATATCTGTGCCTTCATCTTCTGCAAACTGAGTAGATGCTGCTTCATTAAATCAGCTGCTGCCGCCATCGATGTTTAGGTTTCTGCTGCATCATCTCATCTACAGAAACAAAGAGAGAGGTTGAATATTTCTTACACAATAAGAACCTAAATGTCTCAAACTGAGATCAGATCAGAATGAGAGGTACCGGAAGACATTTTTTTTTTGTTTTGCTCACAAATCACGACCCTACAATCTAACATTATTGAACCGGACAGTCAATCCTGCTTGCTTTGTTGTTGTGCTCTGTGTATTTTGTACCCCATCATCAACAAACACACAAACAAGCCAGTCTTCTCGCTCAGTAAAGAAGCAGTATAACTTCTGCTTTGGAAAGCAAATGCAGCTCCCAGCAGGAATCCGTCAGCTGTCTGTCACCTCCTCGTCTTTTACATCTGCCCTGCATCTCCCCCTCCTCTTCATTCTCCCCTCTCGGCAGGGGTGACTGGTCTGTGACTACTCTTGCCACCAACACACACACACACACATCTGCATGTACCTATTCTGTGTGTAAACCCAGCCTGCACACTTGTGTCACTGCTTTTGATTATTACAATCTCTGTTTTACACAAATATTGTAGACCTTTCGCCTGGAGAAAAAAATCCAGTGCACATAAAGTTTTTGTGCTTCACCGAGTTGGAAAAGGTTACATATTAAATATACACATAAAATGTGAACAGACTTAGCAGGTAAATGATTACTTACTTATCATGTGACTTCAGCATTCATTTAAACTTCAACAGCCTCTTCTTCTGCAGCTTTTGAGTGGCACAGATGAGATTTAGCTACACCAGCAGTTTATCTCAAGAAACCAATCTATAATATTCACATAAATAGAGTGGCTTTAGATGGGCAAGCTGCACATTTTTTTTCATTTCAGTGATTTAAAAAAATATATGTACATTTTTCACCCCATAGCCACTGACAGCAGATGGCAATTCAGCAGTAAGCAGAGCAACAGTTTGTTTAAATCGAGTTTCCTTGTGAGTTCACTTAAAAGCAACTTCCACGATTGAAAAATTAAGCCAATGCGACTGTGTTGAAAAGTGCAGTTCCTTGAATGGCCACTTGAGGCTGGCTTCAAAAGTGAGTCAGTCCTGATCGACACCCATGTCAAAGTGCCAACTTTACATCATAAATAAACATGTTCACAGGGTAGTATTAAAATTCATTTTGGTCTCTATAGCTAAAAATAGCTAATTCATGACAGCTGAAATTAAATCACCAGTTTAAATTGTATTAAGGTTTAAACTGAAGCATAACTTCATTCATTATAGTTGAACAGTCGTGTTGCTGCATCCACCCTGCAAATGGTCCACATGTGTTACGCATTCAGTATAGCCATAGGGTTGCATAGTCCAACAGTTGATTGCATTCCAAATACAGCTATTTCTTAAAGGAATGACATGACATGTGGTGGCAGATTAACTTAGATGAGCATAATAATGAGGAAAAAGCTAGGCTGGCTCTGTCCAAAGGTATCAAATTCTGCCTACATGCACTCAGAGCTGTTAGAAGGGGCAGCCTTGTCACATAAAGAATCCTGAATAGAAATCTATGCTATAGATGGAGGTCGTATGACACATGTTTTGCCACTCCCCCCAATCTGGGAAGCATACAGCCAGTTGTGTTGTTGCACTGTAATGTTGTAAGACAGCCTGCATGTATATTAAAAGTATAATCTGTAGGCAAAAAAGCTTTTAAAACATTATCCTAGTGCAAAGTCACCAAACTTTAAAGGGGTTTTTATTAGACTGGAGAGGTGATTCCACCAAAGCTCGCTATTTAACATTATAACTTACTCAGTCATGACTGTGCTTTTATAAAAATCTGTTAGTAAAACAACATAAATACCATATGACACAATATGACACAAAAACTTTAAACCTTAAGACCTTTAATAAGCCATGCCTCCAAATTCTTTTGATTTAGAATAATGAAACGGGTACAGTTTTACATTAAAACCTCTGCTTATAAATGAGTAACAAAATCAGGTCCATCATGAATATAAAATGACATTTTCAAATTTAGGGCAGGCGGAAGTTGAAAAATTAAACACCCGATGTGAGAGCAAAACAAGAAAACAGATTCAGAACTGAAAAGCAAAGTCAAGACATATATGTTTCAACAAATAAGCAGGCAGATGGAGAGGTGACAAAGATGGACAAAGCAGGGGGGAAAGGAGAGGGGCAGCTGGTGGTAGAGGCCGAGGAGAGAGAAAGACTTATTACAACCACAGACTAATTACGATGTACTCTCCAACACTAACAGGCCCACGTCTCCGCCGCAACACCCACACCTGAGACCTGCCATTGGCCGAAAGGAGGGCTAATTTCAGCCAACGGGAGGTCTGCGGAGAGCCTTTAATAAATAACGATGCCCCTGGATTCAGACATGTGCACCTGCGCCAATTAACAGGTTACTAATTGGCCAGTACAAAGCAGGATATAACAGCATAGTCTGTTCATCTCAGCAGACCGACCGATCCACAGGGGAGGAAATGGGTTACTGTGTTGAGCCGTGTTGGGTCCGTCAGTCTAAAGTAACAGGTTTGTCGTCGTTTGTTACTTTTCAGAAATTTAGAAGGCATTGTTTGACATTTGAGAAAGAAATGCTGAGTGCTTTGTGTCACTCTCATTTCTGTGTATCAAGTGTGGCAGTTTAGCAGATTAGCTTAGCTCAACAGAAAGACTGGAGATGGGCAAACAGCTAGCTTGAATCTCTCCACAGTGCTAATGCTAAACAGCACCTTGTGTCTCATTTACTTTATTTAATGCCACAATATTTGTGGCATTAAATAAAGTAAATACAATTACTTTGTATCTTGTCACTAAACAAGATACAAAGTAACTGGAGTGGTAATTTGGTATATTTCTGAACTTTGGAGGGGCTGAGCTAGCTAAAACAGAGTCTAGTCTTTACGCTAACTGCTAATTGTTTAGCTTTCAGTATTGGTATTTATATTTATAAAGATGTATGTCTTCATTTGAATTTTATTTTTATTGCCTACTTATTAACTTACACTGCTAGAATGTATTACAGACTACTAGCTAGTACATGGCTGGTCAATTTTTGGTTATTGCTGTCATTTCTAATCCATAAACAATGAATTGTGGTGTACACAACTGAAGCCTTAAAGAAACAGAGGTCTTTCAAAGCATGCTATCAGTCCAACACTGTAACCCTGATTATCAGAACTAATTTTAATCTACCCCGACCACAAAAAGTATATAGGGTGTTAAACTACTTGAGATAACCCCTTAACAATCTTAAAAGTACTCCTTTTGTGTGAAAGCTTCATCTGAACACAATACAAAGTGGCAGAATCTCTTCCAGTTGACAAACAACAAAACATCTGTTTATCAGAAAACAGACGGCTCACCTGACCAGTTCATTATTTTATGATCACGCCTTTATGTGACAATTAAGCACAAAGAGAAGTCAACAGCTGTAATGTATCACTGAATATATGACCTTTAAAATGTCACAGCAAAAATCTCTTCCTGCTCTCTGAAATCATCTATACTGTGTTTAATGTAGCCAAAGTCACAATAAAGCTGTTCTCACAGATTTTATTTGTAGACAACTGAATAAGTATAAAACAGTGTAGTTTAATTGTGGACCATTCCCAATCTTGCTGATCACGTCCTTATTTTTTAATCTCAAAATCATCCAACAAAATCATATAAACCCAGGTTAATGATGACAGCTCTATACTGGCATTTAAAATGATCAGTTACAGAGAAAATTAAAGGTGATTAAAGACTGTCTTAGATTTACTGCAGTCTTCGACCCTCACTGGGTGGTGGCTAAGACAGACACTAAAAGACCAAGCTGATGCTTTCAGATGTACATACAGTACGATGGAGGCTATTTTGGAAAGCCTCTGTTTTGCAGATGGAGATTTTCTGTCTGGATTCATAACTGTGAAAACAGGCAGGCAACCTTTACAGAGTGTCTCTTGCCTCTTGCAGTGGGTGAACATTTCCATTAAAGCATTGTTGTCCTGCTGTTCTTGGCTTCTGCATTTTACATATGCAAAATAGACTGACTGATGCACACCTTTGATATTTTGTAATTCTTATGTTATTAGAAGCAGATAAAATTCATATTCAAGCATCATTATTTTGATATTCCCACAGGTTGTCTTCACTGGTGATGCTTATGATGACTGTTTATTGTATCAAAACCATAACTGGCGCAGTCGTTAATGTCAGAGCAAATTCAGCCCTAATATGTGCTCTGTTTCAATGATTTCATCTATTGTTCTTTCCCTGTTGTGTATTCATTGTGCTCGCAGATAACCTGCTACAGTAGCTGCTACTTTTTCCTGCACTAAATCTCTGCTATCTGTCTGCCTCCCCGTTCTTATCCCTGAATCTCTCATTCTGGATCTCTCCTCTTATTCTCTCTCTGCAGCTCTCTAATGTCCTCCCCACTTCTCTCTCCTGTTTTGGTGTCTCTTTTGGCTTCATCTCTCATCTGCAGCATTAAGTCTCTTTCTCTTTATATCTCCTGTTTTTATCTTCTCCCTCTTTTACCATCTCTGACTCACCACCCCAAACTCTCTCTTTCTCTTTTCTACCTTGCTTTCCTCCTCTCTCGCCCTTGTCTTTCTCTCTGCAGCTGCACACTTAAAGACCCTTGCTGCATTATCCTTTTAATAAAGGGCCTGGGCAGGAAGCAGGGAGGCAGAGGACGGAGACAAAGACGAGGCCGCCGCTGCCACAGCAGCCTTCAAACCTCATTAACTTTTGTCTTGTTGCGGCAGTCACACACACACACACACACACACACACACACACACACACACACACACACACACAAAACGAGCAAACACTGCCACACATACATGTACTCACAAACATACATGCACACAAAGCCGCCCACTCCTGGTAGCATTCATGCAATTACCCACATGTTCGTTTTGTGTTCTTGCTCACACAAGCACACACACTGCTCTTGTTATCCAGCTGTCCATCTTCAGCTCTGAAGTCTCTCCCTCCAATCAGTTTATATGATAAATCAGTGCAGGATTTGTGCCTCAAATGTTTGCTTTGATTGCCATTGTGATCATTATATTTTTTACACAGCTTTTGCGCAGACACGTGAATAACATGATTACACAATGGTAGAAATCCAGACTGATGGGACTTTGCGGTGGAATGATTCACACATCAATCGCCGCCCAAAGACCCGTTGGAGTGCGCATATGGAAATGAATCAAAATGTGTCTGCTTCAAACAGTTAGCAGCAGGTCAGCCTGCTTGTAAACACACATTTTCAGGGCTAAGACAGATATTATCTGCCTAACTTGGCAACAACCTCACCGCTGGCTGGCTTCTCTCCAAAGATGGGCGCCATTAATCACAGCGTCATATTGATTGCATTGATGCAGGTCATTGAGCACTGCAGCTGATAATGTGGGAATTAGTAACTCAGTTGTTGAATTGGACTGAATGGATCATTCAGACACATAAGCTGAGATGTGCCAGTCAAAGAATAAAATAAATTACTATGAATATTTATTAACTACAAAGTTAAAAGTAATGCAAGATGCTTTCAACCGCTAAAGTAGAAAGAATATAGAAAGTCATTAAAGCCTGATGAAGTCTGGCTGACCAAAGTGCATTTATAATTATAGGGAACTGTGTCTGGATTATTTCATCACAAACTGTCAAACACAACAACAATGACACAAAACAAAGGACAAGGGTAGATATGGTGTAGATATGCATGTACAGAGTAGAGAGAAGGAGTGCTGTTACATTAATTGATAGTACTTTCATGAGGCAGAAACAAGTCATTTGTTAAAAAATAAATAACATAATTAAAAATAAAAATATTTTTTTATTTTATTTATTTATTTATTTTTTTAAATTAAAAGAGTTAAAATTTAAATTAAATGAAAAGTAAATTACAATGAAGCACATGAATTAAATGTTACATAGTGTAAATATTACATGTAATTATTTTTAGCTAATATGTAAAAGTGTTTGTAGTGAAAAATGTGAATAGCAAAACATGTCAAACAACATCCAGATGTCCAGTAGTTGGTACAATCTCAAGCACATTACCAGCAAGAAAAGCTGCAAAATGTTTGTACAAGATGAATCAAATAAGCTGGACGTAAAGAGGCATTCCAGTGATTTAATGTTGCTCTTCCAGAAAGGAAAAAAAAGACCTTCAGGGTTCTTTCATTACACTTTGGAAAGTTCTCTTTGTTTTTGCTGTAGTAGTTTTGAGTAGCACTCCTGACGACAAGAAAACTGACCTTGATGTGTCGGTGGAGTGGCCCTTTAACTTCTGCTGTATCCATCCAACTATCTAAAATATTCCACTGAAAATGGGGTAACTGCACTTTTTTATAAATGAAAAGTCTTTTCAGGCTCATTCGACTGTTTGTATCCAGTTTGAATAGTTCTAAATAAATGTGGTGTTTGAAGAGGTGGCAAATCATCTAAAGTCTCATAGTTGGCTGATTGGTCCAATTGGTCCAGAACATATTTGGCACCATTCACACATGTTTTTAATATGAAAACTGCATCTGGACACTTTATGCACGCATTGACATCCTACAGGCTTTTAAATTTACACCTGCTGCATTACTGTACCCTTGATAAGTGTGCATTTACATCTGTACTAACATGCATTTTCCTCACATAGGACATCTAGATACAGGTTGCATTTTAATGCCAGGAGTCAGTGGGGTTTCCTAGTTTGTTTTCTGTTTCAAACTTTGTTACCTGAGTTTACAACCACTTTGATACTTATTGAACCTGTTTAAATACCACAGTGATGGTATTTATATAGGCAATTAGGTTTGCCTATATGTGCCCAAACCTAATTGGTATTTCAGTCCCATAGCTGCGCTGGAAATGATCTCGGCCTCAGTGTTGGTTGTGATTTGTTCTCATGTAGCTGTTGCTCACGCTGCATCAGAAGACATTTGCATGAAGTCGAGCCTTTCTCACCTTTCCCCTGTAGTGTAGCTGGGCAATTTTAGAGTCTGTCGACCACAGTGGGGGGCTGCAAAGACAGGTCTCATTCACTGTGAATATCAGCTGTCACTGGCCTGGCTTTGTGATTCTCTATGTGTGAATGCCCAGGAGAAATCTGGTTTCTGTGAGTTCTTGGATGAACTCACTGATTGTGCTTTGCATGAAGACAACTGATGAAAACATGGCATCATTTCATCAAAACAGTTGAAAATAGAGTACCTTTAGTAAGCTTTTAAACAGTATTGTAAGTGTGCAAGGCAACAACAACAACAACCAAAAACATGTATTGCTGAATGTAGGATTTAAGAGCTGATTTTAAAGGAAAAAAGTAGAATGCTTCCTGACTTTGAATCGGATTTTAATCTGTCCATATTGTTGCAGGCTGGGCTCCTGTGCTTCAGAGTACTGTACAGCAATTACAAGTGCATACAGTAAAAAACACAGGAGGGGAATTTAAAGGGGGTGCCAGGGTTGTTTGTGCCACTCAGTCACCCGCTAATGAGTAATCAACTTTCACAGCTTGAGTGTTGGGGTGGTAATTCGGGTTGCACACCATGTTCCCGAACCGTGGAGTAGCGATTCATTATCATGGAGATCTGTATAATCAAACAATTAGTGAATTTCTTCTCATCAACAAGGCCTGCTCCCTGTCTGATGTGCTCGTCGGCGACGGGGAGGGGGTTTGAGGGGTGGAGGGGGGGGATGATAGTTGCTGACAACTGGCTGCCTCTGTGACGTTCCCTGGCTGTCTTCCAGTTCGGGGCGTTGCGAGGGTTAAACAGCTCTGATGAATGCTCACACACTATGTGGATGTGTCAGACTGAGGAAGAAAACCACTGGGACAGTAATTGACAAGACAGTAAAAATGTGAGAGCGAGGGAGAGAGAGAGAGAGAGAGGAAGGATTGTTTATGAGAGATGAAGGCAGGAAGAGAAGAGAAGCATCTAAATGTGTCAGCCCTCGTTGCTTGTTTACAGCTTTACTCCTGGAAACAGATTCATTTAAATCTTTATGGAGCTGGGAAAAGAAAATAAAGCAACATTCTCACAAGATGCTACAATTTTAATATGTCTTGTTATTTCTCTTGTGACTGCCTTGAATGTCTTTCCAGCATGAGCTCATTCTTTCAATACGTTGAAAAGATTGAAGTCGCTTTAGATAACACCAAATTTCACCACTGACACTTAGTTTCTTGAGACCTCTGACATAATAATAATAATAAAAATGCATCATTTCCATAAAAAACCTGTCAGTTTTATTACGGTCTGAAGGCGACATTCATTCTTCTCAACATCCAGGGACTGGTGCATGGGTAGTGGACAGAATTGTCTGGCATTCAAGAAGTGATGTCTTTTATGTTTGGAGCCACAGCAACAGCAATTTGTTTGAAACAAACAGGAAAATTACAGGAAAAGCAGATCCAGTAATTAATATAATGAGCCATGATGGGTTACACAAACTGAAACTTGTGACCCTGATGCAACAAATGAGACCTTACAGACAAACTCACACCACACAGAATGAGGACGAACAATAAAGCAAAACAAGGACATTTTCTTTTGTTTCGTGGAATAGTGACACACCACAAATGCCTCTCTCACCTTTGTACTTATTTGTGTTTACACAGAAATGCATGCAGACGCCCTGCATGAGAGGCAGCGGTGCAGAATGAGGCTGAGTGGTTAATCAGGTATCTCAGTAGTGTCCAGTGTGCCAGGCAGCAGGTAGTCATTAGACTAACACACGGAGCCTCTCTGGTGCCCACTTGGCATCAGATCTGAGTGAGAGAGACAGAAATGTGTGTATGTGTGTGTGTCTCAATCCATGTTTCCAAAATAAAACTAAATGTGAATTAGGTGTGTTTCCATTAAGCCACTTTCCAGTGAATAGACTAGGAAGTTTAGTGTTTTCAGTAGATAGTTGTATAAGCTACGTTAGCTGTAATGTAACTAAAGCAGAAACCCTGAAGAAGACTAAGACACAAACAAAACTTTGGCCATCTACATGAGAAAAATGATCAGAAGTTATATTCAAATAGGAAGGTTGTAATTATTAGACAATGAAAGTATAAGTAGGTAAGGCATAGCACATGACTAGACTAATGTTTGTTTTCTCACATGTAGAACAGTGTTATAGGACTTTTAATGGTGGTTATTTTAGTCTTCAATCCCATTATGAAGGATTACAAAGACCTCATAATTGTATATTTGTGGATTTGGATACCACCCAGCATCAGTCAACAATTTCCACTGGAAACCATTCCACTGATCCTGTCATCACTCGTTCATCACTCAGTTATTTCTGCAATCAAAGCTGCAAATGAGTTAGACATGGAAACTGTCAAAGTAGAACCTTTGACTACATTCAAAATGAGACATTGCAATAGTAAGTCAGTTCAGACATAGTAGCATTTACCTCTCATGCAAGTTATGTCAACATAAAGGCAACAAAGCACAGCTCTCTGTTCTGGGTATGTGGAGTTTGTCAGTTTGTTATAAATGATTTTATATAGAAGCAACGTGAAAATGACTGCTGGTTAACATGTAGTGTTACTGAGCCACGTTTTAGTCACTATTTCCTACTCATTCCATTGTCTGACAACAGAGACAGAAAAATATGTAAATTATCACAGCTTTATTTGATCTTTGCCTGTATTAAAATATAGTGTAGGTGAGCACAGGGAGTAGGAGAGAAGCAGGCAAAGTGAATCCTCGCTGGATAGCATTTGTGTGTTTCTTCTTCAGGTGCTTGAGAATAACTGTTGTATTCTACTGGAACTCTGTGCAGTAAAAACATTTGCTGTAACGAACTGAATTCAAAAAAATAACACCTTACTTAAAAATACTGATGTTGATGCATCAATGCCATTGATTATGCCGACTAATTGCAGCAGCTTTAATCATTTTGACATTTTAAAACATTTAATGCTGTAAACATAGTCGTCGTGTAATTATTCTTAGCTCTTGGTGCAGGTGCTTCGCTGCAGTGAGTGGCTTGTTAGTGGAATTAGAAGCACCTGGGTCTGTTTCCCCACAGACACAAATCTGATACAACATTGTTTTAACCCTGCCAGGCACTTTATACAGCACTGACCATGTGTCAGAGTTGTGTTGTTTGTGTAATTACTACTGCTAAATAAATTTGCATTTATTGAATAAATGTACTCCAGTTTTGGGGTACAGTTGTACAGGTTGTAGTCTCGTTTAGCTAGTCCGTTCTGTAGCACATAATGGTCTGGCTGCACCTCCCCATCATTGCTATGGGGTTTCATTTCTTTAAAGTTTAAACCAATGAGAATTGTCTTGGGTGGAGCAAAGCGAAGGTTGTGGCCTCAGTGCTTCCTAAAAATCGTGAGGGGTGGAACTATTTGCATGAAATATTCACATACAAGGTAACGAGCACTGACATTAAATTAGACAATCCACTGGAAAAAACTACTATGGCTGACTTTCTGCAATCCTCTGCAAACTTGACATTTTTAGTGTGGCAGGTTGTTAGGCCAGAGGTGGCTGTTGCTGTTTCCTGCAGAAAGGGTTTTTAAAAATTAATAACATGGAGATAGCGGGTAAAAAGGATAAAGCCAGCTGAGGTTGAGTATTTGACCCTAAAACTGCAGCATATCGATGACCATCTTAAAAATACGGATTCAGAGTTATGGGTTTTCATACAAAACTAACTTAAAGAGCCATATCAATATTTTTCTTAAGAACAAATTCCCAGCTTGAACATGTGTGAATAAATTACTCCAATATTATAACTTGTCATTGTGTGAATACCACAAACCTCAACAGAACACTCAGTCAAAATTGAATTGAGAACTTTTTAACTTTTATCCATCAATGATGATTGGGTAACAGACATCATGTGTAACCAGTTATATAATGCAATGAGTGAGACATTGTTCAAGACCACAGAGTGGTGACTACAGATAGAGAGAGGCAGCTGCACCAAGCAGACATTTTTAATGTAGTATAATATATAACGTTTTAATATTTAATATTTAATTAGGGATTTCTAAAAAAACAAACAAACAGTAAATACCAACAATCAGAAAAATGCTAAATATCAGATCAAGCAGGTAAAGAATCAGTCAACCACTCAGTGCCCAGCAGCTGGGATCCTTAAAACCAAAAAAAAAAATAATCTAATATTTCTGTCTGGGTACACATTAGACAAAAAAGTGTTTGTTAAGAGGCTTGTGCTGGTAGGGGTAGTTTTGAGCATTTGACATGCTAGCTGTTAGTCTCTACGAATACATTTTTTTAGGGCTTAATGAAATATGCTTGCTCATTTTATTGACAAACATTAAAGATCAATACCAAACTTTTTCTGTTCTTGAATGAAAGTGTAGAGTAAGCTGCCGGATAGCTTAGCTTAGCTTAGCATAGAGGGAAACACCTACTAACACCTTTAAATCTCACAAATAGCATGTTTTTTTTATTTCTACTTATATTTTCCAGTACTTTACATTCTCATCTGAATACACTGATTAGCCACAACATCATGACCACTGACAGGTGAAGTGAATACCATTGATCATATTGGTACTATGTGCTGTTCTGATGGAAAACCTTGGTTTTTGTCATCCACTTAGACACCCAAATAAACATTGTCCCACAACGAACACACTACCTCATGCAAATGGAAATCCCAAATGTCACTGGCCTACCCCTACAGGAAAATGCACCCCACCACCACATGGAAACAACATCAACCAATCAGGAACATGTTGAGGAACATGACAATCGCCCAACATGTTGATTTGACCTCCAGACTTCCTACACCCCATTGTGATCAAGCATCAACAGGATGCAGTGGAACAAGTTGGATTGACAGAGGCCCCACTGCACAAGCCAGAGCACCCAAAGGATCCACTGCCAACGTCCTGGTTCCAGACCCCATAGGACACCCTGAGAGGTCCTCTTGTCCCAATGGTTCAGAGCATTTTTGACTACATAAGGGGAACCAACACAATATTAGGCAGTTGGCCATAATGCTATGCCTGATCGGTGTATATATGGCAACAATATGAAGCTACTAGGTAAATGATTTCCATTTATATCATTTAATTACTTATTTAGAAATACTGGAGCTGGTAATAATACTCAAAACTATGTCACCAACTTCTTGCACTTTAATGTCTACACATCAATTTAAAGGCTCTAACAACGGTAATGTCTGTACTTGCTGGTAGGTTTAAACATAAGGCACTATCTTGATTATGGGTCAGTGTCTTGCCATTAAAAAATATTCGTTCTCAAGCTGTTTTTCTTCCATATTTGCCTCATAAACACAAGCCTTTGCTCTAACCTTGGATTTAGACTAAGGAAACAGAAGCCATAAACTGATCACCAACAACCTGTATGAAAGAAAAGGATGAAAACAGAGAATGGACCCCTGGAGCGTGCAGTGTCACCACACAGGTTCAGGTTCATTATTTTTGTGGTTCCACTGCATTGAAACCCCTCAGGAATATACCATAGTGTGAGATGATTCAGTCATGAGGCACTAGTATGAATTTTATTTTTCACTGTATTCGTAGCCCTGATAATGTAATAAAACATCCGCATGATGCCTCTCTATTGGTTTTGCATGAAAACAATATCAGTGTCTGCCAGTGAGTAATCCACAGCTGTAATCAAATTTGTTTGCCTCTGTTGTGATGAATAGTATTTCATAAAGTGAACAAACCTCCCCATTATTTCTATTGCAGAGTGTGTGCCAATGACATTACACTGTATATTACTTATCTGGGGAAAATAGGCTAGCTGTGAGACATTATGCATGCAATAAATAATGTATTCAGTCCGAGTTACCATATTAGGGTTAGCCATATGTGGTATATATGTGTATGTGAGAGAGAGAGAAAGGAAAAGAGACTGTGTTTACTGGCTGGATGTGTGTGTTTCAGTGAGTTATTGAAGCAGTGAATGAAACTTGGTGAACGTTGGACTGGGAGGAAAATGAATAAATGCATTTATTGTGTGTAAATAGATGAAGTGTGTGCGGTGTCACAGGGCTGAGGTTCCACCACAGCACAATATAAATGACATTTCCTCCTTCACAACAAAAAAAGAACACAAGCCCCACTGCATCTCTTCCTGGATATATTGTTATGATATATTCAAAACTATTAGACAGTACATATGCAATACTGACTCGCAAAATAGGGTGGAGGGATAGAATAATGTGAGAGAGATGGTGGGAAATTTGAATGCATCATACGTGCAGAGATTTATCCAGACAGTTTGGCTGGTGGGAGTTTGGGTTACTGACATTGTCCCACCTCTATGGCAGCATCGTTTCTGCCTCTATGAGCCTTAAATAATAACGTGAATGATGGCTGAATTCCATTTAGCTGCTTCAGTATCTGGGTCCTACTTCAGAAGACTAGTTCAAATACTGAAGAAGATCCTTTCCACACTGACTCTGAGAGTCATCTAAAGGAACAGTCTTTTTAAAAGTATCCTAATTTGCTATTTTAAAAGAGCTCATTGTGATTGGTACCACCCTTACTGAGTGCTAGAGTGAACATATAGTATGCAATCTGTGAGTAAAAGGTGTTGGTGAACAAATTTTAATTCCTTTGAACAGAGTCAGGCTAGCTGTGTTCCCCTGTTTCCCCATTTATGCTAAGCTAAGCTAATTAGCCTCAGCTACACATGCATTGAGCAGATATGAAAGTAATCAGCTATTGATCTTATCGTCCAACTTTTAGAAGGAAGGAAAATGCAGCACATTTTAAATAATTATGATTAAGGGACTGATGTCTCAACAGTAATGTCACGTCTCATAATTATGACTTTAATAGTTTAATAATCATATTTGGGGGAAGCATTCCCAAAAATGAAATGTAGATAACTGGTTGCATGTAGTAGAATTTTTTTCAGGTTTTATAAGAAGCATGACATAATGATGACAATTTATCAAAAATGAGTGACATGAACTGATATGGTGATTTAGTGTAATTTATTTGATTTCCTACAATTGTATAATAATATAATAATGTTTTAAGTTTTGGATCAAAGCACTTGGTAAATGTTTGGGAAAATATAATTAGCTGTTGTCAGATATCGAAATCAAAAGTCTTTCAGAAGGCAAAGCTGAACAACATACGGATCCAGACCACAAACTACGGTCTCTCACATCATGTTCTTTTACCTCTAACACATTTTTGTCAATGCGAATTAGTCGCAGAGCGAAATGTTAATGAATTTAATAAATGCACAGTTGGGACAGAAATGCAAAAGCAAAAAATTCCACGACAAAATACTTCAGGCTGAAGCCGGTTAGAGTAAATATGATGCAAAACTACAAGTTAAAATATGATATAAAATGTCAGCAAGCAAATTACAGGATTTAAATATTTACCAAGCTTAAAGCAAGATTTCTAGACTTAACCATCAAAGTATAATAATGATCAACAATAATGCATCTAAATACCTGCCTGGGCCTCTTTGCAGTGTACACCTTGGGTGCATCCTCTGCTGCAGACTCAAGGAGACATCTTCAATATACCGGCATGTGTGTGTCTGTGTGTTTTATCTCCTTTTTTTCCTCATCTCAATAAAAGTTTTGGTTGTATCAGCACAAATTAGCATTGATGGTACCTAGCTAATCTCACACAGCTGCAGAATGGAGCATTAGGGAGAGGGTGCAGGGCCCCGGCCCATCTGTGGAGGGACCGACTCGCGGTCCCCTGAAAGCAACATCACTTTGGCCTTGTCAGATGGTCCCTCCCGTGTGGTTTTATGTGTGCGTATGCGTGTGTGTGTGTACGTGCGCGTGAGAGGCAGAGACAGAAGGAGTGTGTCGTTTGTTTGCTTGTGTCGCATTAACTTCCAGAAAACCTTGGGTGTGAAAATGCTAACTTGAATGTGGTGAGTTGCTGTAATGGTGGATAAGCAATTCTCTGAAGATGCTTCCCCCTGTAGACCTACACAGCTGTGATCAAGGTGCTTTCAACAGAGATGACAAATTATTTCACTGTGCATTTCCCATGAATTATAGCTTTTCTGCTCGTATTGGCTCCGGCGATGTCACTTTTCTCCCTCTTCAGTCCCTTCATGCTAAATATTGTTCTCCTCAGCAGCCTCCCGCTCACATTTATCTGCACTCCTGCCCTCCAACTTTTTACCAAGTGGCAGCCTGATGTATGTAGAATAGTTTGAGGTCTGTCATCTGTCTCATTCTTCAGCGTGCCTGCCTCCGTCTCTTTCAGCGGCCTGTGCCCTGTCATGCTGCACATCAGCAGCTGTTAGCGTTTTCAGACCAGAGCAAAGAGTTAGAAAATGAAGAATGATCTTTCCATCTCAGTTCACATTACTGAATGGTTGTTTTACACGCTACACTTACTTGACATCTCTGATTAATAGTGTCACGGAAATACATTTTGAAAACAGTGGATGACACTCGAAAAAGCTGGTGTTCAGTCAATGTGCCGATGCCTGTCTCTTTGGTCTACAGATCTGGTTTGCATCCATTCTGCACACACAATAATGACATTATATTAAGATTCAACAGCGCCGTGCCGGGAAGTGGCCTTTCTACCCGCTCTGCTTCTATATTCTGGACCTCTTACAGCCGTCTGTCTGAGTGTCTCCATGTCTGACCTCGGGTGGTGCAGAAGCCCCCGTGAGTGCGGCGCCAGTGGCTGGACAGTCCAGACGATAGCGGCTGATACCCTGTCAACACTGACGGCCATGTCACCGGCACAAAGGAACTATGAGTGCTGCTGCAGCACATTGATGAGAACAAGTGAGCGGTCCATCTGTAGAGAGGGCATAGATACAATAATGTGACGGGTCACTTATATCCTCCACATAGAATTTCAGTATTCATGTCTTTTGACTTCTCCTTGTTTCTGACTGGTCCAAGAAAGCACTTTGGTAGGTAGGCGTTTGGTTATAACGACAGCATTTCTTAAAGAATATGACACAGGATGGGCACTGAGCTACTGTCTGTGAAAAAACCCTTCATGCAGATGTGTTTTTGGCAACGAGTCTTTGTATCATACACTGGTTATATTAGTTGGACAAAAACAGAAAATTGAAAATAGAAAGAATGATTAAAGCACAAATAAATATACATAAGTATCGACACCATCACCCACAGTCACACCATGGGAACTGAAGGATGTTCATTAGACCTGCACTCTTATGGAGCAGCAGCTTCCCTTCACTAGTTTGGCATTATGTGGTTTTTCCCTCCTATGTTTTCACAATAATCCAGTTAGATAATCCAACCAGTGATTTTCAGTCTGGCATGGCTCCACACTAAGGTGGGGCTAGATTTCAAAATAAAAGCACTTATATCAACTAACTTGGAATATATTATCCTCTCCTCTCCTATCCTCTCCTCTCCTCTCCTCTCCTCTCCTCCATCCTTGCTCTGCCCTTCTCCATCCACAGAGACCATTAAGTTAATGAGACTTGAGGTAGGGGTGGCTGCAGCAGGATGCTCCCTCTTTTTCCTCCCCTCTACCATCCCTCCCATCTCTCTCATAGCCTCTCCCTCTCTTTCATCATCTGTCTTCTTCCGCTCCTGTTCCCACCATCTCTGTTCCTTCCTCGTCCTGCTCTCTTCCTGTCTGTACTTTTATTATTGGATGCCTGTTGTAGTCACCAAACTTGTGCCACAGCAGCAAAGCTCTGCTCCTCACGGGACGGAGATTTCATTTCCGCACTCTTAACGAGTTGGTGGTGAGTGTGTTAATGTGTGTGTGTGTGTGTGTGTGTGTGTGTGTAGGTGTGTGTGTGTGTGTGTGTGTGTGTGTGTGTGTGTATGTGCTCAGGAGCTATGAGGGGAGCTGGTTGGTGGAGGGGTGGGGGGCTTCATCGCTGTCCTCCTCCTCCTCCTCCTCCTCCTCCTCCTCTTCCTCCACACTCTCAGACAGAGATAATGGGGGAGCTGATAGCAGCCTTGGAGACTGCTGTGGCTCCAAGCACAGATATGGACCGATAACGCCTCCACCACCTCGCCTGCTGCTGCTGCTGCTGCTGCTGCTGCTGCTGTGTGTCTTTGTGTCTGTATCTGGATGTAAGCGTGTAAAGCACTGTTAAATGTGTGCATGCAGGTATATTTAAATGTGAGTGTGTCTTTACATGAGTTTCTTCTGTGAAATTTTGTGTGTGTGTGTGTGTATTGGACGTTTGTGTGATTCTGTGCTTCTTGAGGATCTGAGTATGCGTGTCTGTCTGTGTTTATGAGAGTTTTGTGTGTGTGTGCTGTGTTTGTAACGTATGTGTATACCTCGTGTGTGTAGATGTATGTGTGTGTGTGTGTGTCCTACATCTGCTCCTCCAAAGCGAGTGTGTGTGGCTCTCCTGGTGTCTCTGCAGCCTCCTTCATCCCACCAGACATTCCTGCCTCCTTTTTATGGGCACAAGAACAGCTGGCCACCCCAGTAGGGCATTTTCACAATGAGACAATCACAATATATGAGCCTGGTGCCACACACTCATCATACGCACACACTCATACGCACAAGAAAGCGTATACAGTATGCAGAGACACACACACACACACACACACACACACACACACACACACACACTCTCCTGGCTATTGCTAATATGTTTCCTGTTGTGCTGTTGTGTTACAATGCCATCAGGATCTAACAGCCGGAGTGGGTTACTGGTGCAAATGCGTTTATCATCGCTCTTTTCTCTTTTAGTGCTCCAGATATGAGGAGGCTTTTCATTGTTATGGCTCTGGTAAAACGCACGGCAGCAGCTCCAGCATTGATTTCCTCCCTGACATTCAAATTGTCTTGCCCACACGACTTTGATGAATGGCGAAAGGCGAATCTTTTCCTTGTACTTCACACAGTCTCCTTGTGCGACAATCACATCCTGACAGTTCAAATGAGAAAATGATTAATAGGGCTTGTGATTAACATAATGAGTTATTATCCCGGACAGGTAGAGAAATTATTTCATCAAGCCGGGCTATATTTATCTTTGTTCACCTATGCACCTGTTCTGCTCATTTCACAGCATTTTATTGCATCTGAGATTACAGTATTTTTCCATTTGTGGCCCTGCGCTGATTAGTTTTGAACAGTGGGGATATGATTGAGTATAAATTGTTTCCTTTTGTACTTGAAAATGCATATTCATGAGTGCCCATACTCTGTTTGAAATACATTGCACATAACAGTATTTTGCTACACACTATCTTCACACAGATGCAACACTGAAATTGAATAGCAGGACACAAATTTGCTTTTACAGTCTGATACAAATCAGTCACTGCGCCTCGAATAACCAGACCAGGTTTATGCAGCAAATATGCACTTGATTGCTATTTGTATGCTAACTCGATGAAGCAAAAGGCACTGTTTTCATTATCAGAATACATATTCAGACAACAGAATCTTTTTCTCATTGATTTCACATTAGAAGATCTGTTTCCTTGTCTTGAGGAGGGCTACTGGAGAAGTTTTGTCAAGTCTGAGAATAAAGCCCCTGATGATATTGTTATTTCACTTGAAGCTACAAAGCTACAAATGTATGACAGTATGGAAAAAAATTCTAGAAGTTTGTAAGACGTGGGTGTTTCCAAGGCAGAGCTGTTGGTAGATCCATACTAGAATTAACCCCTTAATGCCGGTTGTCGCAAATTTGCAACGTACCGCTGCAGCCGAGATAGCGTCTGCGTTCCCCCAATGCTGGTTCGTGCATATTCAATACATACCTAGGAACCTTTTGCAAGCACTGGTTTTGCTTAGGACCAGTTTAAATGGCATTTGTGGCATCAATAAAAAAAATTACCATTAATGGCTGTTGCATTACACCTTTATATCTACTATATGTGCTATCTCCACTTAATTTAACATCAAAAACACATAAAATTATTGTTTTTATACAATTGTAAATAAATTCAGGCGTCAAGGGGCTATAGTCGGGCTACAGCTTGGCCTTGGTTTCTTTCAATATGAACAATTTTCTGTAATTTTACTGTAATTATACAGATAATCTTCAAAAGCATCAATAAAATCACCCAATTACAATCCAAGACGAAAGGAAAGGAGATACAATATATGTAATACATGCATAAAATATCTCTCAGTAAAAGCTGTTCTTTTTAAATATAAAAATATATTTTGGAACTGATTTAAAATCAGATACTGAACCACTGATCCTGAAGTCTTGTGGTAAGTTATTTAAGCTATTCCACAGGCCTGAGGGCCCAACTACAAACATTTGGTCACCTTGTTATAGATACTGACACTAAGCGCCTCTCTCCTATTCTTTCTTTCTTTTTATTTTTCTATTTTTTAACTATAGGTTAGTTCTTGTAAATCCTGCTCTTCTTCCTTTCTGTTCCATACATCGGCTGAGGGAGACGGGGTGTTTCTGGATAGTGTCAGTTTTACGTTTTACTGTTTAGTCCAATGGCTGATTGACTTCTAAGTAATCAGTTGACATGGAAGAAATATGCAACTCTATGGAAGCACCAAACCAAATTGCTATAATACTCCTATAACATTAATGAATCATCACCTAAATGTTATTTTAGTAAAACTCATTTATCTCACATTAACTAAAGAAAAAGGACGTGGATCATTTCACAGACTGTAGATCTGATACTATATGAACTCAGGCTGGAGGCAGTTTAGTCGACTATGCAGTGAAGACTGGCCTCTTTCCATATTTTAAAATGCAGAAACTTTTTCTTATTAAAAGTCATACGAAGTCAAGCTGTGAGGAAAACAAAACAAAAAATCTTTGTGTACAAGCGGAGCCTCTTTCCAGCCCACCGGCAGACCCCTCTGTGTGTTTAATACTGAATACAGAATGAATGTGAAAAAGTAAAAGCCTGGCCAGTGTTGTGTGCTGCAGCTCCACTTGCATCTGATTTTACGCACTTTGTGTGTGTGTGTGTGTGTGTGTGTGTGTCTTTGCTCATCCCCTCCACCCCCGACATCACAAAGCTTCAGTTCATCCGCACAGAAAATCAGAATATTAAGTTTGTGGAATATTGAAGAACTCATTGTTTTTCTTAGAGTCTGTTATGTATGAAAGGTCAGTCAAAGTCTTTACTTTCTCTCTCTCTCTCTCTCTCTCTGTGTGCGTGCGTGTGTGTGTGTGTGTGTGTGTGTGTGTGTGTGTGTGTGTGTGTGTTGTTGTTGTTGTTGTTGTACTTGAATGTCTGTTTTTGAGAGGACCATATTGCAGTTTGATTTGTAGATGTTGGGAAAAGCGAGGACATTCAGGCTGATGTTCACTTCCTGGCCCACCTTCAAAGAGCTGTTTAAGGTTAGAATCAGGCTTCAGAATTTGATAGTGATGGTCAAGGTTGGGGCACAGGGCTGAGGAATGCACAATGCAAAGCAGTGTCCTCACAAATATACAAGCATGTGTGTGTGTGTGTGTGTGTGTGTGTGCTGCCCCGTGCTCATGCCTGAATCTGTTCATTAGTTGCTTACGAACTCTCAAAGCTGAAATAGACAGTGGCAGTACCCAGAATGCCTTGTTCTGGGGAGCCATACGCACTTGTGTTTTGCTAATGAGCACATCCAGGGGACATTTCTCGTAGAGGCAGGCGCACACACACACACACAGATCTGAGCACACACACACTCCTAACTACACAAGACTGACATTCTCCTCACACAACTGCAGAGAAAGTCTCCTGAGAAGGACTGCTGCCAGGCACGAAAATGGAGAGCGAGAGCGCAGAGAGAAAGAGCAGAGCAAGAGGTGAGGGAAGGATGTGCATGAGGGAGGGAGGGAGGCAGGGAGGAGGCTTGGGAGGAATAGAAATGCAGCTTTTTCTTTTCTCTCTCCCCCCTTTTTTTCCTCTCCTTTTTCTTTTTCCCTCCACAAACAGGCAGCTGTTTTGTCCTCAGCGCTCGTGCCTGCACTCCTCGCTCTGCTTTGATAGGTTTCAGCGCACTCGACTGTATTGACTGCGGCTTTGGCAAGCACGAGGACAAATCAATTAAGAGCGTCGACTGATACAGTGTCTGAGTCCCCCCCCACCCCGGCACACCCCCACACCCAGCCGCCTCTCCCCCATCCTCAATAGCGAATAAGAGCAATTAAAAGCCGACTGTAGCACACGATGTGACAGTAATGGCCATAATAGATCGTCGTCAAGGTTCAGACGCCAGATAATGTTGTTGTTTATCTAGATGATTGTTGTTGTTTATTCATAAGCTTGGGAATCCTCACCTACCCCCCTCCCAATCTCCCCGTCTTGACAACCCCTCGCCACCCGTACCCGAGCCTAAACACAAACAGACGTCTGTGATATTGAAAGGTGGCCATCTGTCCAATCAGGGAATCAAGTCAATAAGGAGAACCAGTTTGGGGGCGAGACCTGATCTGGAAGACATTAGCATGTGAATTAGTTGTTGACTGGGTGCCAAAGCCAGCAGCCTAATCGCTGCCAACTAGATGACAGCATTCCCCTAATCGATGGCTTGATATCTATATGGAAACATATGGAGGGATCAGGAGCGCGGGCTGCTGCCGTTTCATTTTGATCCAGTTTCACGCTGAATTTCGTAGCTGGTGAGGGTTTTTCTGACTGCTGAGCGGCGACAAAATTTACATTTAGAGACAGAAATATGAGGCTTTGTTACTGATGAACTGAGGCCTGTTACAGCTGAAGGATTTCTGCACACACACACACACACACACACACACACTGTAAATGCATGCAAGGCCATATTTAGATGAGTTCGGTGACACAGCTGCTACGGTTTATTAAAGTTCACCTAACCAGTCAAAAACAAGGCGTGCTTATTGTGGTTGATGCACATCCTTTACTTAAGTAAAAGTAGTGCATGGTGTAAAAAAAAGTACTGTAAAAAAAGTGGAGCTAATTTTAGCTTCTTTAATTTGGGCATGGCTACATTAGCACTTTAGCAGTTGCAGGACACCAGGCTTTCATCTGATTATTTGCAAGTTTGGTGAAGAATCGGTTCTACTAAAGCAGAGTAGCTCAGTCAAGCATATACTTTAGTACAAAGTGTGATGTACCTCAGCTTTCTTACTTCCACTCTTCTACTAATTTAATTGACAGTTCAAATTGAACACACAAAACATATCAGTTTCTAAAACTTAATGCAACAATGCAGATTTTTATTTCAAACAGCATTGACCCTACAACACTAGCGCCAGGTGATTTCATGCGATTGCTGTTCTGTGATTTCCATTGTGTTGCTATTGTCTGGGTTGCGTGGGTCCTTGGGTAGCTTCATGCTGCTCACTGAGGTCACAGCAGGTAGGCGTGTTTCCCTGCTCCCATCCCTGGTTTTTCAACACGTGCGTGTTCGGGTGATTTTCACCCAACGTTAGTGACAAAGCAGTTATTTTTTGATTGGAATATACTGTATGTATATATAATAAATCTCTCCCACAGTTGTCAGTGATGCAGGGAGACTGTGCTTTCACCGGAAAAGTTCCAAGCTTCTTTATTATTTTTTAAGGAATTTTAATGATTCCATAGTTTTTCACAAATTTTAGAGCCTTTTTATAGAGTCTCTGCATGATACCTTTTTTTTTCCGTTTTATGAGACATTGTATAGGGGAAAATAAAAGATGAGTACTTCAATTTACAATGTATTGTTGTACTTTAATATATTTAGATGAGAAGTGTTTTTCATCAGGCATATTATATTGGGTAAAATATACCCAACGTTAGTGATGGTGTATAATAATTGTTACGTTAGTGTTCTAGGGTTCAGAAGCAGTCAAAATGGCTCCACCCCAATCAACTACAACATGAAAGTATCACCTGTTTTTAATGTGTTCATAATGGCAGAATGAATAATTAATAATGTAGACTTTTACTTGTAATTAAGTGTTTTGAAACTGCTGTTAAGTAAAGCATCTGAGCAGCTTCTTCGGCCTGTCTTGTAGAGAAACACTGTAAAAACCTAATTTTAAGACTTAATATTTGGATAATACTGTGTATATTTTTACATACAGTTTAGTAAACCTGCCTTCCAGCCATGGCATTAGGAGTTTAACCTCTAAAGCTATTTGATAAATAAGATGATTTCATATTTTGGATGGAAAACCTTCTTTTTCAAAATGACTAGTAATTTGATTTGGCAAATAAATGGAGGAGAATATAACTATTTTGTGGAGGAGATGTAAAAAGTAGCATCACATTTAGCTACTCAAGCAAAGTTCATGCATCTCATCCATGCATTTCCTTGAGTAAAAGTTACTTCCCACTGTTGGCTCATTGCTGCTTCACTTGCACAGCTTCCCTTCATTGTGCTGCAGACTCATGTTTTGTTTCATCTACATCAAGAGTTTCTCTCTGCTCACCTCATTTTTGTGATATCACAGCTAGGTCCAAGGTGTCCAATTTAGTCCTCCTGACTTCACAGCCTGAAAGACTTTTCAGTGAGGCGTCTCATGTATAGTGGTTAAATCTTTGAAATGAAAAATGCATTTTTAACAATTGAAGACGTTTTAATGGAGCAACTGAACTTCTAGTGGAAAAATCACATCAGAGACACATTATTATTTAATATTTTTATGTCCCCTAAAACAAAGTTTGAAGGAGATTTTCAAGGCATCAGATCTCCCTGCAGTGTCTCCTCGTTCAGCTCACTTTCAGTGCCACTGTACAGGCAGATAACACAGACGAATATAGAACGCTGTAAATGTGAACAAATGTTTTCCTAATGAAATTGTAAATGATCTATATCAAAACCCATATCTGGAGCTGGATACGCAATCTGTAAGAAAGTGAAGCATTGCATCGCGGTGAAATTAATTTCCCCCATTTCCAAATATAATAGCAGTAATGCAGTTATTCAAGGTCTCCATTTGTCATCTCAGACTCCAATGTGATTTCTGTTTGGTTTGATGTAGTTTCCCCTCAGGCAGTCGCTGAAATAAAATCCCCGTTCTGACTCGGTATTCCCACTCAGAGACAATTTCGTCTGAGGGAATCTGATCGCTCATATCTGGGTCCCAGAAAGAATTTCAAAAAGCAGAATAACGTGGAGCACAGACTCCTGTCAGCCTCAATCAAGACAAGAACACTGATGTAGATGGCATTGCCTCTTTTATGACCTTGAATGTCTGTCTATCTATCTATCTATCTATCTATCTATCTATCTATCTATCTATCTATCTATCTATCTATCTATCTATCTATCTATCTATCTATCTATCTATCTATCTATCTATCTATCTATCTATCTATCTCCTACATATATATAAGTCCATACATTTGATTGTCACACAGTATAAATTTCGTGTATAGTTCGTGGCAAAACTATCATCTGACACTTCTTCTGCTGCACCAAATGAAACTAACCTGATTCCAGTAATGAAATAGAAGACCAGACACCGTACTCGTCCCTCCCTGGCACACCTGGGAATGAATCATTTTGTCTGCCTCATCCATTCCCGGCAATCTCCCGCAGATCTGTTGAGACATCCAGCATTCGCTGGATGTCTCAACCAGGAAAGACACCTGATCATACTGATGTTTGTCAGAAACTCTACCCGTAAATGAGGAAAACAATTTCTCTGTAGGGTTTGGCATGGAGGAGTAAAGTGGAAAGAAAAGCGACACCATCCCAGCATGGACTGTAAACTGCTCAGTGACTGGAGGGGAGTGGTGAAAGGCCGAACATTCATAGGCATGAGAATATTGTTCCAACAGGAGTTTGTTACATTTTCATTTGATTTTGGTCCAGACCTATCAGGCTGGAGTAAATTACACTCTAATTTAGCTTTTATGATAAGTTTTGAAAGCTATTCTAACAGTTTATAATAAATATACTAGAAATGTGTGCAGCAGAGAGTTTTCGTTGATTTTGAATGAGAAACTAATGAATTTGGGAAGGAGGAAGCACAGCCAGTTCAAAATGTTCAAACTCTTTGTTAAAACTGCTGTGCAAGTGGACTGACTGACTAGTTGGGGTTTATTCTGTAACACAGTGAAATGGGATTAAATTGCCTCTGGGGGCTTGGCCTTGGCGTACAGCGGGACATCTTATCTACGCTTTTTTTTTCTTTCTTGAATCTCTCCCCTCTTGCTTTATCTCGACTTTTTAATGCTCAGCACTTTGGTCGATGCAGGGCTGGAAACACGGCCACCTAGACTGGTGACATCTCTGGTACTGATGTAATAATCTGCCCATTACATTATCTCTGTGATTTTCTTAATGTCTATTATGCTTATGCATCTCATTTTGTGCTGCTGCTGCTGCTGACTGGCTGGTTTTCTTTTGCTCGATGAGCGGATTGTCACCTGGGCCTCTGTAGTCGATGCTATGCACTCGATTTGTCTTAATAAAAAGTGGCCATAAAAATATAACAAATTATTTATTGGCTATCTTATGAGGAACTGCTCATTGTGCTTTCCTGGTAGGTAGCAGACAGACAATGCTGCATTTGCATCATTAACAAAAAGTGAAAAACTGTGCAGAATAGTCTGATTTATAGTCTGTAAATCAGATGTAAATGTTTATTTTAAACATGCCTAAAAGGGAAAATGTGATATTAAAACGCGAGCAGACAGCCGTCCTCCTGATCCCCAACAGAAATTGCGTACTCATCCTTTTGTCTGTGATGTGATTTTTGATAGTTTATTAGAGTAAAGTAAAATCCTCATTACATCCAGTTTGAGTCCCGTCATATCCAGTAGTCCAGACAACACCAGGCCGTGGACTCTTAGCTTCCTCCATCATCCTGGGTGTCTCTGGATTTAAACACCTCTCTGAAGGATTCTCTGAAATATACCTGACTTAGAGAGACGTTGCATCCTCTGGTAGCTGCGTCACGTCGTTCCCTCTTTCGGGGTAAAGACGTGCAAACTAAGCCTCGTTAATTAAGCTCATTAGGTGAACAGAAACCTGTTTGATTGGAGGCAGTTGGAGCCCTTCCGCTCTGATGCAGCAGCGGTATTTAACTCGCCATATTGGCTGTCTGATGGCTGCACCTCAGGGTCGTGTTCTGTGACATGGCTGTTGTCCCGGTGCCACCTTCGCACACACACACACACACACACACACACACACACACACACACACAAACACACAGATCCTTTAAGGGGCTTGGCAGACCCCTGGTTCCCCCTCTCTAATCACTGTGTTCTCCAGGGGGGGCGCAGCCATTCTCGTTGCTCTTTGGAAAAGCTTGGCATTTGTCTGAGATCTCATTTCTGTAATTCATCGCCCGTCTCCCGGGAGCCACGGTTGGCACTGGTGATGCCAAGCCCTCCCTCCTCCTTCTGTCCCTCTCACACTCTCTAACCCTATTCCTCCTCTCCCTCACTGCATCTCTCCATCTCCTTCTTCCTCTCTTTCACCCCTGTCGTTGTTTGTTGTTGCCCTGAAAGAGGCTCTGACTGAAGCTAAACTGGTGGGTGTACACACATTAACTCTCCTGTGATTGTGTTTGATGGCCGCTGCAGGCTCAGATCACATAAACATGTTGAGTGTGTGTGTGTGTGTGTGTGTGTGTGAGCGCGTCCTTCTTCTTCTTCGAGTGTCTCCGAGTATAAAGCGTCGACTGAGGCTGCTAAATTAAAATGAATGACCCGCAGAGGGATTATTGTTTCTTCATATTTTCCTCTCATATATAAAAAACACTAAGTGTCAAATCATTAACACAGCCCAAATGAAGAAATAATTACACATCAATTATCACAAGTAGCACGAATGTGGAAAATATAATTGTGATTAATTAGGCATCTGTAAAAATGTACATCTGTTACTTATTTGGAATTGAAGAAAAGAGAAGAAAAAAGACTGGTTGCAGCTTATTTTTTAAAAAAATATATCTAAAAAACAATGCAAGGTGTTGAATTATGTATCAGCTGTCTGTGTGAGAAATAAGAGTTTTAAATATTAAAGATGTGCTGTGAAGTCTCGCAGTAGCACGGAGCTTCCTGCGAGTCTCGTTTTCCAGTCTGAGCCGTACAGGTGAATTGCTGCATCTCACATTTTGTTTATGAGTAAACGGCTGTTGGTGGCAGGCATTTTAAGCTAATAGCTGCTTTAAATAGCTGCAATTAGTGGGAAGCATGAGATATTTAATCACTCTAGACCAATTAGTCTGTAATCAAGTAGTGTCCAAGAGCGAGCACGTTTTTGTCCTCCACTGTTCCTCTGCAAGCACCCGCCATATATTTCTCTGTGCGCAGGGAAGAGCAGTGATTAACACGCAGGGATATAGGCCCCCGTGGAACTCTGTAATGTGGAGTTAAATCAGGGAGAGAGGGAGGCGAGACACCGCGGCTAAACCTGTTATTGCAGTTTAACATATGCAGAAGGTTAATTCAAGGCAGGGACGACGGCGAGCGTCATCGTTTTATGTGTTTGTGTCACGGTGCGTCGTGCAAATTTGTGGAATTAGGAGCTGGGTGGTTCTGTCTGTACGAGAAGAAAAAAATGATTAGTTTTTTTTTACCGTGGTTACAATCAGTGGCGGTAGATCCACTCGGAAGGGGTGGATCAAAGAGTGGTGGGTAATGAGCGGGGGAGATTTAATCAGAAATAGTTGGTCCTAAAAATTTTAGATTGGCATCTTTTGTATTAAAAAAAAAAAAAAAAAAGTCACAGGGGAAACACACTGATGCATGCACGTAAAGCGAGAGCACACACGCTCACACCTGTGCAAACAATTGGCTCCACTTGCTGCCCGGCCGGTCCCTTGTTTTGATAATAATTATACTGTGTTCATAATGACATTTCCGAGTGACTGATCACGGGCGTCCACTCCCTCGACCTCAGCTTGAGGGTGGAAAACAGGTTGACCAATGTGGTTTGGGCCTCCTTATCAAACAGGATGTGATGCTTTCCCACGATCTGGACCAGAGAGCACAAACACACACATACACACACACACACATACACACACACACACAGAGGAAGGCCACAAGTATAGGAACTCCTAATCATTCACCTAGTCTATTAGAAAATAACACGAGCAAGAAGGAACGTCTCCATATGAGCCTCCATCCTGCTGCTGCACTGCTGTCTCACTCCCAACAGGGATTATTTGGAAAATCCTGCAGTGCTGATGCTGGAGAGATGCAGGATGTGGTAGCTAATAGCGAGACACTGGGAATTATGAGTCAACATATGGCTGCAGCAAAGTATAATAGGAGTGTGGATGAATAATGTATCTGGGGATGGCAGCAGTTTGGGTTGCTGACTAACGGAGAGAGTTGGACCTAGAGATCATGTAGCGGCAGCAGCGTGTCCTGTGTCTCTGCTGTATCACTGTAACACTGCAGCTGTGAGAGGCAAACTTGTTTTTTTGTTCTGGAACATCATGTAATAAGATTTAGAATTAGTGTGAACATGTTCTGTATGTGTGAATAAGCATCAGTGTGTGGCTGATTGGCTGCTGAAACAACGCCATATGCCTCTCCCTGGCAGATACCACACTTTTTGCATTCTGCAAATGCATTTTCTCTGTACATTTTAACGATATATCTGTAAATATGTAAATAAAGCGCAGATCTGACAAATGCTTTTAAGCAAATTGTCGTCAGTATGGGAAAAGTGGATACTCTACTAAGAGAATAGCCATCAGGGTGAGCTGGGGTGAGTGAGTCAACAAGTCAGCTGAGTTGATCTCCACTGCATCCCTGAATCCATCTATAGAAAGGAGAATTTCCTGTCAGAAATGCATTGGAGATGCTTATTCCAACTGTGCAGTCATGGCAGCTGAAGCCCGGCTTAAACTCTCAGGCCTGTGTGAGAACCAGAATGTCTTTAATCATATCAGGAAGGTCTAACTGTCAAGCTGGCCACCTGTGCTTTAGCACATTTTTTCATTTTCTTTTTTTTTAGGTTTTATCACTCACACACAGACAGGCACACACACACATACACACACTCACATTTCACATCACAAGTACAGTGCTTGTCAAGGGCAGCAAGGCCAGGCTCTCTTACTGTGGACTATAAACACATACAGGTGGCCTGCATGGCCTGCTTATCCTCAGATGGCTGTGGTGGAGCAGGGTGTCTGCAAGGTGTCTGTGGCACCCACAGGGTGCTTCTGTCGCCGAGCTTGTCAGTGTCAAACGGCCGCTTTAACCCGCATTTGGCAGGTTGATGTGGGGACAACTAAACAAGGGCCAGTGTGTCTGCAAGAAAAAGCTGCAGCTCCGTGGGAAAGAAGGAAGATAGGAAGGATACTCACGCACAGCTACCCACTGTGAGACGGATTCATTTATAAGAAAGGTAATGTTTTTTAAGCTTTCAATCAATTTTCTCATCCTAATAATTTCAAAATATCTTAAACATTTCAAATATCCAGCTGGTTCTATTAAATGCTTCTGCAAACCCAGTGAGGCCTTGAGTTTCTTTCAGCTCAGAGTGTCAGTGATTTTCATCTGCACTGTGTGCCATAATAATCAGCTCCTCACCAGGCGTTTTCTTTTCTTCTTTTGTTTTTCATTAAAACACTTTCTCTTTAATGATTATGAGCTTTTACGCTTACTAACCGGCAATTTTGCTCCGTCTACGCTGGAAGTGAAGTATTATTCTCTGTACATCTTTACCTTACATGGGTAAAAGTATCAGCTGAACACCTAATGTAAAGGTGCTCATTTTTGCTCCACCTGAATGCCGTTAATTATAGTTTTGAGTGTTTATTTGGCTTCTTTCAGTTATTTCACATCTACTTTCGTCTGAAACAGTACATTGGCTACAGTGGCCTATTGGAGTAAAGCTTTTTTAGGGTGAATGAAGCGACGACTGTTTTCTTTCTTCTGTTTGCAAAATCCCTGTTACGTATAGTAAATATGTGACTCAAATATGTCGTGTTATTGTTAGTTCCACATAGATTTTATGTAGAATATCTACTTGCACACGAAGGCATCAGTTTTAATATGCGCTTATGGGATAATGACTAACTTGTCTCTATTGCAAATGACTGACACATCTGACCTCGCCACTTTCAGCAATCCTCCATTTGCTGTGGTCTTGTGTGTGTGAAGGATTTAACCTAAGCTGAGAAAACAAAGATCTTGATCCCTGAATCCTGTAAAGCAGGTTTGAGGACTTACAGTAAATGCCACCTGCAACATGTTAATAACTTGATCCTCCCTTTATTTTCCATGAAATTAAGCGAATGCGGCAACACGCCTCCCTCTCTCTCCCCATCACTTCCACGCTGGCGTTGAACGCAATAAATTAAAAAAACAAAACAAGATGCCCCCTGAGACAAAACTTGAGACCACACAATTCTTCCTGGAAACTTTAATTGTTTTGACAACTCCTCACAAGCCAGTGAAGGTCAAGTCCAACAGTGCAGCTGACAGTAATGTACAAGTGCCCTCTCACACTGGCAGGAGGGTGGTGAGGTAAATTCGGTGTTCAATGTCATGAAAAATAAAGGCTTCTTTCTGTTTTTCCTTTCTCTTTACATTAATAATGGCTGCCGACTCTCCAACAGGGGAGACCGTTTCGTATCCACTTAAAGACATCGCCTGTCGGGGGAAGAGTCTGTTAATGTTCACATATTTCACCAATTCATAACCAAAGTTGAATGATTTCACGGCGTCAATCATTAACTTCTCAAGGAGAAGCTCTGGCTGCACAAATATGACAGAGACATCGTGTTGCAGTGATTTGTTGTTGTTGTTTTTTTAACATTGGAAACACCGTCAGAAGTGCTTCACCTCGGTTTTTAACAAGAGTGCAAGAATCGAATCGAGCCACCTTCTTTCTTTCGTTCATTTTTTCTTTACAGATCAAACAGCAGACCGACCCCATCTCTCCGAGCGGGTCAGACGTTATCATAGTTAATGAGTACAAAACAATTCAAGAGAAAGCTGAGCAGGGCAAAAAAAACGAAACAAATCAAAGGAACTTGTGTTGAACTCCACCACGTATCTACAGGGAGGGCTGCTTCAGTGCACATTCAATACCTCTGCAATGAGCCTGACATGCTACATATTAAACTAGTCCAAAAAACACTGCAAAGAGTTAACTGATATCATCATGTGAGGGACATTATTGGCAGAGCATAACCACGTTCATTCACTAAAGAGGAAACACAATATTTACATAACGACAAAAAAAGGTTTTAATAAAAATATCTTATAATTACAATAGTCTATTTTAAGCATATAAGTCTTCCTTTCACATACTTTTATAGAACATTTGCGTCTCTATATTTACAATCTTAATTGTCTCGAATCAGAATTGTTCTTCTTTACAATATGAAACATTTCAAGGTACCAGGGACGACATCCATCCCTGTTCAACACAAATCATCTATTTGAAACAATAGATGTCCAAAAACATGTACAATGATTTTTCGCAGTTTAGTAAAGCTTTAAACTGGAGTCATTTTTAGTTACTCTTTAAGCACAATTCACAAACAGTTTTCATAGCTGTTGACAGACGAGTTTCCAACCCAAAAAAAAGCTTCTCAGCGTGGGGATTCCATATTTTCACTCTTTTAAAAACAAACAAAAAAATGTGACAGGAAGTCAAGTGAGGGCAACTTAAACAGGAGAGGGAGATGTCTACACACTGAGTCCTTGTTCAATGGAACCAAAAAACAAAAAAATGACATGAATAGTGATTTTATTTGGGTTTAATTCCTCCCAGCGGTTTTGAAATCCCCTTGTGATTGTGCCTCCAGTTGGGTGTGAGTCTCTGGCGAAGCTTTGCTGGCTTTGGAGCGGCTCTGTGCAGCCTGCACACCTGTGGAGGGGATGAATAGAGGCGGGGGGGTGAGCTGCAGAGCTCCAGACTGACTGGCGCCACCGACAAAACAGAGGCCATGCTTGATCAACAACCCAAAACAAACCAGGTCAAACAACAACCACACAGCAGCTCCTCGGGCTGTTGGGCAACGCTGGCGAGAGGCAGCCGAGACTCCCAGAAAGACTGCAAGAGTGTCACACACACACACACACACACACACACACACACACAGCGCCTACATGCTTTTAGACCTATCCAGGTGTGTTTGGATTTTGCGCTGTAAAACTTGGCATTGAAAAGCCAGCAGCACTGCAGTTTGAATGGGACTGAGTGAGAGGGAGGAAGGAGTGTGTGTGCATGTGTGTGTGTGTGTGTGTGTGTGCATAAGAATGAAAGAGAGGGCAAGCTGAGGTTTTAACCCTCTCTTCTTCTCAGATTGCTACACCAGTGACAGTTATTGCGCAAAGCACAGCTGCCTCTGAGGTTGGTGCCAATTTCATGTTCCTCAATTATGATGTTCCCTGACATCTCCTGGCCTCCACAGCACTCTGGAGATTGTCAATTTACACCACATACATGCCACAGTAATCAAGTAAATGGGGATGCTTCAGTGACCAACACTTATGGTGTGTTCTCCTGGCCACATGTGTTTGACAATAATAATAATAATAAACACCCAAATCTCTCAAATAATCACGTAAAACATTATTTGTAGGATTTTAAACCAACTTACCAATGCAGTGCTTGTGTTTCAGCGGCATAAAATCGAGTCCTCCGGCTTTTTGACTATTGACGTCCTCTACAAAAAAGAAAGAAAAGAAGAGAAAGGGAAACATGTAAAACGATCTCATGGAAAAGAAATAAAGGCTGGGCCTAAAGCCCCGCAAAATAAATGATATACAGCAGAGCGGCAGGAAATTAGTCGACTATATCTCCCATAATAAATTCTCTTATAGCCTATTGAATAACAAATTGCCCTTATTGTGCGCAGTGGAGTGGGCTGCAGGCTGAGGTACTTCACCAATCCTGGGATAAGGTGGGCCTCTGACACACACTGTCATTATCATGCAAATCATAAAGCCCGCAATCAAGTGCGCAATCTAACCCACGTCAAATACGCTTTTACGCACGATCTTTGAAAGCCGTGGTAGGACACAGACGGCGTTTAGATGATTATTTTTTAGTCTCTAGCATTAGAAGGACAATGACACATAACGGGCATGACGCGCTTTGTCTGAGTCTGACGGGCGGACGGCGGTCTGGCACACGGAGGTAAGCCGGGGTCCCCCGGTAAGTCCCGGTGGAAACAGGGGAACGGAGAGCCTCCTCCTCCGATTTGAGCTTACCTGGTGGTGGTCAATGTTGAGCACCGTCAGCGGTGTCCTGCTGGGGTTGGAGGCTGGAGGAGGGCAGGTCCCGGTCCGCTGTGGCTGTTGTTTATGGAGAGAAGGGTGCGTCTCCAGGGCCAGCTGCAGGTCCAGGATGTAGTCTATGACATGCTGGAGGATCTCCACTTTGCTGACTTTCTTATCCTGCGGAATGGTGGGCACCAGGCGCTTCAGCCGGCTGTAGCAGTCGTTCATGTCGTACTGCAGGCAGAACAGGTCCTCCTCTTCCATCCTGCACCGGGCGATGTTGAGGCTCTGCTTCGACAGATAGTGCAGGGAGAGCTGGCTGCTGCTGGAGGAGGAGTCCTGGGGGCGGACTGGAGTAACAGCCTTCATCTTAGATAACCAACGGCTCGGAGAGAGGCAACGGAAGAAAAAAACAAAACAAAAACACAATTACACTACTGGTAGCAGGAGCTGTTGGAGATTATACCACGGCGCTGTAAACACAGCGAAAGCGACTACAGCGCAAATGTGCGAGAGGAGAAGATAAACCAAAAGGCGGAATTCTAGTCTGTCAACACATCCCGTGGAGCCTCACAGTTCCTCTTACTTCGGCAGGCTCGGTGTGAAAGGAATGAATAGATTTCCTACATTTATAGAGGAGAGGGGAGGCGCCAAGCCAGCCGGCTGACAGATCAGGGAGAGAAGCTGGTCAATCACCGGCAGCCCGCTGCCCACCGACCCGACAACGGAGCCGAGAAAAAGGCGTGTCTCATTCTGGGTTCGCTGCGGTGGGCTGCCTATCGGTGGAAGTGTAGTGTGTGTGTGTGTGTGTGTGTGTGTGTGTGTGTGTGATAGAAAGAGAGAGAGAGAAAGAGCGAGAGGGGCAATTCGAAGCAGTCAATTACGCATTATACCATCGCCGTACAAAGAAAAAAAAGTCTCCAGCATCTTTCCTACAGCCTGCTAGAAGTCAGTCTCAAAGCTTTCAGTGTGCCATTGATCCAGGCACAGGTGACGGTACATTCGCGCAATTCACCAGCCTGATCAGAGCCGGATTGCATCTTTAGTGCCGGAGCCATTGATGCGTAATTACGCTCAGCCTCGCTGGTATTGATCACTCTGGTGACAGATGATCCCGAGACGAACCACCTGCTAAAAATCTGCCTTTTCTCACTTTGGAAAATGAAACTGAAAACATAATCTGGCAGCATCTAAATGAACTGAACTCATTTGTTAATAAAACTAAGCAAAAGTAGACTGGAGATTTAAAATACATATATTTCTTATTCACTTTGGAGCAGAAGCAGACGTGTGAAGCTCAGAGATGCACTTTAATGGGCGGGTAACATCTTAAAGTGTGCCAGTGAAGAGTTCCTTGATTTCAGTTTGTATGGTAATATTATAGGAGGTTTGATTTATTAAACACTCCTTAAGTGAATTGTATTTTGATTTTACGCATATTTTAATGATATTTATTTTTAGGACTTCATGACAGAAAATTTGATATAAGAAGAAATAATTCATCAATGATTGAAAGGGAAAAAATTAAAAATGTTGCCTCCTCTAGAGCTGCAACCCTACTCCCGCAGCTCTAAGGGAGCCGGGACTGGCCAATTTGGCGGCGCCTCCTTGCCATTCCTTCCCCCAGCTGTGTGTTATTGTGCCTCCTACATTCCTCCGCTCTCCAGGCCGCGTCGCCGCTCCTCTCCCTCCCTCACAGCCGCCTATTGAGTCGCCCCGCCGGGCAGACTGCCTGGCGCCACACATCGGGACCTCATCCATTCACACCCAGCTCCTCTTCTTTCTTTCTTTCTTTCTTTCTTTCTTTCTTTCTTTCTTTCTTTCTTTCTTTCTGGCAGGTTGCCCAGACAACACTGACGCTAGAGCTTCACCTCAGCCTCAGTCCTGAGTGTTTTCCATCCTGGGGTCGGGTGGGGGGACACTAGCAGGGATGACACCCATGACACCCACCTCAGTACCTCTTTGGAGGTTTAATGTCCCAAACTTTATGGGAACTGCCACATTCTCCTCCGTCATGAATACTGAGAGGCTTAAATGGCTGTAAATGGGTAGCCTATTTTCCTCTTCTCTCTGTCTTCCTTCCTCTGTCTCTCTGTTTTCTGTTGCCATGGGAAGTCACTGTTCTGCTCAGTAATGTGTGCAACAATGTTTGGTTCAGGGACAACTTCAAAGGGATCAGTGGTATGAATCTTTGATGGTAGCCTTTCCACGAGCGCCATGGTGCATGAACTCATCGTCCGTAACAGGCAGATGATGGACGAGGCCTGAGAGGAAAACACTGTCCGGTTTAGACGCGGCAAACACGCATTAATGCTGCCATTTTTAACTATTTATGTGTGTAATAAAACAGAAAGCAGGAGATTCTACATGGAGTTTAGATTTCAGCTCTCTGGCTTCTCCACTGAAGGCTAATGGGTTGATTTTATTTGCTGCCAAGTTTAGCTTGTTTTTCCATATAAAATCACTCATTTGCAGTTTCCACAGAAATGCAGATTCAAAATGTAAAATATGTGAAGAGGCAAAAAGAACAGAAGACTGCATGGAGCTGAACTGAGTCATTCTAATGTAATTTTCTCGAGAAGTCATCAGCAGGTGCAGGTGGTGACTATTAAGGATTAATCCATCAAAGACTCATTTCCCCTGCTGGGTATCCAGTCCAGAAGTCCAAAGTGCACCGGCCAAGTCTCAGAAGCATTTAAAAATTTTAAATCATTTATTTTGAGTGCAAATGCAGTGATGACATGTGTATTCTGGACTGGCATGACCTCTGAGGGTCAAATGGAGGAAGCTATTGTAGCTGGTTTGCAACATCCACGTTCTCTGGAATGGGTTTGCAGACAATTATGAAAAAGTATGAGACAGGAGAAGATGGTACGGATACGCCTTATAATAGCAGCTGAGCTAAAAAGCATGTTTAATGTCAGTTGCCAAGTTTTCTAGCTTGGAGCTGGCCTTATTCCCTCCTCCAGTATTGTTTATCTGAATGAAATGAGGTACGGCCTTGAAAAAAGTGCTAGAGATGGAAAAAGTAACAAGTTTGGAGAGCTACTGGAGGGCCAGTGTGTTAACAGTTATCTGCCCAGCTTCAGTAATTTACCAACTAGTCTGAGTATGTAGTTGAGTCCACATTATCCAGCCTTGAAGGCCACATATTTGACAAGGACGCCAACATGAATTCTGCTACCTGGGTGACCAGGCCTCATTACAACCTCTTTCTCTTCTTTTGTTCAAGTATTAGAGCTTGATTAAGGTTCACGGATTAACCTTGTTCCACAAAGTTTGCTGTGTCCTCTGTGCGTGGCTAATGTGTGAAAGCAGGAATGTAAACAAGATGCACTTTGACTCTCTGTGCTCGGCAACCTTGATATATTCTATTCTTGTCCGATTTTAGCTGTGTGCTCGTTCAGCGGTGCGTGGATCGACCTCAAGTTTAACACATGCAATAATTCACACTTGCTCCGAGCAAAAGAAGGAAACATGCATGTGCATTATGTCTTTGTCCCTGTCTTTATGTTTGCTTTCTCATGCTTCCCCTCCATGTACTTCTCTAATTGAGGCCCTTCTGGCTGTACTTCCCTACAGGTTTATAGTGGTGCTGACAGGGGATTGGAGCTCGGTAACTAGAGACTCATTAGCCTACTAGATAAGCCTGATAGGTGAAGCTCTCTTTGTTGTGGCTACACAGTGTGAAGACAGAGATCAGACTTTAATTTAACCAGTCTGCTTTTCTTAACAAAGCTGTAAATGCATGTGTTTAAAAAAGGACCTAAGAGTGAGTACATAGTCTTGCACTGGTAGTATTTCAGCTAAATCTTGTTGCGGTGAGCCAAAAGTGCTGCAACTATGTACAAAGTGGAAATTGCATGATGGCCACATGTGTGTGAGAGGTTTCTCTGGGACGTGGTTGAAGCTGAAATGGGTGGTGAGACACGCACACTCTCAGGAGACTGATGTGACCCAACACCTCTTATTATCTCTTGATATTAAAACCATCAGATAACGACAGTACGTTACTGCGCCATACTGCTAAACTTAAGCTGAATAGATAGGATTAAAAATAGCATTTAAATCCATTGGTTAAGAGGATGAAGTGGAAGGCTGACTCATTAGCCACAAAGATAATATTTTCTATCCCAGTGCACACACCTCTAGTACACATTCTACTCCAGCATGAGGGGGAGGAAACAATAAATAACCCGGCAAATCTTACGAAACCACAAGGCACCACTTCATTTCCAACTGCACCCCGTCTTGCTTTTTAAAATATGGTATGTACATCCACTTCACCCATTACCTGAAAAACAGAGCAAAGAAAAGAAGACACATTTTGTTCAGCTTGGGCACTGCATTATTTTGTCTACTCAGTGAGGTGTAATAAAAGATATCATAAACTCAAGAACAATTGTGAAGGCTCAGTCCTGTTCAATAGGCCTTTAACACTGCAGATATACTGATGTAGTCCTTTCGGATCCAGGACTAGTATGACATGGGGACCTCTAGTAAGTTGACATACTTGTGGAAGGTGTCTGTGACCTTAATCCAGTGCAAATCTGCCTTGTGTGTAATGTGCAGTAACATTTTTGTGTACAAATCTGCATCCTTGCGAGTATTTTCCTTGTTTCCCAAGAACTATGGAGGCTGCAGAAGTAAAAATGAAAGTTTGGCCAGCGCTGTCGTGCAAATTCCGGAGGCTCACGTAGCTACAAAGCATAGTTTGGCATGGTCAGAACATTTTACAGCACAGAATGGTTTGACTGCACCTCATTATTATTCTGTTACAGGGGGGAAATGCTCTAACATGTCTGCATTTCTTATTCTTGAACCCAGTTACAATCATATTGGGTGGAGCAAAGACAAGGATAAAGCAGCGGTGTCCCTTCAACATAATGACAAGGGGATTTTCTTTAGGGAGGTGAGTTCGGTCATTAAAATGGTGAATTCCCTGAAAAAGTCTAGTAGCTGGCTGGCAGAACTTGAAATTGGAGGTTGTTGTTTCCTGCAGTGAAGGGGATTTACTTAGATAGCAAAGGAGGAGGACGGAACTGTGTGGAACTGTGTTAAACTTGTAATCTGCATCTGGTGAGTCAGGTTACACACGGCACGGAGACTCATTCACAGGAAGTGTAAACTCTCATCCGGAGAAGGGAAAACTCAAAGAATCCTTCAATGGATGACATCCATGCTGTCTTTCAAAAGACTCAGCAGTTATGTGGCGGTCTATTGAAATTATATCTGGGGATGATGTCAGTAAATTTGAGAGAAGCAGCCTTTGTGAAACACAGATTGGGGTCAAGCAGTAATTTCTAAATCACATGAGGTCCCTGGGTAATACTAGTCCAGTGTGAGTGTCCACATAAGCCTCGAGACTGTGACAGTGGAGCAGCATGTTTCATAGAAGGAGCCTGAAATTAAAGCAGCTAAATGGAATTGAGCCGTCATTAACGTTATGATTTACAGCAGTATTTTTCCCACTGTGAAATAGTTTGGGGTGCTGACACACACTTTCCACCTCTCTGCAGTTGCATCCATTTGTGTCTCAGTCCTTTATGTGCCATGCCTGAGCCCCATCATGGCGACCACTTAAAGTCTCCACATGACAGTTTGTCTGTACGACATCTCATGACTTGTGAACTGCGCTCCAGCTGTGCAGGCTGGTTGTCTGGTTGTGGTTTAGTGGCTGAAAGCATCAGTCCCTCCATCCTCCATCACCAGCTGACATAGTTTTTCCCAACAGTTCTTAGTGTAGAACTAGAGCTTGTAAATGAGACCTAACAGGCTGTCTGTGGCTCCACATGTCCTATTTGTGACATTCTTTTTTTGTCGCTCACTATCTATCAGGTGCAGGTATCGTCTAAACTCCGATCCGTCCGCGCGGCTGTCTCAGCTCTGGTTGTCACGGGTGGTGCCACACTCTTTTCTTGCTCTCTCCAGGTGACACAGTTTGCACAACATGCCTTATTCCCTGATGGCCTCCCAGCTAAACACAACAGCTCTCTCCGTGCCATTTACACAGGTGCATTCACTGTTTACACTGCGCAACCTGAGTAACCATCCACACACACACACACACATGCATACACACCTCCTTGCAAACACACACAAATGCATCATGAGAGCTGCCTGGAGATATAAATTACATTAAAAGAAAAGAGTGATTCACTTGTGTTGCCTTTTTTTTTTTGCTGTTAAAAAAAATCCCGTTGTGACATAGAAAATGTGCTACAGAGTAAAAATAGGGTAAAAAGGAACTCCACTTAGAGAACTCTCTGCAGACGGGCGACCGTGTGCCAGTCCACCTGTGGGGTTTGTGTTTAGTAGCCATGATCTATTCTCATATTAACTGTGCTAAAAGTGAGAGCTGCATTCTGGGCCACACTCATTTAGGTCACCAGCAGTTCAGTCAAGCCTAAAAACATTATTCACTGCTTTCTTGTCGCGGCCACTGGGAGTTTTTCATAATTCCCCCAGCTGCTACTTTCACTTCCCCATTTTCCAGCGAGGTCACATCAAACACTCCTGACCTGGCGTTTTGGATGCTCGCTCACTTTTGCTCTGTCCTGTTTGTACTCCAAACTGTGGAGAGACCCAACAACATGTAGGTGCAGACGCGTATTTGTGTGATGAGTGTGTGTGTTTGTGTGTGTGTCTGTGTGTGTGTGTGTGTGTGTGAGTGAATGAGTGACAACAGGTGCACCTTTGTTGCATCCTGTTGTACAGCTGCTGCCCTGCTTGTGGTCTCTGCTGTGAGCATCAGAACATAAACCCTCAGTTCTCTCAGGCTTTGTTTTAATATGCTGCTACCTTATTAGTAAAAATATCTGCCCTGTACGTACAGAGCAGGAAATCAGTTGCTCCCTTTGATGAGTTTGGTGCCAAAGTGTTGACATGAGCTGAAAAGGAAGCGAGTGAAGGGAAAACATGGCAGAGTGACAATAGAGCGTCAATATTGCCACATTATATTGTGTATGACAGACATGAAGGTCTCTAAAACGAAAGTCATTTGTTTTCAAATGACAGTATGCTGCTATGCAGTTTAGCAGATAAATATTGATCTGAGAATTTAGTGTGGCAACCAGTTAGATCTATTCATTTTGTACAGCCTTAAAGTAAAAGTTAGGATAAAAAAGATCCACACTTTCCATTTACCTCCTTAAACAATATGAAAACTACAGGGGAAGATGGGAAATAAACGTTCTGTTTCAAATAATTCAACTAAAGGCTTTAAACTTTGTGAAATTAGAGGATATGGTCAGTAACAGACATTCAGCAGGATAAAAATCTAAAGAGAAAGGCCTCGCAACACAAACTGAAACTGATGCTGTGGCTTGAAAATCATAGCAAAGCATACGCCAGATTTGTCTGATCATCATCAGTATCACAGTAATCCAGTCTTGTCTGAACATGGGTACTTTAGGAGCTGCTACTAGCTAATTCAGGATGGTTTAAATGGCACCAACTTGACAAAACACGATCAGAGACACAAACAAGGTTCAGAAGAGAACAACTGTAGCTGCCATTATAACACCACAATGGGTGTACAGAATATAGCTTTCCTGAAGCTCCGGTCTCTTTCCTCATCATGTATTGGTTCAAGAGCCCAATATGTTGGAGCTAACATGTTTCCATCAGAGATTCACTTTAAATACAAGGAGATCAGCTCAGAATGGATTTCAATCTGGATTAAAAACGATGAAATCAGCCCTCCTCTGTAGAAATAAACCAAGTTAAAAGTATTTTTGCTCGTTACAGAGATGTCTGGAACTCATTGTTTTTCCTTGTAAATGAAGCTTTATGATGTGAGATAGCTAGCGTTTCCTCTCCACAAAAATCCCTGAAATCCCTGAAAAGCTGATTTCAGTCCTTTTGACCATCTCAGATTCAGTCTCAGGCTGAGTCTGTCAGCGTTTCTTGCTGTGACACCTGAGAACCCTGCATGCCAGAAGCTCACAATACACCAACTGACAGCCATGAGCTGTGGTCACCAGTCTCCATGATGGTGGAAACCGTAAAAAGAAAAAAACTAATGTCGCCTCATCTCACATAAATTGAGCAATGGGAGAACACTTCAGTGAGACTTGGTGCTGCTCTCAGAACAAACAGCAGACCCCCAAAGTGAACCGTGTGTCATTTGCTGCAGTGTTACTGTAAAATAACACTTAAGCATATGTTATGTTAAGTGATAGTGGGAGACTAACATTATCTCAGCGGTGAAAAATGAGCTCTAAATGAGCTCCGTTTAGTTATTAGGGTAATTGTAAGTGATGAGCTGCTTAGTCTGGTGGTGTGAGGTGAAATCTGGTAAAATTACCAGCAAACAACAAGATACAGATCTCATAAACCCCTTAATGAGCAATTATTAGATGGCTTCTCAGATGGTGATGGGTTTGGGGCTATGGTAATGTTTTTTTGACAACATAAACACCTGAAATTAAATGAGAAACATAAATCATAATTGTGTTCTCAGTGTCGAAGTAACTAAACTATTAGAGTTATAAAGGATTAAAACATGACAAAATAATGAAAAAACAATACCGAATATGTTTCAAAATTTAAAAAAATGCCAACAACTAATAGTTCTCTATGTGCTGTATGTGGCAATGTGTAATTTACTGATGCTACATCTGTAGGGAAATCTAAAAGGAAACACAAATAATAACACAGGACATATTCAGTTCAAACATATGTTTGGATTGGATAGCTATAGAAATGATTTGATCCACAATAAATGCAGTAATTAGCTTAAAAAGAAAAGAAGCTTAAAGCCAAACGTGCTTTTATTTAAGTTAATATTCATATCTAAGCTCACACAGACACAATCCCCTCAGTTTACATCACTGAAACAGTATGACTTTAAAATATGCGTACACCTTTAAAGAATTTCCTTATTTTAAATTATATTAGCATCAGTGATTAACCCTCATAAGCAAGTGTCGGCCTGCTAACCTGCTCTTAGCCCTGAGGTGAAGGCTGACATTTTCTTGTTCAGTATTGCTTTTGTAAATGCAATAGTGAACAGTAAACAAGTATAAAAGGTAAGGGTTATAAGACATGCAATTTGTTTTTTAGATTTTTCAAAAAATAACAACAATAATAATAAATTTTATTTGTAAAGCACTCTACATTTCGAAACAAATTCTCAAAGTGCTACATATTTAAAACACAAAAACAAAATAAAACAACAAAAAACCCACAATAGATAAAAGAGCAGAGAGACACAGCTAGGATCAAGCATATGCCTTCTAGAAGAGGTGGGTTTTGAGTCCCTTTTTAAAACTGTCCACAGGTTGTGGTGTCCACAGGTGGTCAGGGAGGGCATTCCACAGACCAGGGGCAGCTGAGCAGAAGGCCCGGTTTCCCATGGTACAGAGCTTGGTTTTGGGGGGGTTAGGAAGTAGTCAGATTTGGAGCGGAGGGAACGGGTGACAGTCTGTGTGGTGAGGAGTTCTTTGAGGTAGAGGGAGGCGTTTCCATAGATGCATTTGTAGGTGAGGAGGGAGATTTTATATTCAATTCTGGATTTGACAGGGAGCCTAGCAGCGCTGTTTTGAATGGACTGAAGCTTCTGAATGCTCCTGCTAGGAATCCTGATGAGGAGTGCATTACGGTAGTCTAGCCTGGAGGAGACAAAGGCGTGGACAAGCTTCTCTGCATCTGCCAGTGTGAGTGTTGGATGGAGTTTGTCGATGCTCTTGAGATGGTAGAAGGATGTTTAGCAGAGGTGTTTGATGTGGGTGTCAAATGTGAGTTGAGGCTCAAATTTAACACCCAGGTTGGTGACTGATGTGGAGAGGGGGGGATGTTCTGGCCAGAGCTGATGTGGTGTACCGACTAGGATGGCTTCTGTTTTGTAGATGTTTAGCTGCAGGAAGTTGAGCTTCATCCACACCTCTATCTCCTCCAGACAGGTGGTGTGTGTGGAGGATGGTGGAGGAGCAGAAGAAGTGGGGGCTGTCCTTAGATAGAGCTGTGTGTCAAAAAGAGCAAACCTGAGAAATAAATGGACTCCTGTATGTTCCAAATAAATTTGTCTGATGAATTTAAACTTTTCATTTCAAAACCGGCAAGTGAGCTCCTTTATAAAACTGTTTGCACTTTGCAACCAGCTAAGCTACATAAAAATGGCAAAAGTAGTTTACTACATCAGAAGCTCCTGTATGGAGTGTATGAAACGCTGAGCTTTTGTTTTATTTCAGAGTGCACTTCTTGACACTAGCTCTGTGGTTGTACCAATAACAGTGGTGCAACCACAACACTGCAGAAAAATGTTGTCAAAATAGCAACATCGCTGCTTGTGGCAACTAGTGGCAGTGTTACTAGTTTATCTAGTTTTAACCTGTTACTTCTGCTACTGTCAAACGCTGGTGCTGCTCTTGTGGCGCAATGTTGTTTGTGAGTTTGGCTGTCACAAAACATTGGAGCGTTTCTGAATGTCTCACATCTTGATGACGAAATGTCCATCATTCTTTCATCTCATCGTCAACCCTCGCAGATTCTCTCGTCCTCATGAACACAGAAAGCATGCCACTGGCCTGAAATCACATGTAAAAATAGTTCTGCACAGATGCAATATTTACTCATTAACATTTGCTAAAAACTACAGCGCCCAGCTGCCTACGGAAATGTGTGTTGAAATGGTTCTAAAAATTTACATCTAAAACAGGAAAACAAGGGATTGAAAACTTTTTGCCACAGACAGAATGAGGAAGTTGGAACCTGAGCTGAAACATTTTCAGTGGACTGGTGGACATGCTTTAGTTTTTTATATACAAGGAGCATCAGCAAGATAAGAATTTCATTGTACAGTGTAACTTCCTAGTTTCTGCGCACATGACGATTAACTTCTTGAATCCTTGAATCCTTGAATGCCATCTTGGGAGAATTCTTGCCTAAACATGCCATTAAATTGACTTTCCGCAGTCACAGTCATACGAGTTCTACGTGTAGTCGTTACAGTTTCTTACATTTTTATCAAGATGCATATTTTTAATGTTCGTCCAAACTGTTTCTTTCAATGCTAAGCCAAATTAGCAACTGTTAAATAGCACCAAACAGTAGCCTACACCAGTGTTTAGCAGATAAAGTGCACCCGTGCCCTGGAGTCATCTCATCAGTTTGTATCAAACAGAGAGACTTCACCAGGGATGTTTAATTCACAAGAATGGGAATGAGAGCAATGGAGAGGAATGAAAAGAGACCAATTCCTCAGAGAAAGTGTCCAGAGAAAGGACAGATGACGACACCGGTGTCAGAGTTAATGAGGGACTCAACCTTTGACCTGCGGGGTCATTAGAAGCTCTCCGGTGCAGTGTGGTGACGGATTACAGCCCTTATGTTACTGCTCAGCTACTTAGCACAACAGACTGTTAGATGTGAAAAGGCAGCAGTTGATGGACAGATTGATGGATATGTTGATTGATCGCTTTGGACGGCTAATCAGTTGACAAGGTGGACTGATTTTTATGATTATGTGTTTGTGGTTTTCCTGATGCTGGGCCCTGAATATGCAGCATTATTAGAGGGCCAATTTTAGTCATTTGATAGCACAACACCATCCATAGACTCTGATATAAAAGCATGCTTTTCCTGTTTATTTTTGGCCGTGGAATGTGGAAATTCCAACGCAGACCCTCGGCCCCTTTTCATTAAGAAAAGTTCCCATACCCAGCCTCATACTTTACACATGCTTTTCTTGCCAGGATAAAAAACCCTCCCTTTCACTCTGTTCTTCCTGGAACCTCCCACTACTGCCCCCCACCCTCTCTCAACATTTTTTTTTTTCTTGGAGGGACTTTAAGGAGGAATGTCATTCAGTACATTCAACCACGCGCCCCCAAATCTCTGCTGCAAACATGTTCCCACTGATTCTCTCAAAGAATTAATTGCTCCAAATAATCTCACCATCTGGTTGCGGAGGTCCATACTTACGGGGCTGCTTGCATAGCGGTGGCTGGGGCCTATTCAGACGCCTGCAATGCTGCTGTGGTGCAGAGAGGGACACAGAGAGAGAGAGGGAGAGGGAGAGGGAGAGGGAGAGGTGGTGAGGCTTGCCAGGAGGCTGAAAAGAGGAGGGAATGACAAAGACCACCATCTGCTCCTTGTCTTTCTTGTCGGCGACCCCGGGTGCCAGCAGAGACCCTGCATCACTATGATCCAACTACAGACCACTGACTGGAATGTTATTGAGGAAGAAGATGGGGAGAAGGAGCATCAGGGTAAGAAAGGGAGAAAGAATAGAGTCTTGAGAGCAGGAGGATCCCACCTCTTCATCACCGTTTCACAGTTTTTTTTACTTTCTTTTCTCTTTCGCATACCATTAAACCGTCATCTAAACGTTACGCAAACTTTAGGAATGTTGCAAAAGATAGAACGAAAATCGACTCGGCTGAGGGTTGAATTTGTCCTGGTATCAGAAATGTACACATCTGGATGTGCTGCGACACAGACTGACTGACTGACACTTGTGAAGATGATTACAGATTCCAACCAAACATTATTTCATACCATCAAAGCTGAACCAAAGTCAGAATGCATTTTTGCTAATAAATCAGTGTGTATATTATTTGTGTTTGTTAACATGTGAGCTTATCTGATCAAATGTGCCATAACCAATTGGAAAAACTAATTGTTTTCCTGCAGTGCATCCTCTAGGTTAATACATTCAGTAAACACTTCCCACAGTTAACATTATTCATGAATAATGTCTCCGAAAAATGACATTCCTATACAACAAAACTGACTTTCCATTACATTTCGGGTGACTTTATTTTCTGCTTTGTGACACAAATCACAAATTAACTTATCTTGGTCATTTACTAAATTGCTTTTTAACCCAGAAAACAGAGGAGAAACTTCAAATGTCTTGTGAAGGGCTGCATTTTAACTCAAACTGTTATTTTTCTAAACCAAACCAAGTGATTTTGGTGCCCAAACTTAGCCAAGCCTCTAATATGTAGTTACTGATGTGAAAGTGCTAACCAAACATGATATTTTCCTAGACCTAACCATGTAGTTTTGTGGCCTAAACATAATCAAACAGCAAATGAATGTGATTTTTAAGTCCCAGACAGGAAACCAACCCTATTCTCCTGGCTAAAAGTCCTGCCACGGCCTTCAAATCTTACCTCCTTATGCTGACTCTGTGGCTCTACTCTCTCACAGTAGTCTGACCTTGAGGAGAGAAAATATGCTTCTTTGCAAATCTAAATGAGAATGCAGTTTAGTTGTATAAGAATGCATTTTTTAGGTCACAAGGTTGCACTGAGTGGGCGCTTCTTCTGCTAGCTTAAACTTCCTTATGTCGCCCCTCTCCTCCTGGGACCAGGAAATCGCCACCAACATGAAGAATTTTTCAATCCCTTCAGTGCACCAGGAGGAGATGAGGAGTCAGGAGAGATGAGGCTTCTGGAGGAACTTGGAGCAAGGAGACACAGGTGTATCCTACCTTTCGCATCCTCGCTGGGCGGAGCTAAGACGTGACAAGTTAGCATAATGTAAGCACCCTGTGTATAGGAGCTGCTATTAGACCAGCAGATGTTAAAACATGAACAAAAATGCTTGCAGGCCAGACTCACTGTCCTCCACTTTTCGAGTAGACTATAAATGCCACAAATGAACTTGTCCTGATGCCATTTGTGTTTGCATTTACCTGCTCATCGACTGCAGGTGAAAATGAATCGAGCTCAATGGCGACCAATAAATGGAACGAACACCCCAGCGTAAGGTGATACCAATGAAACCAGGGATGCTGAATGTAGGGGAATAAATTTCTCATGTCAACATTCACAGGCTATTCAGGACTATGACATGCTTCAATTATCGGCATGACAGGGAAGTTGGCTGCTGGTTTCTCTACCAATTGTGGCTCTTAAATGTCAGCGGCTGATGTGGAAAAAAATAACACCCACCCAGGAGCTTGACGCTTACATGCTGTTTCCAGTGTCACGTGTGTGTGTTCAAAAACAGCTCTTAGGAAATGGGGAAAATCTACCCAGCAGACACACTGTCATTATGCTTCCTCACACAGATGTGAGTAGTATTCCAATTTAAGTCCTTTCAACAAAGTAAAACTGAAATCACATACAGTTCTAATCACACACAGCTTTTTGCCTTAAGACTTACAGTATATTTGCATTTTGCTATAATTCTACTGTGATGGAAGTTCTATTATTTACTGGTTTACTACTGCCGGCACTATTTATGTTACTCTTTTGGATATCTAATATGCTGACTGTGTGCTCTCACCTTTAAATATTTGTCTGTCACCTCTCCTGTTTGTATCAGCTTGAGCCTGACACCTTGGAGTGTACAGACCTTATCTTGTTACTTGAAGGCCCACATATAGAATTCTATAGAGGACTTGGAGTTCCTCTCTAGCAGAACAGTTAGACAAAACCATGAGGAACTGACCTCCAGCTTTTGCTGGGAGGCATATGAGAGACAAACGTCCTTTGGTTATTGCCTTTGGAAAGCACAAGTCCCAAATGGTTGGTGGCTCGGTTTTTCACACCGTTGCCTCACAGCTAGAAGATCCCCGGTTCGCATCCTGATTAGGACAATTGGGATCTTTCTGTGTGGAGTTTGCGTGTTCTCCCCATGCATCGTGGGTTTTCACTGGGATCTCCGACTTCCTCCCATAGTTGAGGTTAACTGATGATTCCAAATTGTCCGTAGGTGTGAATGAGAGTGTGTTTGGTTGTCTGTCTCTATATGTAGGCCTGTGATAGACCGGCGACCTGTCCAGGGGGCCTTTGCGCAAGTCGGCTGGGATAGACTCCAGCCCCCCTGCGACCCTACAGAGGATTAAGCGGTGGATATGGATGGATGCCCCAAATGCAAGTTTTCTTTGCAATAAGCAACTCTACATGGCATTTTCTCATCGCAAATGTACTTTTTGTAGTATTTCCACAATAATTTGGTGATTAGCATTTGATGCAGCGTACATGACCCAGTGTGCTCCCTCCTCTTATTATCCTCCCTATAGTTCCCCTGTTTCTGTGGCTGGAGAGAGGACTCTTCACCAATCACACAAAGTGGTACTCAGCAAACAAAATCACAGAATAATAAAGTATATGTACTTTAATCAGCAGAGATTTGTTAATTACACAAGAGATGTTCTGTTGCTGATGTTCGTACCATCTCACTAATGTGTGGTAAAGTGGGATGGAACTGGACATGGAGGGAGGTATCTGTCAGATGTTGGGAGATTTTCGTTTCACTTCCTTGTACTTGCCATATTCCTAGTTACACAGCACCTGATTGTCCCTTCACTAAGGTCATATCCAGGTTAGATACTCCAACAGATGGAGTGAAAGAAACGGCCACACATGGACAATCGAACATGGACTGGTTTAAGAAGATGTTCCCTGGTAATAGGAGTATAAACTGGCTTACTAATACCAGCTCTATCTATCGAGTGCACCTTTCCCATTGCAGTGGGTCAAAATGCTTACAAAGAGGACCAGATGCTCCATTTGGACCAAACATAATGAGAAGTTTATGAGATACTGTGAAGAAGCATTTTCTGCATGGTTTTGATTGTGATTTGACTGACAGGTGATTTTGGTTTGCACTCATGATTTTAGATTGCAAACATGACCTATACATAAATATATATGTCCTTATTTTACCAATCAATTTACTCGCAGAGTTATTGATTTTAAAGCTATAATCCATCCATTATCTATACTGTTCTATTCTCTGATGATACCAGGGTTATTGGTTTCACTACTAGTATTCGAGCAACTCAGCAAAGGTAAAGCATGTTAATGATTTGGAGTTAATGTATTATGACCTTCCAGGATGTTTGCTCATTGGAAATTCATGCAAATTAGTGCATGTTTTATTGGATAGTGCCTCATTTGCCCATCTTAAATATATCATTACAGAGAAACTGTAATCAGATTTTATCGTCACTATTTTCTTGTTTTTCCTGTTCATTTTAATCTAATACTCCTTTTTTCATTACACCCCTTTCCTTGCTTATCAAGTGTACTGCTGGTAATAATCACTGGTAGATGGTTTGTGAGGTAAAATCCTTATTTTCCACATAACCTCAACACTCCACAGAAAGCATGTTGTTATTATTTTGCTGGTTACAGAGAGGGTCACCTCTGAATACGACTACATCTCTCTAATTGCAAGGCACACTGGTGCACCTTTGATTGGATCGAGAGGTTGGGGTTTCCTTTAATTATCCACATGTTTTTATATACAGTTTAAGCAGAAAATGTAGTGCACTTTCAAAAGATTTTTCATCTTTTATCCACATTCAAGTACTGCAACCAAGGTTGTTATTTTTTTCAGCAAGCTCATGAACATGTAAGGAGAAATAACAGCATTTTGCAGTATTCCTTTATTATGCACGACTAGGGTTTTATTTTTATCTATTTTTGGTTATCATTAAATGATACCGCTGATGCTAGGTATGTTACTCTTTTGCATTTCTTATATATTGACTGTGTGCTCTCTCTTGTAAAGGTTTGTCTTTCATCCACTCTTGTTTGTATCAGTTTGACCCTGATGCCTCTGAGTGCACAGGAGGCCTTATCTTGTCTATTGAAGGACCACACAAATAATTCTGTTCAGGCCTTGAAGAGCCTCTGTAATGGAACAGTTAGACAAAACCATGAGAAATGGACCCCCATGTTTTTTTCCCTCTGCTGAGAAAGGTATGAGAGACAAACTTCCCTAAACTCTGATGGACACCTGTGCTTTGTGAATTCTCCATCACAGAATTTTTTCCCACAACATCCACAACTACTGTTGTAATTCTACCACAACATACAATGATGTAAACATGCTTCCTCTCTCTTCCCCACCTGGTGACGGTCATCTTGCACAAGCCCACCTGTGGCAAGGTTGGAATTATATAATTATCCCATTCTCTCTTCATTCTTTACATCCTTTATCTCGTGTTTTCATTGCAGCAGTGGAGATGATTCATCTGATTTATAATCTCTGAACTGATTTTTATAATGATTTTTGGTCACTTGTTTGACCTTCAGGATCAGGGTGGTCCTCTCTCCACAACATCTGTATTCCTTGCTCTCACACCTTTCACATAATTTGCTTTTCTACGGTTTTCATTGAGAAGCCAGATTTTCCACCATATAGCATCCCTCCCCCCTCCTCCATATAATTAGGACTTTATACAAAAAGAAATATGTGTGTGTGTGTGTGTGGCTGTTGTGGAGGTTCAGATCCACTTGCGTTGATGTAATATGTTGTGGTATGCGATAGAACTGATGGGGGCTGGATGAAGGTTTCGTGCCCTGTGGTGTGTTCAGTGTGGGCGGCTGCATGTTGCTGCCTATCTTGTGTGTGCAGAGTGTGTGTGAGCGTGTGTGTGTTTTCCTTGTGCTTCAGGGTGTTTGTGCCCTCTCCACCTCTCCATTCTGGGAAAGTGTAACAGGTGTGCCTTCCAGTGCAGCTGCAGCAGCGAGGGCCGAGGGGTTCTGCAGGCAGGTAAGTAGGGTGCCGTGACCTCCCTGTGGGTGACGTGTCCCAGCATGCATCCTGGCCGTGAAATCAGCCCCTTGACCAGCAGCCTCTCTGGCTCTAGAGCCACTTTTGGGAGGAAAAAGGCAACGAATGTGGTAGCTAATTGCTCCATTAACATCACAATCGAACAGGCAGATCACACGTGTGCAACCCTGAAAGTAGTTTTACCGCTGGCATCAAGAAGCAGACACACTTCACTCCTCTGCACCGATCACTGTAGGATTTACTAGAGCTGAAAAGATGGTCAGTGAGTTGGTTGATGCAGAAATTTAATAAACAGCACTTGATCATACATGTGTTTTGTATTATACAGTTGTATCTTATGTAGATCATGGTTTTGGACTGTGAGTTTAACATAACATGACATTTTAAAACCTTAAACTTAAACAATTCTCTGACACTACATTGACTTAACAGCTAAGTCATGAATCTAAAACATGCTAAAGAAAACAAAAGCAAATGAGAAGAAGTAGGTAAAGATTCCTTTTTCAGCGGTTTCTGAGAAGCTTTTTTTAACACACATTTTCCCTGCAGATTTCCTCGTTATTTCTGAATTGTCAAATGGAATTTTTTACGATTTCTGAGCACTTTAAAAACTGGAAAGTGAGTGCATAAGCAAAATTTGACTCTTTCCCTCAAGCTCTGGTTTCCCATTCTTTCCATTGCTACATTGTCATTTGTTCCAGTGAACACAACACCACTATACAGCTTGATGATGTTTTCCAATGAAATTCTTGAAAATCCACAATTCCAGTGTGTTCATTCCATAGAATTAGCTGTCAGTCTTGAAGTAACTGTTAGCTGTAGCTCTCAGTGCTACAGAAAAATGTACTTATTGTGAAAGCACAGGCAAGGCTTTAGGATTCATCTGTTCATTTTCACACATATCCTCCAGCCTACTTGCATAAAAAAAACAACCACATATCACTGAGAGTCTTTACACAATCTACTTCTTGCAGGCCTGAAGATGTGAGCGGTGTGTGGAAAGTGTGAGTGTATTCTAAAATGGAGAACCGTTCCGACAGTTTGATGTACTTTGGGGGGGTCGTGCAGCTTTCTACCACGGTCTTCTGTTTTATATCCCACCACACTAGTAGTTTGCTTTGGCAGAGCATCCACACACAATCACACAGAAAACCTTAAGAGATTTTTCAAAAGTGGACTTGTCATGGAAAATTGCCTGCTTGGTCTCGAGTCCAAACAGCTTTATTTGGATGGAGTGAAGCACTGGAGCCTATCTGAATTAATAGATGTGGCGTAAGAAAGGCTTATTTTCAGAGGCAGGGCTCAAAGTATGCGGCGTTAGTACCCTGAGCTCCGGGCGGTTCCTGAAGTTGTGTTTGCAGTGCGGGGAGAGGAGCCAGCACAGATGGTTAGGTACCAAAGGCAGCGGACTTTTTCTCATGCCTTTAAATGGGAGCGCTCTCTTTCTTAGCTAATATTTAGCTCCTTCAAATGCTAATGGAGTGGCTTCGCTCTCCAAGGTTAGCATAACAACTATGGGAAAGCCTTTAGATCTCAGACATTTGTTTACCAGATGAAAGAGCCTGCACATCGTAATAGCGGAGAGGGAGAGAGTCAGGCCTCTCAGCACTATATCTCCTGAAGCACCCCAAGTCAATTTAAAGTTACGTGCACTATTTGTGCCTTTTCCCAACATTTAATTTCCCCCAATGCTTATTTTACTCTCTGATGATTTTGAAAAGAAACTGTTGTCATGCTTTTAATGGGATGTTTTGTGTGTGTGTGTGTGTGTGTGTGGGATGTGGGATCCTGTATGATAATAAATAAAAGCTGTGAGAATAGACAGCTGCATAACTTGAATGGGGTGTTATGATCCTAAAAAACTTTGGACAGATCAGTAAGTTGCATATTTGTGTATTTTTATATCATTTATTTATACTGCATTTCAGATTATTTGGATATGAGCAGGAAACTGTGCGCGTGATTGTTATTTTTGTAATCTTAGACGTACAGTTTGTGTTGTTGTTTTTTTTAAATAAATGTCTCAAAATACTTAAAAACAGACTTTTCAGTATAAAACAGGAGGTTCTGGGCTTGAGCATGTCTTATTATTTAAAGAAACCCACAGTTTGTGCTGTATCCACAAGCTGCTATGATTCTGTTTTTAGCTCCATTTGATCCATTGTTAAGTGGAAGAAAAATGATTTATATCACCATGGAAACACCAATAGCGAGCACAAAATATTCTGAAAGAAACCAAAATGCCAGACCCCTAAAAGAAAAACCCAGCAGCTTTGTTTTTGATCAGAGCTCTCAAATGTTATTGGCGTGTGCTAGTTCTATGACTTAAACAAAACAATTCTCCTTTGTGTGTGTGTGTGTGTGTGTTTCATTCTTTTTTTTTGCTTAGGGGAGAGAGATAACCTGAATTATTAAATATGTATCAAAAGAAGGGGAAAAAAACAGAATGGCCCATAAAAAGGTCCACAGTAAGTAGCAGCATTTCCCCCGCTGAACAGTTTCAGAGGCAAACAACTCATATTATACTTGAAAACTGTAATAAAGCACTATCTTTCCTGCATCTCCGTAATGCATTATTCACTTCCAGTTGCCAAGAGGAGACTCTAGAGGATGGTTAAGAACCCTCTACAATATTTATGTAGCATGCTGCAGTGCTGCCTCGCGCGCACACACACACACACACACACACACACACACACGTATAAAACGCTATCAGACCTTAGTGTTTGTTACCAAGAATCCATACCTCTATCTCTGTGGATTAACAACGTAAAACTCTTAGCACCTAGCTGACACTGTTAATATGTTTCTTGTTTTTTTTTCTGTACGTGTTGGTAATCGAAAAATGTAATATGGCTTCAGGATTATTCCCTTTTATGTCACACTATCACTTTCTCCCCACATTGGCCCACATACTGTAGATTGTTTATGTCTGTTTCAGGATCGAGGCCAGCCATGACTTCTTTCGCTTGGGATTTCTATACTAGGAGCATTCTCAGCGATGATCTATTTGAAAACGGGAGACAGAAAACACATTCCTCAGAGATGCTAAATATATTTCTGAAGAGGCTCAGAAAGCACGTTTGATTAAAGAGCGCAGCCCCGTAGCTATGTGGTGCATCAAACTCCTCAAAGTGTAAGAGCAGGGTTTAACTTTGCAGATCATTAATGATGATGATGTGCGCTACATGGTAACGATGTAGACATTGGAGGTCGTCAGATGATCGTGATGGCGGCTTTGCTTGTCTAATGAGAGGGAAGGATCAAGCTCCTATAGGAGGAGAAGTCGACACAGGGGAGTTCTCTTTACATTCCACTCTGCATGTATTTCACGGCAAAGATGCAGCTGAACCCTGGTGTTTAGAACAGCAATGAAATGTGGTGGATTTAGCATTGACAGCTGGGTTTTCATCAATCTGCCATGTAGTAGAAGGTAAAAACCTCTTCTGCACAGCTGACCGAGGTTCAAGCTCTGCTCTACAAGGTATGAAGTTTTACGCCGTAAGCCGCTTCACTCCCAGGTCGGCATGTACTTTTTCTAATTTGATCCTGACAGTGATTTAATGTTATCAAGGGGTGGCTGTGTCTTATACTCTCATGCCATATGTACATCAAGAGACTCACTGGTCACTGTTCTCATTTCTTCTGTTCATACTGGCTGGGTAGTGATGCCTTCAGGTGTTCAGACTGAAAGCTGTCTAGTGTTAAAAAATACTTTAAGAGGCTGCGTTGGCAAGAGTGTGTTGTTTTAAGTCAGGTGAAACAAATTACATATAATCCATGAGTTGGAAGGCTCAGATGTCAAAACCCTGCACTGCAGTTCGTGATAACATTCGGAACAATTTTACTGCTTAAGTAAAAAGATCAAGGGACAGTATTTTTTGTCTTTGTTTCCAGTTGTCAGGAGGGTCATGGAAACCCCACAGTTGTCTTGTCCAGTGATTGTGTGTGGCAGCAAAGTCTGGCTAAACTTTTTGTGCCAGTTAAACCTACAAGTTTTAGGCATTAATCCCACTATATCAGGATCTGGGCTGTAATTTAAGTCAGTCGATGCCAGTAGCACTCACCAAGCATCATTGTGTTTACATGCATTTAAGTAACCTGTTTTCCTGATTCCCTGTATATCATGTAAACAAGAAACCTGATTTCAGTAATTTGTGTAGAGGATTAGGTAAACCTTGGTTCTCAGATGTCTCCTGGCATGCCATGCGGACTGGCAACTAATCAGCTCTCTACAAATACTCATGAGAAAAGAGTGCAGACGGGGAAAGTAATAGTGGAGGAGCTGCATCAAAAGAGAGATCCTGACAGACTGATGCTTCAAATAATTTAATCCATATATCTAAATAATACCTGCTGGACATCTAAATAAGTTTGTTTGCACCACTGAACATCTGACTATTTGTGTGTTTGCAAAATAAGGTCAGGAGTAGGGGACAAATCTGTTGCTTGTTCCCAGGGATTTATAATAACCAGGTTACTACATTGCATACAAATGGGTTCTAGGATTACCTACATTGACTGGTTTCTCTGACGTGGTTACCTGACATGCAGTGAATGTAAACCACAACTGCAGGTGTTTGATGCAGTCGCCAGAGTGTGCCAGCTTAGAGAAGAATATGTGTTGATGTTGGGCTACAGGATCATGAACTTAAAGGATACAGAGAGCAGGCTGACCTATACACAGACAGTGTCCTTGTTTCCTTGTGCCAGTGTTGTGTTCCTGCGTTCTGCCTGCAAGCATCTACTAGGTCGCAACCCTCCATCACAGCTCCGCAGTATCTGGGGAAACTCAGACTGCTGTCTCATTTTTAGCTTCAGAATGCAGTTTTCCACATAAAGGACTGTGGATTTAAACTCCATCACCATGTTGACATTGAAGTGCTTCGACTACACACAGGAGGAAAGATTATAACTACCAATAACATGGTTTTCATGTACATATGGAATGTGAGTATTGTATGAGAAATCAGAAGCTATCTTTCAGCATCTGTATCACCATGGGAAATGGAAAAAATGGGAGGAACGACGGTGAGATCGCGTTAACAGGTATGATGTTCTACCCCATTATCTCCCTGAAGAGGACGCATATGATAAAGTTTTCTTTCCATGCTGCTCTTCCTCCATCACCTCACAAACCACGATCCCAATCTAACAATGTGATCAGCTCTCTACACTCTCCACATCCTGATAAATAGAAGCTCTGAGTCACCGAGTCCAGATTGAGAGACCTGATATTTTGCAGTCAGGGAGGCTATTGTGGCTATTTCAGCGTATTTGAGGTCAGGGCATTCAAGGAGCTGTCTGCTCACGGCTTGTAGAGTGAATGAATAAGAGAGAGTGGCTGCAGCAGAGATACTGTGTATGTGTGTGTGTGTGGAAAGAGAGAGAGGCATGGAGATAGATAGATAGAGAGAGGGAGCACACACGGACAGAGAGCGGGAGATAGGGCTCTTTGTGCTGATGTGTTCGGTGACCTTGCACTCTCAGTGATGGGCCTCTATCTCCACTCACACAATAGGACAGCAAAATAGGATTCTTAGATACATCAGCACACAGTGGAGCCAGAATCTGGATTTCACTGATGCAGTGGGTCCAACACCAAGGCGCTGAGCCAGGTGGGTGTGTGTGTGTGTGGCACAATAGTGGAAACAGCAGAAATAGAGAAAAAGGAATGCCATCTATCACAAAGGCTGAGAGGCCTTGGCAGAGCCTCGGGGTGCTTATTATTTTGCCCACAGTGTGTGGGCGAGCTGCAGCACACAGCCTGGTAAGACCGCTCATAGATGGAGAGCCAAGGTGAACCATGTGAGGTGCAAATTGCATTAAGTACCCAATATTATAATATACTGATAAGACTTTAATCCAAACTGTACACACTCACAGGCTTATTGTATACATGATGAAACTAAAGCACAAAAGCATGTTCTTAGCCTTTTTAACCACCAAAATTCTGCCAGTGCAACAGTACAGCACAGTACCATACAAATATTACATATATATGCGTATAGATTAAACTCATAAGAAAATATGTGGTTGAAACCTTGACAATCTAGCATCTCCCCACATTAAAAGCAGACTGCCAGTCCAGCAATGTGATTGAATCGTTGAAAACTCTATTTCCAATTTCAGTGCAATCTATCTATAGATCAGAAGTAGTCTGCTTGTTAAAATTAAACCCCCAAAAGTGCATGAGTGCAGAGCATGTGTAAAAGTTAAGAGCAGCTTTAAGACTTTTGCTTATAATGTGCTATCTTTGAAATTAAACCCATTCACCATTACTTTGCAAATGATAGTGTGTGTGTTAGGTTGTACTACTCAGTGGTAGAAGATGTATTCAAATCCTTTACTTAAGCAAAGGTAGCAATATGTTTATATACTGCCAATCTGAATTGCTAAGTATGTTTTAAAGTAAATTCTATTGATGCGTTGACTCCCTGCAGCGTGTTTTGAGAGCCATTCATAAGCTCTGTTTCTGTCTTTAAGTCCCTCTCCAGCCGTTGATTAAACCCCTAAAAGCTCCTTTCTGTGTATCAAAAGTTACAGATTTAGCTTTTTTCCATGAAACATAATCCCTTCCTGTCTTCACACGGCTTAGATGTAACTCTACACCATTGCTTCCTCTAGAATGTGTAGATCTATGAAGCCCCTGTCTCTCTCTTTACCCAGCCCTTCCCACTCACTGCAGCTCAAGCACACCAGCTCACCTACCAGTCTGTTCAAATACTGGGAAAACATGCTACACAATGGTAAATTTGAACTTTAACGATAATTCAGCTGTACATTAGTAGATCGGAAACTGATTCTGGAGAAGAGCAGTGATACAGAGAGCTTCACCGTGTAAGTTGATGAGATTGGTTCTTTATTTTTGTAATGTTTGAAATTCCAGAGATCTGAATTTGTGTTTTTAAGATAGTCATCAGTACACTTCAGCTTACAGGAAGATGTGCCCAGCGATGGCAATGACTGCTTATTTTGCTCATAATATGTCTCCTAGCACGTATATAATCACCTTTTAACAATGTGAGAAACTTGATTTTCTTGTCTTCAAAAAGGGATTTAAGTGTCAAACACTGTTAAAATGTGTGTCAATCCACTGACAAATATTAGTATTAAACTAACATGGTAATTTCATGTGTAATGGAATGTACTCAGGTCTATTTGGGGATGTACATTTATCATTCTGTAGCTGAAATCAGGATAGGCTTTGATTCAATCATGCCCTTCATATTCTTTAGCATTGCAAAGTCAGATCTATCAGACTACCCGTTTCAATGCAAAAGATGAAAAGACTGATTTGCCTAAACTCTTGACTGAAGCTCTACACACAACATAAATTCCTCCTCTTTTCTCTGCCGTTCAATACGCGCCCAGCACAACCAGATTCAGCCCCCTCTCTTCTCCTCCCTCTGCGCTCCCTCTTCCTCCCATCATCTGTCCGTTTAGCTGTGATGCGATAAGACAGGTATGGCTACTCCCACGCCGGATACATCTTGATACAAGGCCGACTCTGTGGCGCGTAAACCCCAAGGTCTTTGTGCTCCTCACATTGCGTAGATCAATCTCCTAGGCAGGTTCCCAGGAGGAACACAAAGCCTTACAGCTGAGACACCACTGTCCCTCAGCAGCAGCAGAGAGAGAGGCAGAGCGAGCGAGGGAGAGGGGCAGAGAGAGCGCGACGGGGAAGGAGAGAGGGGAGGTGGTAAATTGGGGGGTTAGGGATTAAGTCCTTTCTTCCAGGATAAGGACCTGTCTCTGAGAGAAAGACGGAGCGAGGTTCTCTTGAAGGAGGAGAGGATTTGATCCTTCGTCCTCCCCCTCCTCCTCCAGCACCTCCTTCCTTCTCTCTTCTTCTTCTCTCTTTTGTGCTCCTCTCCCGCTCACTGTAATCCAACGTGACACAGTTACAGATGGTCTATCAATGCCACAGCCCATCAGGGCCCTGTTGAGGGGCCTGCTGGGGGCCTGTAGGGGCCTGATTGGCTGTCCAGTACCCTGCCTGCCTGCCTGCCTTACCCGCATGTGTGTGTACATGTATGTACGCGTGTTCACGTGTGTGCGTGCCTTCTGCTACTCCTCCTTTGCTCATCTGGGACCAGCCGAGACGGCCAACATATCAAACAGCCGCGGCTTTGATGTCAGTCACAGGACAGATATGTGTGATATATATAAGCTACAGGGCTACGAGACACCACAACTCACTGCCTCGACACAATGGATTTCTTGGGAGGCAGGTAAGAAGAAACCAGGCTGACACTTTGACGGATGGATGCGGACTGGTGTGTTTGTGAGGAAGGCCCTCCTGTGCCATCTCACCATGGTAATGGCATCCCAGAGGAAAGGCCTTTGACTATATGTCTTCTCCCATACATCCACTCCAAGACTCACATCTCATCTCTGTGTAGCTGAATAGGTGCATCTTAGTAATTGATCCTGACATTGGAAAAACATGTAGGTCTTTCTTATGGTAATCGAGCATTGAGGACAAAATATACAGCGCATTAGACAGATGCTATAGAGAAGCATATAGAATGCAAACCTATAAGAAGAAACAAGAATAATGGAGCACTTTTAGAACCAAATGCATTCCTAAGAGTAAACAACAGTTCTTGGGGATTATGCCAAGATTCTGTTTTCTTGTGCTATGTCCATAGTTTCTAGTAACATTGTATATTTCTGTAGCACATTTTAAGCCCTACTCCAGCAGTTTAGTATTGCCCTTCTGTAAGGAGTGGAAAACTGTGAAACACAGTTACAGAGTGGTCAAAACGGAATCAGCAGAGGTTAAGAGATTTTTGGGTTCTGCTATTAGTAAAGCTCCAGACCCAATAATTCCCATATTGCATCTTTGTAGCAGCTTTTCATTGGACTATCTCTGCTCACTTCCATGTTTTTACCCCTCAAGACTCTCTCCAGTCATAACAAAAGGAAAAGTACTGAGCTGATACTTTGGTTATTATCTAAGATCTTGAGTTCACATCACAGTTTGTTCTGTGATAAAAAGTGAAAATTTGAATTCTGTTTTACTTTCCTGTCATAAGACATTACAGTAGCATACACAAAAGGATATAGGTTCTTGTCTGTATTGTATAGCGCTAAATATCCTTTTCAGTTAAAGGAATTTTCCAACTGCTTTTAAAACCTGAAGAGTACACGATCACCTAACCTGATCTGTATTTGTAAAATCAGTAGAATGTCCTTTAAAACACTTAGCTGAAATTTTCACATCCCAAGAGGCCAATGAAAAGGCAAATCTATCTGACTAGGAACTTTGTCATTAACAAAACAAAGGGGAAAAAACATTTCAAAGCGACATGACTTAATCCTACTGGGAACCAACGTGTAAATCATCTTGTTAAAACCTCAGAAGAAGTCCAGAGGGCAGATGATCAATACTTATTAATAAACTTATGAACAAACATCAGTTACAACCAACACTTGTATCTACTGTGAAAATAATACTGCTAAAAGTTGTATTTGTAAAGATCATTTAAAAGCTTTTGCAAGAAGCCACGGTGGTTGTTGCTGCACTATTGATCAAGTCCTCTGTGACACAGTTTCAACAAATACCGGACTTTGAGGCATCCGCAAAGCTGGTATTTATAGTGCAGCTGCAACCTGAAACATGTGTCCACCTAAGGCCAACACAAGACCTTGACCACAATGGCAAAAAATAGCATTACAGACAGATATGTACAATCAGGTTAGTCTGATGATTATGTATACTTACAGACAAGCTCGTCAACATGAGGAGATTTGATATGGTCAGATGCACCCCGCAGTTTGCTTATAATGTTCATACGAGACAAGATAAGCATATGTAATATACAGGAGGAGAAAAAAGTATATATATAGCAAACCTGTCATTTGATCCGACACATTCTTGTCAAGGAGTATGTGATTAAATACAATGTGCTAAAAAGATATTATGCTTCCTCGACTGAAGCTTCTTCACAACTTGTCTCACACACACACACACACACATACATGCACACACACACAAACCTCTCGGTGTAGGTGAGATTTACTGCAAATTTATAGGGAGCGAATCATAAAGAGAGGGAAAGTGACTGAGACAGTAAGGGTGAAAAGAAAAGAAAGCTCTCTGACACAATCATGTGAACTTCTTATACAGTACGTGCCTGTAATTGTGTGTCTGTGTGCAGCAAAAGTCTGTGTGTGACACCGAGGCGTGGGGCGTTGTCTGCCACTCGGGGCCCCTCTTGTCGACTGCTGCCGTATCCCAGAATCCTATTAGGAGCAAGTCACACTTGGGTGGCACATTCATCATGGGCCCTGCACATTCAGATTGCTGTTATGAATATAATTAGAGAGGAGCACAGAGGAGATGTTCAGGGCACTCACACACACACTCCTATACTCATATGTGATTGCACAAACACATATGTCAGTGCGTACACAAATATGCGGTATATTGTCGCGCATACATAACGTGTATAACATCACTCATGTTACAGTGCAAATGACACATAGAGCTGCACTTCCTTTTCACACGAAGTTGTGCCGCTCTCTTATTCTAAAGCACAAACCTGGTGACACACACACACACACACACACACACACACACACACACACACACACACACCTATCGTGATGTCAGACACTTCATTTTCACCCCAGTGCTCGGTGTGCCTCGCCTCACCACTTCAAGTACAGGCCGGCCAGCTCACATGGGACAAGGCTGAACCGCTCTGACACCGCTGAACAAGCCTGTGTGTGCAGTAACTTAGTAATATATTGAAAAACAGATCTAAGGCAGCCCGAGAATATTACTATGAAAAGACCAAAACCAACAATGATTGAATCCTGCTGGGAGCATTGTGCCAGAGATCACTACTGTAGCCCAGAAGCTATTAAAACCCATCAGCGAGCCACACCGTTGCACTGGCTGACATGTTCTTTCATTTGCGTCAACACACAAACTGTAATTCATTTTGACTCAGTCCCACATGCCTCCCTGCTGCAGTAATTTCTCACTTCTTAAGCGTTAATTGTATATTAACCTGCGGTTAAAAATAGTCCTCAACAAATGCTGCATTTTTTCCTGTTTGGAAAGTTTTTGATTGAAAATTTAAATTTTGTATACAGTTGAAGTTGGACACTTACATCCACTTAGGTTGAAGTCATTAAAGCTCATTTTTGCTCAGGAAGGAGTGGTGCGATGACTGTGTCATACTGCTCCCATCTCCTAGAAACAAACTTGCGAGAAGTGCAAATCCAGCCCAGAACAATAACAAAATACCTTGTGAAAATGATGGAGAAAACTGATGCAAAAGTAGACCTATCAATATCCACAACGAGGCCTGTATGACCTTAACCCTAAAGGCTCCTCAGCATGAAGGTAGCCACTGCTTTAAAACCACGCAAAGAAAACAACCCTGAATACAGTTTGCAAATGCACATGGGTACTGCTACTTTTGGGAGAACTGTCTTCTTGTTTCATGAAACACAAACTGAACTGTTTGTCCATACTGATCATTCATATGTTTGGAGGAGAAGGTGGTGAGGCAAAGTACATCATCCCAACTATGAAGCACGGTGGTGGAACCATCAGGCTGCAGTGGTGCTTTGCTGCAAGAAAGACAAGTGCACTTAACATCAGTCAGGAAATTAAAGCTTGGTCGCAAATAGGTCTTCCAAATGGACAGTAATCCCAAGCACACGTCCACAGTTGTTGGAAAAAGGACATCAAAGTCAAGGTATTGGAGTGGTCATCACCAAACCCTGACCTCTGATCCAATAAAATATTTGTGGATAGAACTGTATGAGCATGTGCAAACAAGGAGGCCAAGGAATCCGACTCACTTCCAGCAGTGCTCCTCCAAAATAGGGACACAGGAATTGTTTTGGTGGAAGATTTGGATGCAGGAAGGTGGGAAATGTAAGCAAAATGGTTAATTCACAAGAAAAACAGGCAGACCTGCCTTACTGCACGGTCCAGCAAAACTTGTCATTTTCAGGATGATGGTTGCTGCTTGGAGGTTGTTGCCGTTGTTTCCCATAGAGAAGGAAATTTTGAAAACAGTGACATGCACAGATAGTAGAAGGGAAGAAGAAAGTCGTGTGAAATGCTTGATGGAAATGATAAGCTTATACCCTCGTCTATGTCAATTAGTCAGTCTGACTCTGCCTAACTCCGGGTTAATCCAAGAATGAGAGAGGCGCTATGCCTTTAAACAGATAAAACAGGTGAGTTTGTCTGATTTTATGTCATTATTCTGCTGAATTGTTTTGCTCTTGATTGAAAAGTGCATGTAAAGCAAAAGCTGCACAAATTAAATTATTATTATATCAGTATTTAGTAGTAACAAATAAACTTGGAAGAGAGAGCCACAGTCAAAAAATGGTGGCTTTGGGATTTTAATGATATGAGATGACAAGAAGAAAAGTATGGCGTATCACCATTATTTAAGCTCCTGTGCAAGTCTACTGCATTTTATATTATGCTTTAAAGTAGACACAGTTTCAAGACATGCAATTGATTGTTTCACTTTCTCAGTTGCACACACTCTGTAAACACACTTTTTCCCCTTCTCCGACCTTTAGCTGAAAAGCCCGTGTTTCACGCTCAGTAATTGTTTCCACAGTTCTGCAGCATTTTGAAGCACTGCAGCTGAGTGCTGTGAACTGCAGGTCTTGAAGTGCACTAATGGATCAAAAGTAGGTGGTAATGCAACGTCCAGCACGGTGAGACTAAGCAGCACGACAGTGAAAAGTAATCTTTTCAAAATGCTATAACATTTCAAGCGTTTCAGCAAATCCACGAGTGCACCTCTGCAGTTGGAACATGCTATGTGTAAAATATACAGTGTTTTCCCGTCTGTGGTGAAAGGACAACACTATTTAACACCCTTTTAAAGACTTGACACCTCATTTAAAAAAGTTAGAGATCAACACTGACTAAAATTATTGGTGTTTGTTTGACAGGTCGCATGGTTTAGCATGCAGTGGTGCAACAGATCATAATTCTAATAATACAACTCTTATAGTATGATCCAGTGATCCTAAAGCTGACTTCACGCTGTGGTTTGAACAAAACTTTGCGCTTTTATTTTGAAAAAAACAGCAACAAGCAGATGCTGTCTCTTTATTTGGACAGACTGCTCCTTTAATTGTTAGTGGACAGTGCTGATGTGATCTGAATATGGATATTACACATACAAACTGCCAAGAATATAAACACGTCAATAATAATAAGATTGACCGTCAGCATAGTGTTGCTTAAACAGCATCAACACCTGCATTAACTTTACATGGAGAGCTGGTTTATTCATTAAAATGAAAAATAGAGACAGCACTATTGGATTCAGTTCAAACATATCAGCACCTAATCTGATGTGTTGCTGTTGTTCTAGTGAGGATAAATAATGGACAACTAAATCTACTATATGGCAAGAGCTGGCCAAAGTTGCTCTCTATGATTTGATGGAAGCACAGGCAGTGATTGAGAGAGGCTCTGTAACAGTCAGTATTTTAATATGTATCAAAAAGCGCACACTTCTCTACTTCATATTGCTTTCCCATTCAGTAGCCTGACTGATGACACATCTGGGCTGACGTCCAGCTGTCGGAGGTCAAAAAGCTTCATTTGTCCACCTCTGAAATTCCTCATGAGGCCGACGCAGAGCTCTAATTAACCGTGTGAAGGAACGCTGGACTGCTCTGTGATGGCACGCCTCCTCTCTGTATCCTGCACCGTGCTTCTTTCCCTCCTCTCCCTCTGTCTGCCTCTACCTCTCTCACCCCATCGCTAAGCGCTAGCAGGAAGCTGGCCAAGACTCGAGAGCCAGCATGTGTTTACCACCCTCTGAATGCGCGCCACGTCGAGAGCTCTGCCTGCCATCTGAATGCTCTGTAATATCAATAATTGATGCTCTTGAGGAGTAGTAATTAAATTAGTTAATTATGCCGGTAAAATTACATGTAATTATGAGACTGGAGGGTATGTTTAGTAAATTAGTCTCATCCATGCTCACTGTGTGTACTGCTGCCAAATTTTATTCCTTGATGATTAGGTAATTTTGATACCCTCTCCATTTTTAGGAACAAATGCATCGTTTACACGCAGACACTGTCTGATCTGGATTATAGAGCTTCTGTCACCGCAGGTATTCCTCTTTATGCTGAAAAAAAAGAGTGCCTTGATAGCTTTGTGATAAATGATTTTGGCAACAATTTCAGTCAGTTTAACCGCACAGACGTAATGGAAACACAATTTTGCTGCTCTCTCTTTGAACATCTCACAGTTCAAGTCATTTTACATTCCAACAAAAACACCAAGAACACAATTCTAACATAACTGGGCGACACCGCAAAAAGAAATCATCGAATTATACTTTCCCACTTGCCTCTTGTGTGATATGCAGCCATACAGATTTTGAGATATATGAGATGTTTGCTTCCATTCATTTTCATTTTTGTAATGGTCTGTGTGACTCTTTTCAGTTCTTCATTCAATTCATACCATCAAAATGAATCAAACAGTTTGATTGTATAGTTTCAGTGTCATTCACTAGGGTTTGTCTCTTAGTTTCATATTTATACACATTTAAATTAATTTTCATGCGTGGGTTGTCGCTTCAGAATTGGATTTTTGAACAGAAATTAAAAGTGACTCATTAATTTCACATTCCTGCGTCTCTTGTTTGTAGTTGGATGCTATAATTTATCAGCTACACTGAATGTAAGGCACCAGCTGTTGTTGGTTTTCACACAGTTTATTTGTTCTTTAATTTAGCCATTCATATTATTACATACATATTATCATCCACACACACACACGTTTTTAAAAAGGTATTTGAAAGCTGTTACTTTATGTTTAATCTGGCCTCTAGTCTATACGTAATGCTCACACATCTCCAAATCTTCCAAAAACAAGGTAGCCACTAAATGCCTGCATGGTTAGAGGCACCCCAGATGGTGGTAAATTGCAGGTATTTGTCAGTTCGCATCCAGACACCAATTTGTGGTTACACGTAGACAGCAACTGCTTCAGGTTAGAGAAAAGTTGTGGTTTTGGTTTAAATGTCAGTAATCAAGTTGAGATTCAAGCCTCTGCAGCCCTTTTCTGTTATAACAGAGCCATGACCTGATCTTACTGAAGGAGGTCACTGGGGTCACATCGAAACTCTCATTCTTATTCATTATAGGCCTAAAAATGTGGAAGCATGAGGAAGTTTGAAAAAAATGCAACCATTTCAGCGTCTCACTTACATTTTAATAAATCGGGAACCACTGAGGAAAACTGTATTCAGCTCTGGTAGTACCATCAACAGTCTTTATCCCTGTTGGCCAAGAATGGATGCAAGACTCTGAAATGATTCTCAAACCTGGACAAATACATTCAAATGTGTCGTCATGGCTGGAGATCATTAAGTCACTGAAAGAATATGTTGGCAGTTTGTTTGTTTTAAATCTAAGGATGCACTGATTTTTGTCATTACCAGAAGTCATGCATCTTTTTCTTCAGTGAAATGTCAGAAAATGCTGATGAATGTTCATCACAGCCCAAAATGTTGTTGTTTTCCGACCAAAACCTAAAGAAAAGCAATGTTCTTCATTTAGATGGAGACAAGCAGCAAATCTGACATGACCTAATCGTTCATTGATCATAAATAATCAATAAACCCTCACAGAATTAATGCATACATGAGAAAAATACAGCTCCACACAGCTACCAAATTCATGGTAGCAATTCAAAATAAAAATAATTACTGCATGGAAACTTCAGCATATGATGATTTTAGGTTCCGTCCAGTGGCATGGGAGGTGTCTAGTCAAAATAGCAGCAATGCCAATAAATCTGGTCCCGCACAAATGTACTCTCTGAAAATAAAATTCCGTCTCAGCCATCTTTCTGTAAAAACTTGTCTAAATATGGCTGTGCGCAGGGTGGAGGCTCTGTGTCAATAACGCCAGCGAGCGCCTGCAGGCTGTGGACCAACTCTCGCTTGTTTGACTTTGCGCTACGGAGGGAGGCTTATCTGTAAGCCCTACCATATTGCGGCATCACATTTCCCCCAAGATCTCATAAACAGCTTGTCGTGCTCCTACTTGTGAAATCGACGGCATATTGTCTAGACCGGGCTGAATGCACAGACAAATAAGAAAGCTTAAAAACACTGTGTACTGCAGTTAATGAGATTAAACTCGCTGCCAGGGAAGTTTTTCCCCCATTAATTGCCTCTGGATTACACAAGGAGAACAATTGCACCACATCATCTGAGAGCCATGCATGGAAGTTTCCCCAGAGTGATCTGTGGTTCTAACAATAGGCCTATATGTCATTTTCAAGTGACAGCTGATGTTATTGATCGTGGGTTTATATAAAATGGGCGTCGTAATTTCAAATGCGAAAGCCGCAGATGATTTTTAAGCGAGGAGAAGTATGCAAATGCTCACACGTCAACACGCATGGCAAGCATATTAATGATTGGCAGAAAAGCTGGTCCACTCTCCTCTCCTGTGGCATGATGGGAAAGCTGTGGAGGCTGTCAGGCCTAAGAGGCTGTCAGTGTCTAACTTTGCCTCAGGCTGGATCCTTTTAATTTATGTTGGTAAAGAATCGCAAAGTGCTGCCATCTCTCCAGAGATGCCCTGGCAAGTTAATTGCGTTCTTCCACTTGTTACCGACTCACACACCAACAGTCGCTCGCACATGTATGCATGCACACACACAAACACACAAACACACACATGCAGACACACACACACAGAAGTACACCCTTTTCCTCCGGGATGACAAACACTTTGTGAATTGTTCAGTTAAAAAAGTGTCTTCACCGAAAGGTTCACAGAATCAAACAGACATCCGAGTGGGAGAACGGATTCAGATTGACTGCAGAGAAACTGTCATACACACACACACACACACACACACACACACGCACACACACACACACACACAGAAGCTCACACATACTGTCATATAGATGCACATGTGTCTTGACAGGCAGAATAACAGGCTGATTGAGCAATGAGAAAACAACTGACACAGAAATCCTTCTCTCTACCTCTTCCTCTCATCTCACGCTCCACCACCAAGTCGCTCTCCAAGGTTCTTCCTGATGTTCATTTTGGGTGACTGAGATGTGACCTCACTCATCGGATGTGACACCAGAGGAGGAGGATGAAAAAAGTCAAGAAGATCAGGTATTTTGGTACAGGAATATTTTGTTCCTTCCAGAGCCCTGCATATCAGAGAACACGTAATAGAAAGCTTCAGTTAGTCTTGAGTTGTTATTCCATTGCTCATGTGTGTAGCTCAAACAAAGCATCACTGCTGGAAACACAATGCAACGAATGTTAATCCACATTCGTTGTACTTCTATGATGACAATAAATTCTTTCTATTTTTATTTCTATATCAACTGTTTTGTCTTGGAGAACCTACAGTAACTGCCACTGACTGTGTAATCTCCGAAAACTTCAACAACCTGACTACAGATCCAATATTATTGTGTTAAAGGTATATTATGGAGGAACTGTCAATCACTTTTTCTAAAACCCCACTCCAGCTTTCTGCATTACCAACTAATTGCACAGAAGAAACGTCGAGTCTTACAGCTGATTTCTTCCGAACAGAACCTACTCCAGTGCAGGTTAGCTATGCAGCCTAAGTTACCATGGTGATCTGACCAGGTTAAAAGAGATTCACTTTTGTGATGGCAAAAACTGCAATCCCAGCTTATTACAGTGAATAATCTGAAAGGCTGGTAACTGGATGGCTAAGAAAATACAGACAAAAGGCTGATAAAAACAGCTCTTGTCATGTGTCAGCATACCTTTTAATTCTATGGTGACATGATCAGTAGAAACAATGAAACTTATTTGTGTAAAAATGTTGATATGAGACTCAGTTTGAGATGCTGTCCAGATATTGTCAGTAAAAAGACTGAACCTGGCTTATTTTCTGTCATTTTTTTCAACTACTCTGAGCTTTATTCAAAGTCTTGAGTGTGGTAGACTTAAGGTGACACACTCTGCTTTCACTGCTGTATTCTAGATGTAATATGCTGTATAGATACCAATTTAACTGTTTGTATATTAAAATAATTAGATCCACAATTCTACAGCAAGAGGCCATCAACATTGTCCTCACATGTGTCTTTCGTCTTTGCTATACAGTCAATGCTGACATCGCATTTTGCTGTGTGCCCACTCTAATGGCTAAATAAGAACCAACTGCAGCTCCTACTGCTATTGTTGCTGTGCTGTTGGCGTCTTATAATAATTTACACTTTTGGAATTGTGAGGCTTTATGCTTTCAAACAATGTGCAGTGTGATTAAGAATGGAACATGGCATTCAAGATACAGCGGGAGAGTTTTTACTCGGTTCATGTTTGGGGTGGGGAGTGTTGAACAAATGGAAAGATGGTTCATGAAGTTGAAAGAAGTCATGAAAAAACGCTGTCCCTTCCTCCATCGTCTAATGGTGGAGGTCTCAGCCAGACCAGGTAGCTCCTCGCATGGTTGTTGGTGCAGTGTGTACCACTTTGTCTACACATTCAGTGCTGAAGTGTTTCCCTTCCACACAGTGACTCAATGATGAGGGTGCTCCCAATACCAACACACTACAATAGCAACATAATTTCCTGTGATGTGATTTTAGCTGTCTTAAAAACAAAAGCTTTTTTTCACTACCTTTGTGGTGTTGATTTGCCACAGAAACAGAGATTGTTACAACCAAAAATCTGTACAACTTTTGAATTTCCTGATCATTTCTGACAAAAGCGAGATACATGCTGTGGCTTTTAAGGCAGTCCACCACATCTTTTGTTTTGGAATCTAAGGGGTGTTTCCTTAATAATTCACTGGGCTTATTACAGGCTGTAGTTTGTATTTCGAACAGTTATAGGTAAAAAAAAAAAAAAAAGCTAAAAATCTGAAAAGCTTCTTGGTGATTCTTCTTCTCAACTCATCCTAGTGCGCACGCTGCCACCATTGTTGTCCTAAAACTACTGACATGTCTGTGCAGCACTGCAGCCGATTTCTACACATACTGCAAATCATTCTGGTGGTGCATTTCCTCACTATTGCACCAAACGTGTATTAATCTACAGCTGAAAATAGTCCTCCACAATCCCACCATTCCTACTGTTTCTGTAATAGCTGCTAGAAACCAAAACGAACAGCTGACTTAGGAACTTACTGGGCCTTTTTTGAAAAAACTGTTTGTTAGGTACCAGTTTTTTATACTCTGTAATGGATCAATAGACTGAAGGGCTGAGTGCTACAGACAGTGAGGGGGAAAGCAGGAGGAAATGAGAGACAGGGTACCCCATTGTTGGTCTCTTTATGGTATGACATTAAGAAAAACATAGAATACTGCCTGCCTTGTACTGTAATAAGTGATCGGTCTTTCCCCATGCTAGGCAGCGCACAGTAAGTCTTTCCTGTGGGCTCGAAAAGAATGACAGCTCTGTCTAATATGGAAAAAAAAGACAATGAGCTTCTTATTAAAGCAAGATGATGCTGCTGGCTTTAATAAATATTCTGAGCTTTATAAGGCTGGGTAATTATTCAAAATTGTCCAATAAAAATCATGACATGTGGCTTAAATGCTTGCATATTCCATTTATTAGACCCCTCTCGCTGTGATGCTCTGTTTACACACTCGTGTCTGTGTATGTGCATTTGCATGTGGCGCATACATTAAACCTGAGCACATGTAAGGCTCGCGCACACGCCTGCTGCAGCACGCTTGTGTGACAGCGTGCACGGACATGCGTCGGCTATGTCTGTCATTTTATGAAGACCCTCCCTTCGCAAACGACAGCAAACATTAAATAACCTCTTTAATTACATCCCATAATCCGCCCATGATCCACCCTCATGGATCTTATTATGAGGCTCCATGTTCACTCTGGAAAACCTTACATCAACAATTTTGCCTTTAGATGTCCTAATTTTTGATCATCAGTGGGGCTATTATGAGCTGAAATGTTGATCATAAAATCATGAAATGTCACAATACATCACTTTCCAGAGTGAAAACCAAGCAGCTTCACTTGCGTCCTGATAGGTTTAGCTTTTACTGCGTGGCAATATGAGAAATGACTCCCTGCTACAGCTGAAATAGACGTCAACATCTGATCTTTGATGGTGCATAATATAAGTCTTATCGCCAAAGACGCGTGCTTCAGCTCTGCACCAAGAATCATTCATCTTTTGCATGCATTTGCTGCAGCGCATGAGGAAATATACGCGGACAAATGCAGGACAGGCACACTGTGTGTGTGTGTGTGTGTGTGTGTGTGTGTGTGTTAGCAGTCACTTGTGTGTGAGATGGAGAAGGGCAAAGGCTGATGAAGTGTTAAGAGGGTTGAGTCCATCTTCACCGCTGTGTCCTGCTACCACAGCTGTCACTGTTTGTTGTAGTGCCTGGTGAGAGGAGGAGGAGGAGGGGTGTGTGAAAATAGACGGAGGCAGAGGGCACAAAATAAAAAGGAGCCGGAGTAATAGCACCAAACCCAACTCCTGTCAATTTGTCAGAAGTGCCACCTTGTTCTTCTCCAGCCAAGTAAAGAGCCATCATGAGCCGAAAAAGACCAACCCGTCGCACATTTACCGAGTGTGATAGTGTGTGTGTGTGTGAGGAGACAGCTGACGGAATCACAGGTGACAGACGATGAAAAGAAACATCACTCTCGGTAAAAAATGGAGGTCGCCCTGGTGGAGGACAGAGAGGCTGCTTTAGCACAGTTAACCTGCAGAGAGGGACAACAGACAACAGGGGCGGAAATGTAAACTGGAATATGCGGGTATCGACGCACGCACAGCGAATCTGTCTTTGTGTCAGGACTTAAGATGAAAGGAAAATGTGTTTTTGAAAGAAAAGGAAAGAAATGGAGGTAGTGTGAATGAAGGAGAGCAGAAAAATAGGATGTATGGGGACTCTAGATTTTTATCAAGGCAATGATGCAAATTGAAGCAATACATCAAAAAACCAGGGGAAAGACGGATGTATCCAGGAGAGACTGTAGGTAGGTTTGCTTACGGAAATAAATAAAATAGCAACATTTCACTGAGAAAAAAGAGAGGAAACAGGGGAATTTAGATGAAGAGAAATCCTTTTATCAAGTCTGATGATGTAATGTGGAGAAATGTGTGTTTTAAGGAAGGTGAAAGTGGACAAGGACAACACAGAGAACAGAGCTGTGTGGTTCGAATGGAGAGAAGGGAAAGTTTTAAATGGTAATATTTAGTTTTTAGAGCGGTTAAAAAGACACACAGATGGAGAAGATAATCCAGCAGCACACAGGAACTGGCATTTTTAGCAGAGGTAACAGCAGGACATCTGCAACAAACAGAACCCGGCCTTGTTTGTGGGCAGTGGTTGCTGGCGGACACACGAATGAATACGTCACCATTCTACGCACAGCAGCAAACACGCTGCAAATATCAAACAACAAAGAGTCTGTTTTGTTACTCAGCTGACCTGTGCAAGTCGAAGACCCCGAGAGATAAACATCAAGCGCGGCTCCATTTATCCGAGCCAGACAGAAGCGTGGTGGAATGGAGCGAAATTCAGAAAATGAAACGTCCAAATATTGCCCTCTGAGAAAGAGTTATGAGCTGGGAGATGTGCTAATGTTGCATTCCCTAAAATCATTTAAATTAATGTGCCATGAAATAGGTCATTAATGAGGATGCATGGGCCATACATGGAGACAGACAGATGAGGAGGATGCTGCTGCCGCCATCATATAGCAGACACCATTACACCACACCAGACGCTGCTACAGTCATAAATTTAAGAGAAGAACTGCATCAGGAAGGAGGAAAATATCATTTTATTCAGCATCTTTAGGACATTTTATCTTTAAAACTCAATCTGCAAATAGGAAACATGTTTCATTATACTTTAGAAGTATTGATAGTTGTAAAGTAGCTACAAGATCATTGCTGTAGATCATGTAAAAATATGAAGGGAGTCACGGTTGTTGATCTTACAGAGTTGAGTTTATTGTTTAACTGCCTGGCTACAACTTCACTAGTCTACCTCTGTTTCACTGCTCTCTTAGCATTATAGCATCATGACCACAGCAGGCAAAGGTTTTCAGGATAGAAGCTGTCAAACGCCACACGACCTTCCCGGCAGAAAACACAGTTAGACACTAGCTGCTGGACATACTCCAGAACTGTGCTGCTGGAGAACCAGAGGGATGCACTATGCAGGTAGCTTGATATGTTCAGGATTTCTTCCTGTAAGCTGACAAAACCTAAAATTTCAGTTAGAGATAATGGGGGTTATGACGATGGTTTTCAACTTTCATATTAGCCCAGGTTTTCTTGGTTGGGCTTTGTTCACGCTCACGTAAAAGGGTCCGATTGATGCATCATTTGAGTTTTTTTTCTGCATAAAATTGACCAATCATGTGCCGCCTCCTTCACTCAAGAGGAACAGGTTGCTATAATAGGGAGCTATGAAGAATACATAAAAATGTATTGCAGTAAAAAAAACACTGTTACTGCCAATGATGCAAGAAAGGAATGCTGGTAGAAAATGATTAGTCGTGTAAGTTAATGTAAGTTAAGTTTCAATGCAGCTGCACATTAGAGCTGCTAAACTTTACACATTTAAACATGATACTCAAGAAATTAATTTAGGTCTGACACTGAAGGATTTGTAGAAATCACTTTAGCTGTTGGCCAAATCAAAGTGAAATGAATGTTGTTGACTGACTGTTGTCTGTGATAAATATGAATTGACCAATATATTATCTAATCTGTTTTCTATTAGCTGCCGTTCCAGCAGTAAATCAGGACTAAGCACAAAAGCGAATTCATGTATTTTCTACGGTTTGCTTTAGTGGGATTACGAACATATGGCTCAACAGGTTTGCAGATATAATGTCTTCCCTCAACTGGGAATCTGTATTGCTCACAGAGAATGTCTACAGGAAAAGAACTGGTGAAAGGCAGACTTTCCTTACAGCCAGTTTAAATCTGAAACTTTGAACAGAGCAGATGATGTACTGTATGTAGCCATGACGTTCATTTAGAGTCGCTCTATGCTCATTTTAAGATGAGTCACCTGGAATCATTAATAAAAGTCGCTGCTGGCATCAGCTGGTCTTCTCAGCCAGCAAAATGTCTGGCTAGAAGTCTGTTTTTGTCTACCTCTGTCTGAAATCAAGGACCCATAGTTTGAAAAGTAGTTTTGCCATGGGAGAGAACAAGGTGAGCCGACAATTGTTCAGCAAAAATACGAAAATAAAATGCTTGATCAGGAGTGAAACGAGGGAGAAGTGACTGAACCTCTGTGCTGTCAGTTATTAGCATTCACACATGAGTTAGTCAGTAGGCGGGTGTCTCCAAATAAATTTAACATATAAAAATACAATATATTTCCTAAATAATATATTTATGGTAGAATATTTTAATGTTGAGAAAGCAATCTTAAAATATTTTGAATTTCCCAGATGAGGGACCAGTAAAGTTGATCTCATCTTAACCCATACAGATCATTATTCCTGCCCTTAGTCCAGCTGACAGGTCAAATATGTCTCACTAATTTCATGCCAGCAATTAGACACAAAATCCAATAACAGGTATATTCCAAAACTGCAGACAGTTATGTCCGTTGCATCTTGAATCCATCTCTGTTTTTAGGCCATATCTGAAATGTAAGGGTTGTGGTAAAATCTTGTTTTAGTTCTGTGGCCTCTAATTTCCCAGACTGACCAGACACCAGCCTGCTTCCAAGGAAATATTGCCTGGAAACAAAATGTTGTTTACTTCATTTGCCGCCCTGCAGCGTGTTCTGCAATCACCCAAATAACCAATTTCCGCCGGTTTTCATCCTGTACAGTGAACCATGAGTGTGTTCTTTCTACCCTCTGGTCTTCCTGTGGAGCCAGCATTAAAGTTTACCAGTTAAACGCCCTCCTTTTGCTGCTGTCCAACTGGTGTTTTGTGGTGAGTAATCACCTTCCCACCTGCAGACGTGCTCACCGTATGGAAAGGGAACATGAGAGTGCGTGGCTGTGTGTGTGTTTGTCCTCCGCCTGCATGCTTGTGTGTGTGTGTGTGTGTGTGTGTTTGTGTGTGATTTATGACTACAGATCTCAGAATAGCCTCTGTTTTTCTACCTCACAGGCTGCCTGTTGCCCACGCTGCTCCTCTCTGAGTCTTTTACCGTGATGTACCAGCAGTTGTTGTGGTGTAAGGACAATAGGGGCGGTGATAAAATATGGGCCACAGACGACATGCTGCTGTTTGCACATTATACTGCTGGATTATATCTGGAGTATATTCAAAGATTTAATATATATTATTAATATGCATTAAGATGTCTACAAACTGGTAAAATTCTATCAGTATGATAAAATATACCAGACATATGTGCTGAGCACACAGGCTGAAGTTTCACTGTGTTCGACTGTGCTGACAGATTAAAACATTTAGGGAAGAGGTCAAATTTAAATGTGACAAAATGATCCTAAGCTATTTCTACTCTGTTTATCCATCCATCCATCATCTATACACTGCTTAATCCTCTGTAGGGTTGCTGGGAGGCTGGAGTTTATCCCAGCAACCCTGTCCAGGGACACCCTGGACAGGTCGCCAGTCTATCACAAGGCTACACATAGAGACAGACAACCAAGCACACTCTCATTCACACCTACGGACAATTTAGAATCATCAATTAACCTCAGCATGTTTTTGGACTGTGGGAGGAAGCCAGAGTGAAAACCCACGCTGCACAGGGAGAACATGCAAACTCCACACAGAAAGATCCCAGGTGTCCTAACCGGGACGCGAACCAGGGATCTTCTAGCGACGCTGCTGACCACCAAGCCACTGTGCAGCCCTTACTATGTTTATATCCAAAAGAACAGAATTATCACAAAGGTTTTCTGAATGGCTTGATAGCTGTAACTATTGTACTCCTACTGGATCAGATAAATGATGTCAAAAATTCCATAAGAAGGAATAATGTATATATTCAAAGATTTACTTTTTTTAACCATGTGATATAACTAAATACATTTCAAATGACATATTGGAATTCTCAGTATTATTCTGTTTGTTGTACTAGTTTTTTTTTCTCCATAAAAGACTCACTATGGAGAATGGAATATCGCCTGTCCATTCACTTTTTCTTGTTTTTGTTTCTGTATTGTTTTTTTCCTTGTTTGTTTCATATTTTGTTTTTCTTTTCTTTTGCTTTATTTATTTAGCTTTTTTGGTGTAGCCTTTGTTTGCATTTAAGTTATGCAAGATCCATACTGGAACGGTAAACTGTAAACTAGTTGTTTTCAAAAGTTATAGTTGGAAAAAAGCAATAATAAAAGAATATGCCAGTGGTACATATTTTGTTGACTTACATTATATTTCATTTTAGTCTTTCATCTTTGATATTTTAAGTCTTTACCTGAAATATCCTGGGGAAACTCAGTAAACACTGGATGATCCGTCAGAAAGTGCAGACAGCCAGTCTCTTGTTTTTTCATTCTTTTGTTTGTGCTGCTTTCAAATATTTGATCCTCATTATTTTACCATGATTGTTTTGACCAGTTGCAGCAGCGCTGAGCTCCCACACAGCTGAACCCACCACAAACTGTTAGCTTCAGCATGGGTAGTCAACTCATCTAACAGTAAATTAGCAGTTAACGTTACACTAGCTGATGTTACTTTATTAGAATGAATGATATAGCATGAATATCCCTGACTAACACAACATGAATAGAACTTTAATCCATCACCTCATCATGAACAGGATTTCTGCCTGAATCACATCAGACAGATTTTCATCAGCAGTGGTGGTGAAGACAACAACTCCCACAATCCCATGCTACTCCATTACAGTATCGCTACATCTTCTGTTATTGTTTGATGCACATAACACTCTCTGCAATTAAATTTTACCGAGATATATTCTTCCAAATATATCAGTGTGTGACCAAAAGCGTCCCGTGTCCTTTGTGCAGGCTGTAACAGACTTCCTGTTTGATGTGGAATAACTCCGCTGGACCACACAGAATCTTGACTTCAACCATGTCCAGAGAGCAACTTGGGGACAAAATGGAACACGGACTGTGACTTAGCAACAATCAGTCGTACACCTCACTACTGCTCTTTAAAGAAGAATCAGAGCAAATCCCTGCAGCCAGCTTCTAGGAGGAGGAAAGCCTGAAAAGCACAGGTTGGTATAGTAGCAAATTAATGCTCACTTTTCTCTTTTTTCAGCAGCATATGCTTTAGGAAAGGTAAGTCATGTTTGACACTTTTGATAAATAACCATCTTATGTATTCATGTGAACCATTTAGTATAAAGAGGTGAGACTAAGGACATGAAGAAAAATGCAAAACACATAACACCGTGCCATCCTGCCACTATTTATTTGCTTATTATTTACTCAGTTGATAAATTTAATTGTTTATAACTTCAGCGAGAAAATGGGGAAAAAAAGACAATCTGTGCCGCAGCAGCAAGCTGCCTTCAGTCATATACAACAGAGAAAATCAGAACATCCTCACATTTGAGAGGAGGGAACCAGCTCGGTTTTTTTTTTCGGATTGCTGCTGATTAAATTAATTCTGTCACTCAACTGACTGATTAATTGACTAATTGTTTAAGCTCTGCTGCTGACAAATAGCAGTAAAGCAAACAGGCAAACAGCAGACATTCTGGCCCGTCTTGCCGTTTGCTTCCATTGTGTTAACCGGGATCAGTCTGAACAGCTGCTGAACAACTGGTCCGGGCTAATTCAAAAGGAAAACACACGCAAACATGCACGCACACACACATTTTCAAAGTTGTGAAAACGTTCTTTTCACCAGCGGTAAGGAAGAGGTATCTGTGATGACAGGACATGTGATGTGCTGTGACAGTGCTGTTGTGGAAGGTGTCGATAGAGAGTTTCCCAACAGGAAGTGTAAAAAAAAAGACACATGACTGCGAGAACAATAATCATCATCATCCGCTAAGGACATATTGCATTTCGTACCCATTAATGAAGGCATAACTAAAACATTTTCATTCTAGTTTGGATTGTTTTAATGCTCTTAACCTGCACCATGACAAATCTGAAAGACCTTCCCATCAAACAGGGATTTGCCACAATCCCTTTTCTGACATGACAACACATTCGACACAATCCTGTTTATGGCGCTACACGTTACAGATGGCGAGTGACAGCGAATTTATTCTCTCTGGATGGAGGCTGACAAATTTCAAACAGTCGTACCTCCTTACTCGGTGCTTTGTGCAAAAGAGCGTTTTCAGGTAGGACACAAAATGCCATGGCCGACATGACACCGCTGTCAACCGATACTCTGAAAGCAGATGAAAACACTCATGTGAGCTTTAATTAACATCGGGCTAAGCTACTCACGGCCGTGTAGAGCTATACAGTGAGTTGTCATCACAAGCTTTGTCCTTCAATTATCATATGAAGCACATGTGAATATGCCCTTTTACAGCTGTTATTCAGGCCTGATATTGATGTATGATTGCACATTAGGAGCTATAATGAGGAGTATCAATTACATACATTTTAGTCGCTGAAAACAGTGAGCTAAAACTTCCCCCTTTTGCTTCTCAGCCAAGATTTTGGTACTTGCCTTGCAATGTAAACCATTCCGCATTCTAATAACCACATAAATCACAAATCTGAGTGTAGCGCGCAGCGTTAAAAAATGAACAAACCGTGTCATTGTTGCAGAACCTTTAACGGCTCTAATTACATCAAGCTATCACACGTGCATTGTTGGCAAAGCCACAGCAGAGCAGGCATTTGGGAGTGAGGAGGGTTGAAATGCAAAAGGATTACGTCAAACTGTTGCAAATCTTTTTCAGGGATTAGGGAGGCTTAAAGTCAGGAGAAAACCCAAGGGTGTCTTCTTCTGGTCTGTGTGTGTGATGTCTGCTTTCTCTGCGGATGACACACAACACAGGTGCACACAAACATGAAAACATATGCGCCGTGCACACAAATCATTACACATCGGCGCTGGTGTGCAGACGCACTTCTTTCCTCACAATACGCTCACTTCCATATGTGATGTGATCAAATTCTACTGTATGCGCCGCTCTGTGTGTGTGTGTGTGTGTGTGTGTGTGTTATTGAGGTGTGAATAGGCTGCAGGTCTGCCCGGCGCTCCCTCCAACACGCTTAATCTGCGAGATGACCCGCGGGGTCAAACCCATTCTCTCGGACGTGTCCCTTATTGTAGCAGGCAGTTTAGAGGCTCATCCACAGTCAAGCCCAGTTAAAGCGTGAAGGATCTGGGGGCTATCAGACAGTGTGGCCATCACATCACGTCTGCGTCTGTCTCAGTGTGCCTGACAGGGAAGGCAGAGAGGTTTCAGACGCACGGAGGGAGAGAGAAAGCCGGCCTGACAGCTGTCAGACATGTAGTGTAAATGACAGGAAGGAAGACAGACAGGTGGAGTGAAACCCAGACACAGAGACAGGCTGATCGACTGATTAATGAAGAGCCGGGCGGCCAATATAGTCGGCACACATGCTCACACAGGGGCACAGGTGCATTGGTTGTTGCTGCAGTCCAGTCAGTTGTGTGCTGAAAACAATAGAGATGACAGTGGAAATACAGCAGAGAAGGGAGCCATTACAATGAATGATAAGCTCCTAATATGAGCCCAGGCAGACGGGGAGTTTGCCCAGGTGCTGCTCTTTGTCAAAGCGTGTGTGCGTCTGCGTTCTGAATTTGTTTGCATTGGGACAATATGACAAGTCATATCCATGTGAGAAATGTTTTGTGTCCCGTAGGCTGCACCTCCCAACACTGTAAATATACCACTGAATCACAATCTAGAGCCCTGAAAATTCAGTCAGCAGTCAGATTTCATTCCCCGTCCGTTCCATCTACTTTCCCCGAACACTGGAGATGAAGAAAATATATATATTTTTCTATCAAATTTGTTTCACAGTTTTTCTTTCTTCTCCTTCCAGAGTAATGATGCCGGTTCATTTCAGCTGGCCGCCGGTAAAAAAGCATCTGAGCCAAAGCATTAGTTTTCCCAAAGCCTTCCCTGATAGAGACAGATGGTGTCCATTTAAAAGGTCCCATGGAAGTGTGTTATTTCTGGTGCTTACAACCCACACAGATACTGAGACACACTGGGAAACGCACACTCCCGCAGATGTAGACGCCCAGCGGCGTCTACATCTGTGTGTGCATGCAAACACCCGTAAACATGTACGATCCATGCAAATACACACATAGTGTAGCAGAGCATTGGATGTGTCTGTGTGTGCAAATGGAAAAAATGGAAAGCGGCGGCGGGATATGGGGGTATCTATCTATCTTTGCTGCGTGTGAAAGTACAATGTCACACCTTTTCACGCTGCCCCGTTTCAGGAGCATAAATATCAGCTTTTACGGCAGCACACCCCCTCCACCCCTTCCCCCCTCCTGCCTGTTTTCCAGCATTTGAGCTATGAAAATAAAGGCAAACGAAATTCTGCTGATGCATAAAATGAGGATGGGAAAGGCACACAGTAGCACCTGGTGGCATAGCATCAATTGGTGGCTGTTAAATAGCTCCCTGTTTGTGCCAGCTGCTGCATTGTTGGACTGAGACAATATGAGAGTTCCAGTAGCAGGGCTCGCCACTGGTTCATCTGTGTGTGTGTGTGTGTGTGTGTGTGTGTGTGTGTGTGTGTGTGTGTGTGTGTGTCCTGACTTCAACTCCCCCCGCCCCAAGGGCATTTTGGTGTTTTCTAGACCTCGTTTGAGCGGTGTGGGAGACTTTCTGGATTCATGTCACAACAATTGCATTCAAATTCAAATACTTTATTCAAAGCAGCAGGGTTTACCTCAGGATGTACTACATTAGGTGGACACCCCGGCTGCATACACACACACACACACACACACACACGCCATAACCGTACACCAGGCTAGACTGAAGCCGTCTTGGAAGTTTGGTTGGGCGGCTGCTGGTTAATTCATGATGCTACTTATATACACAGGCGTGGTAGATGTGCTCTGTGTGGAGTTTCTCTGCAGGGGCTGTGGGAGGAAACGGTAATTGCTGTTTGGCAATGCATGCTTTCATGCTCCGTTGGTTTGTCATTTTTCAAAGTGTAATATTTTCTCTTTCATGATGTGATCCACACGAGAGCTCCCTCCACAGACACTGCTTGTCTCAGACTCATTCACCGCAGTATTACTGATGATGATGATGATGATGCTGCAAATGATAAATGGAGGGTAATTTGGGGTCTTTCTCTCCAGTGTATAATGGTCTCAGCTTTTTCAAATTAAGCTCCGATTTCAAATCAACCTTAAAATTGTATTTGGACGTTGTTGTCTAACATTGTTACCCAGAGGTCTGGAAAAGACAGGGTTACGAAGACACATAGCTAAGATAAGCAACACCTTCAAAAGTCAAAACATTTGTACGGTGAAAAAACAAAATCATTATATTCACATGTTGTATTTGAAGACATGTATTTTATTCCTTTTATAATAAAAAATCCACACAGAAATAGACAGACATAAAGGGATGCACTGCTAACATGAACTACTGGCAAAATGGGTGTATTGGTCCTCGACATACAGATGCAATGATGGTTTTCAAAAGTGCATTTTAATTCATTTAATACTGCCATCCTATGAAAATTAAATTTAAATAGAGCAAATGTCAAACACCCTGGAAAACACATTCCAGATCTGATGATCTTTAGACATCCTTATGCTATTTTTTGCACAGAACACTGAGACCTCAACATCCACATCTTTTACTCTCCTCTCCGCTGGCTCGGTCTCCACCAACTCTTGAGAACAAGTATGGATCTGTTTAACCGCTGCACACTCTACTGTGCTCACCAGCTAGTCGCTGACTCTGTGTGCTGTTCGGTGCAGTAGGTTTATTAGCCTCCTGCTGCTGGAACCAGGGTTACAATGAGAGCAGAGAGACTGAACTAAAAGCACAAACTCCGAAACAACGAGCTGAAAGATGCTAAAACGCTCTGCAGCTCTGAAAAGAACAACATAAAAACGCCTTTTCACTATTATAACGACTAGCAGCCTCTTTCACATGACACATAGCTGCATTCTTCAGAACTTATTTATTTATTTACAATCGTTAGTATTTATATGAACCTGCCCATAAGTCTGGAATTTCATGCACGAACTGCGTGAGCCTGTGTTGTATCACTGCGAATCCTCCGACAGCCCCTAAAGCCACGCTTTCGTATTTTGCTGCCATTTTCCCTAACTAACACCCTCCCACACCTCCCCGACACCCCTCACCACCACCACCACCTTCTCATTAGTGCTCCCCGCCAACTCTCCAACAACACAGACTCTTCCTCTGCCTGCTATTAATGAGGGAACTGAGGATTCCTAATAAGCAGTTTTTCTTTTAATTAAAAAGTCTCCATAAATAATCACCTCATAATCCACATGTCAGATTCCATCCAGCTCCTACTTAGTTAGACTCCAAGATTAGAGAACGGGGCAGGAGATGATCTATCTATCTATCTATCTATCTATCTATCTATCTATCTATCTATCTATCTATCTATCTATCTATCTATCTATCTATCTATCTATCTATCTATCTATCCACCTCCATAGTGTTTCTCTCTGCAGAAGAATATGCTAATAATGTTAGCGTGTGTTAATAATTGATGGTCATATAAGACTCGGCTGTGCTTTGCTGATTCGGCAGTATTAGTGAAGGCGGCCGGCCGTGCTAAATGATTTATTGTGTCCAATATTCTTCCTGGAGGGATTTTGAATTTCTAATAAGGAAATATTCCTCCTGTGCCGGTGTGTATTTATCAAACAGTAAGCTGTTTTCTGATAGGCCCAGCAGGTCTCTAGGTTTCCACTGCAGAGACAATATACGGCTGCAGTCGCTGCTTACTCAATATATCTGAGAGTCAATTTCCTTTAAAACCAATTTTCTCTGATCCCTTTTGCATGTTTTTTTTTTGCAAGCGGAGACCATTTACCAGCTGCTGAGCTTTTGTTTTTAGCAAAGAAATAGTCACGGTAAACATTTTTAGCTGAACCTGGCAGTGTCCAGTAACCTAATACTCTCCCCGAATTACATTTTCAGGCCTTAATTTCATTATTCATTATCACTGAAAACATGCATCTAACCAATAAGCTGCAGGTTCAAATGGCTCGACTCTGAAAAAGTGTCTAATGTGGAGAAGAGCTCTCCTGTTGTACAATGTGCAGGTGCAGTTTGAGTGTGTATTCTCAAGACAGGTTCTTCATTCCTCATCGTGGCGTGCAGGTGTGTGGTGGAATGTGCGTGTTTAGCAGCGTTTCTGCGAGCAACTCCTTGGGTCAGTTGTGTTTGTTCACGTGGGAGGGAGGGATGGAAAGAGAAGGCGAGAGAGTGCGCTGATAGATAAAGTCCCACTCCGAAAAGAAAGTGAGACTCTGAGAGTCAGCGCTTTTCGTTGCCTGCCGCCGCGCCACGTTCTGCATGTTTACGATAAGCTTGTTTGCACAGAGAACAAAGGTGTTCGAGTGATATTTAATGATCATAGAAAAGAAATGTTTGGTCAGCCACAACATGTGGAAAAGGCCTCCTCTGGGTTGTAACATCCCTTAAAATTAATCATGTTTGCCAAAGGTGAAGTCCCAAGTTGCCTTTGACAGTAACACAAGAGCCCATGTCTCACCCTTTGAGCCTTACCCTTAAGGCTGAGAGTAAAGCTTGTGACACCTCACTTTGTTGACATGGGGATTAACTGATACTGAAGCATGTGGCTGAAAATAAACAAGCTGAAAACAGTGGTTGACACAGGAAAGTGGTTGATCAGGACCTACCCTGCTACAATGAATAGTTTAATCTGTGGGGTCAGCTCCACCCATCGCACCTGATGTACAAACAATCTTAGAAGTTGGCTTCCAACATAAAGTTTGGACTTGCTTTGATGGATTTGGACTGAAGTCGCTGTCACCTACTGCAGTACATATATGTGACCTTACACAAAATGTCTATACCTATATAGATTTATCCCCATTTCAATTTCCTATACACATACACACCGATCAATCACAACATCATGACCACTGACAGGTGAAGTGAATAACATTGATCACATTGGTACTATGTGGTGTTCTGCTGGAAAACCTTGGATTTTAACATCCGTGTTGATGAGACTTAGACACCCAAATAAACATCGTCCCAGAACAAGCACACTCCCTCATGCAAATGGAGATCCCAAATTTTACTGGCCTACCCCCACAGGAAAATACACCCCATCACCCAAGATGTTGATTTGACCTCCAAACTTCCTACAGCCCATTCTGATCAAGCATCAACAGGATGCAGTGGAACAAAGTTTGATTGACAGAGACCCCACTGCACAAGCTTCAGCACCAAAAGGATCCAGTGCCAACATCCTGGTTCCAGACCCCATAGGACACCCTGAGAGGTCCTCTGGTCCATGCCCAATGTTTCAGAGCATTTTATATAGATAGCTAGATAGCTAGATAGATAGCTAGATAGATAGATAGATAGATAGATAGATAGATAGATAGAAACTTTATTAACCACTTCGGAGGGTTCCCTCAGGAAATTGTGGTTCCATCAGTGGTTCAGCACCGACAGTATAATAGAACAGTAAATCAAACGCACAAATCAAAAATAATACATTAATAAAAATTATTACTAAAAAAACGTATTGCATACCAGAAGGACAATTGCACATATATTGTAAAAGGAAGAATTAAATTCCGGAATATTATCATTTAAATTCCGGAATGTTATGGTTTAAATTCCGTAATGTTATGATTTGAATTCCGGAATGTTACTATTTCAATTCCGGAATGTTATGAGCTCAGTTCCGGAATGGTCTGATGTAAATTCCGGAATGTTATGATTAACATTCCGGAATGTTATGATGTAAATTCCAGATTGTTATGATGTCCATTCCGGAACTTTATGATTTGCATTCTGGAATGTTATGAGTTCAGTTCCGGAATGTTATGATGTAAATTCCGGAATGTTATGAGCTCAATTCCGGAATGTTCTGATGTAAATTCCGGAATGTTATGATGTAAATTCCGGAATGTTGGTAAATGGTCTGCACTTACATAGCGCTTTTCTCTACCTTAGTGGTATCCAAAGCGCTTTACAATGTGTTTCTCATTCACCCATTCACACACACATTCACACACCAATGGCGACAGAGCTGCCATGCAAGGCGCTACCATTGGGAGCAACTTGGGGTTCACTGTCTTGCCCAAGGACACTTCGGCATGTGGAGATCGAACCGCCAACCTTGCGATCAGTGGACAAACCGCTCTACCACCTGAGCCACAGCCGCCATGTTATGATTTGAATTCCGGAATGTTACGATTTCAGTTCTGGAATGTTACTATTTGAATTCCGAAATGTTATGATTTGAATTCTGGAATGTTATGATTTGAATTCCAGAATGTTATGATGTAAATTCTGGAGTGATATGATTTGAAATCAGGAATGTTATGATTTGAATTCCAGAATGTTATGATTTCAGTTCCGGAATGTCATGGTTTAAATTCCGGAATGTTGTGATTTGAATTCCGGAATGTTACTATTTCAATTCCGGATTGTTATGAGCTCAGTTCCGGAATATTCTGATGTAAATTCCGGAATGTTGTGATTTGAATTCCGGAATGTTATTATTTGAATTCCAGAATGTCATGATGTACATTCTGGAATATTATGATTTGAATTTTGGAATGTCATGATTTCAGTTCCAGAATGTTATGATTTGAATTCCAGAATGTTATGATTTGAATTCCATAATGTTATGATTTATATTTGGAATGTTATGATTAACATTCTGGAATGTAATGGTGTAAATTCCAGAATGTTATGATGTAAATTCCGGATTGTTATGACTTGCATTCTAGAATGTTATGAGTTCAGTTCCGGAATGTTCTGATGTATATTCCGGAATGTTATGATTTGAATTCTGGATTGTTATGATTTGAATTCCATAATGTTATGATGTAAATTCCGGAATGTTATGATGTAAATTCCAGAATGTTATGATTTGAAATCTGGAATTTTATGATTTGAATTTTGGAATGTTATGATGTAAATTCCAAAATGTTATGATGTACATTCCGGAATGTTATGATTTGCATTCTGGAATGTCATGAGTTCAGTTCCGGAATGTTATGATGTAAATTCCAGAATGTTCTGATGTCCATTCCGGAATTTTAAGATTTGCAATGGAGCTCATAACATTCTGGAATGTTATGAGCTCAGTTCCGGAATGTTATGGTTTAAATTCCAGAATGTTGTGATTTGAATTCCGGAATGTTATTATTTTAATTCCACAATGTCATGATGTACATTCTGGAATGTTATGATTTGAATTTTGGAATGTCATGAATTCAGTTCCAGAATGTTATGATTTCAGTTCCGGAATGTCATGGTTTAAATTCCGGAATGTTGTGATTTGAATTCCGGATTGTTACTATTTCAATTCCGGATTGTTATGAGCTCAGTTCCGGAATATTCTGATGTAAATTCCGGAATGTTGTGATTTGAATTCCGGAATGTTATTATTTGAATTCCAGAATGTCATGATGTACATTCTGGAATATTATGATTTGAATTTTGGAATGTCATGAATTCAGTTCCAGAATGTTAAGATTTGAATTCCTGGAATGTTATGACTTGAATTCCGGAATGTTATGATGTAAATTCCGGAATGTTATGAGCTCAGTTCCGGAATGTTATGAAGTAAATTCCAAAATGTTATGATGTACATTCCGGAATGTTATGATTTGCATTCTGGAATGTCATGAGTTCAGTTCCGGAATGTTATGATGTAAATTCCAGAATGTTCTGATGTCCATTCCGGAATTTTAAGATTTGCATACTGGAATGTTATGACCTCAGTTCCGGAATGTTATGGTTTAAATTCCAGAATGTTGTGATTTGAATTCCGGAATGTTATTATTTGAATTCCAGGATGTCATGATGTACATTCCGGAATGTTATGATTCGAATTCTGGAATGTCATGAATTCAGTTCCAGAATGTTATGATTTGAATTCCAGAATGTTATGATTTAAATTCCGGAATGTTATGGTTTGAAATCTAGATTGTTATGATTAACATTCCAGAATGTTATGATGTAAATTCCAGAATTTTATGATGTAAATTCTGGAATGTTATGATTTGAATTCTAGAATGTTATGAGTTCAGTTCCAGAATGTTATGATGTAAACTCCGGCATGTTATGAGCTCAGTTCCGGAATGTTCTGATGTAAATTCCAGAACGTTATGATGTAAATTCCGGAATGTTATGATTTCAATTCTGGAATGTTATGAGTTCAATTCTGGAATGTTATCATTTGAATTCCAGAATGTCATGATGTAAATTCTGGAATGTTATGACTTGAATTCTGGAATGTCATGAATTCAGTTCCAGAATGTTATGATTAACATTCCGGAATTTTATGATGTAAATTCCAGAACGTTATGATTTGCATTCCAGAATGTTATGAGCTCAGTTCCGGAATGTTCTGATGTAAATTCCGGAATGTTATGATTTGAATTCTGGAATTTTATGACTTGAATTCTGGAATGTTATGAGTTCAGTTCCGGAATGTTATGATGTAAATTCCGGAATGTTATGAGCTCAGTTCCGGAATGTTCTGATGTAAATTCCAGAACGTTATGATGTAAATTCCGGAATGTTATGATTTCAATTCTGGAATGTTATGAGTTCAATTCCGGAATGTTATCATTTGAATTCCAGAATGTCATGATGTAAATTCTGGAATATTATGACGAATTCTGGAATGTCATGAATTCAGTTCCAGAATGTTATGATGTAAATTCCAGAACATTATGATTTGCATTCTAGAATGTTATGATGTTAATTCCGGAATTATATGATGTAAATTCTGGAATGTTTTGACTTGAATTCCGGAATGTTATGATGTAAATTCCGGAATATTATGAGCTCAGTACCGGAATGTTCTGATGTAAATTCCAGAACGTTATGATGTAAATTCCGGAATGTTATGATTTCAATTCTGGAATGTTATGAGTTCAATTCCGGAATGTTATCATTTCAATTCCAGAATGTCATGATGTAAATTCTGGAATGTTATGACTTGAATTCTGGAATGTCATGAATTCAGTTCCAGAATGTTATGATGTAAATTCCAGAACGTTATGATTTGCATTCTAGAATGTTATGAGTTCAGTTCCGGAATGTTCTGATGTAAATGCCAGAATGTTATGATTTGAAATCTGGAATGTTATGACTTGAATTCTGGAATGTTATGAGTTCAAATTCAAATTCAAAGTACTTTATTAATCCCAAGGGAAATTACAACAGTCTGTTGCTCACATCCACACAGACAAGACAAGGATAAAAGATAGTACACATTGAAAAATGCAATAAATAAATAAATAGATTAAAACAACACTAAAATGTGCAAGTTAACAAAACACAGCCAAACAATGATTAGGACATCTCCAGCACTCCTCTCCTGCTCGTTCCTGAAATGGCTGCATTATACAGCCTGATGGCACGTAGAACAAAGGAGTTCCTCAGTCTCTCAGTGGAGCATCTCAGTGACAGGAGTCTGGAGCTCATGGTGCTCCTCTGCTGGGAGAAGACCGAATTCAGGGCGTGGCTGGGATTGGATAGGATGGCCCTCATCTTACAGAGCGTCCTCTGCTCCACCACCCTCTCCACAGAGCCCAGACTCAGCCCAACCACAGAGCCAGCTTTCTTGATCAGCCTGTTCAGCCTCTGGATGTCCTTCTTCTTAGCGCTGCCCCCCAGCACACAACAGCATAAAAAATGACACTGGACACAATGGACTGTTAAAACATGTACATCAACTTAGGACAGACCCTGAAAGAGGACAGCCTCCTAAGAAAGTACAATCTGCTCTGCCCCTTCTTGCACACACAGTCCATGTTTGCTGACCAGCTCAGTTTGTTGTCCAGCTGCAGCCCCAAGTATCTGTAGGTGGAAACCATCTCTACAGCCAGTCCATTAATTCTGATGGGCTGCAGGGAGGGGGGTGTACGGCGAAAGTCCAGCACCACCTCCTTTGTTTTAGAGGTGTTCAGCTGAAGGTTATTCCGCTGACACCGCCCCACAAAGTCTTCCACCAGGTCCCTATATTCCCCCTCTTCACCCCCCCCCCGATACATGACACAATCGCAGTGTCATTGGAGAACTTCTGCATGTGGCATGTATCTGAGTTGTACTGGAAGTCAGAAGTATAGATGGTGAACAGGAAGGGCGACAGCACTGTACCCTGAGGTGCTCCAACGCCCGGACTCGAACAAACTGTGGCCTTTTGGTTTCCGGAATGTGATTATGTGTATTCCAGATTGTTATGATGTAAATTCCGGAATGTTATGATTTGAATTCTGGAATGTTATGAGTTCAGTTCCAGAATGTTATGATGTTAATTCCGGAATGTTATGACTTGAATTCTGGAATGTTATCAGTTCAATTTAGGAATGTTATTATTTGAATTCCAGAATGTGATGATGTAAATTCCGGAATGTAATGATGTAAATTCCGGAATGTTATGATTTGAAATCTGAAATGTTATAATTAACATTCCAGAATGTTATGATGTAAATTCCGGAATGTTATGATTTGAATTCTGGAATGTTATGAGTTCAGTTCCAGAATGTTATGATGTTAATTCCGGAATGTTATGACTTGAATTCTGGAATGTTATCAGTTCAATTTAGGAATGTTATTATTTGAATTCCAGAATGTGATGATGTAAATTCCGGAATGTAATGATGTAAATTCCGGAATGTTATGATTTGAAATCTGAAATGTTATAATTAACATTCCAGAATGTTATGATGTAAATTCCAGAATGTTATGAATTCCGGAATGTTATGATGTAAATTCCGGAATGTTATGATTTGAAATCTGGAATGTTATGATTAATATTCCGGAATGTTATGATGTAAATTCCGGAATGTTATGAATTCTGGAATATTATGATGTAAATTCCAGAATGTTATGATAAAATTCCGTAATGTTATGACTTGAATTCCAGAATGCTATGAGTTCAGTTCCGGAATGTTATGATTTGAATTCCGGAATGTTATGAGCTCGGTTCCAGAATGTGATGATGTAAATTCCAGAACGTTATGATAAAATTCCGGAATGTTATGACTTGAATTCCAGAATGCTATGAGTTCAGTTCCGGAATGTTATGATTTGAATTCCAGAATGTTATGATTTGAATTCTGGAATGTTATGAGTTCAGTTCCAGAATGTTATGATGTTAATTCTGGAATGTTATGATGTAAATTCTGGAATGTTATGACTTGAATTCTGGAATGTTGTGAGTTAAATTCTGGAATGTTATTACTTGAATTCCAGAATGTTCTGATGTAAATTCCAGAACGTTATGATGTAAATTCCGGAATGTTATGATTTCAATTCTGGAATGTTATGAGTTCAATTCCGGAATGTTATCATTTCAATTCCAGAATGTCATGATGTAAATTCTGGAATGTTATGACTTGAATTCTGGAATGTCATGAATTCAGTTCCAGAATGTTATGATGTAAATTCCAGAACGTTATGACTTGAATTCCAGAATGCTATGAGTTCAGTTCCAGAATGTTATGATGTTAATTCTGGAATGTTATGATGTAAATTCTGGAATGTTATGACTTGAATTCTGGAATGTTGTGAGTTAAATTCTGGAATATTATTACTTGAATTCCAGAATGTTCTGATGTAAATTCCAGAATTTTATGATGTAAATTCCGGAATGTTATGATGTAAATTCCGGAATGTTATGATTTGAATTCCAGAATGTTATGATTTGAATTCCGGAATGTTATGATGTAAATTCCGGAATGTTATGATTTGAATTCTGGAATGTTATGAGTTCAGTTCCAGAATGTTATGATGTTAATTCCGGAATTATATGATGTAAATTCTGGAATGTTATGACTTGAATTCCGGAATGTTAAATCAATTCAAAAACAATTGAATTGATTTGAATTCAATCATAATTGTTATGATATAATTCAAATAATAACAATTCTGGAATGTTATGATTTGAATTCCAGAATTTTGTGATTTCATTTCCGGAATGTTATTATGTAAATTCCGGGATGTTATGATTTGAAATCTGGAATGTTATGATTTGAATTCCAGAATGTGATGATGTAGATTCCGGAATGTTATGATTTGAATTCTGGAATGTTATGATGACAATTCCTGAATGTTATGATGTAAATTCTGGAATGTTATGACTTGAATTCCGGAATGTTAAGATGTGAATTCCGGAATGTTATGATTTGAATTCCAGAATGTTATGATTCGAAATCTGGAATGTTGTGATTAATATTCCGGAATGTTATGATGTAAATTCCGGAATGTTATGAATTCTGGAATGTTTTGATGTAAATTCCAGAATGTTATGATAAAATTCCGAAATGTTATGACTTGAATTCCAGAATGCTATGAGTTCAGTTCCGGAATGTTATGATTTGAATTCCAGAATGTTATGATTTGAATTCTGGAATGTTATGAGTTCAGTTCCAGAATGTTATGATGTTAATTCCGGAATGTTATGATGTAAATTCTGGAATGTTATGACTTGAATTCTGGAATGTTATGGGTTCAATTCTGGAATGTTATGATTTGAATTCCAGAATGTTATGATTTGAATTCCGGAATGGTATGATTTGAATTCCGGAATGTTATAATGTAAATTCCGGAATGTTATGATTTGAAATCTGGAATGTTATGATTTGAATTCCGGAATGTGATGATCTAAATTCCAGAATGTTATGATGTAAATTCTGGAATGTTGTGATGTAAACTCCGGAATGATATGATTTGAATTCTGGAAAGTTATGGTGTAAATTCCAGAATGTTATGATGTGAATTCTGGAATGTTATGATTCGAATTCCAGAATGTCATGATTTGAATTCCGGAAATTTATGATGTCAGGTCCGGAATGTTATGAGGTAAATTCCAGAATGTTATGATGTAAATTCTAGAATGTTATGATGTAAATTCTGGAATGTTATGATTTGAATTCCATAATGTTATGGTGTAAATTCTGGAATGTTATGATTTGATTTCTGGAATGATACGATTTGAATTCCGGAATGTCATGATTTCAGTTCCGGAATGTTATGATGTAAATTCTGGAATGTCATGATTTGAATTCTGGAATGTTATGATTTGAATTCCATAATGTTATTATGTAAATTCCAGAATGTTAAGATGTGAATTCTGGAATGTCATGATGTAAATTCCAGAATGTTATGATTTGGATTCCAGAATGTCGGAAAGTTATGATGTCAGTTCCGGAATGTTGTGTGGGATAAATTTCGTGCCAGTAGGAAGTGAATTTTAATTCTTTATATCTGAATCTCAATCATTCAATTTGAACCTGAATTGATCGGTTTGAATAATTGCTTTTAAAATCTGAATTTGAATCGTCTAATTTGAAACTGAATCTATTGGTCTGAATGTGTATCAATGTAAAACTGAAACTGTATTTCATTCAGTTGAAAAATTCAGCTCCCTACTTCAGTCTCAATTTTCAGTTTCACTTCTCTCCATTTCAGTTTCAAATTTCAAATTAAATTTTTTGTGCCACACATCCAGGGCCTGGCGTCGGACAAAACTAGTCAAACACAGATGGGAAGAAGTCGGTTTTACCACAGCAACGCGCCTTACATTGTCTTTGCCGAATTAATGAACAAATGTAGTTTGTGGACTTTAGCAGCAGCAGCTAACGATAGCTCAGTGTTTCATCTGATACAAAGAATTATTGGAAATACAGTGGTGTACTGGCCAGCTGGCATACCGGGACAAATCCCAATGGGCCGACAAGATCACTCCCGGTCCCCAACGGCCGGTCTCCAGTGCCAAAACGCTACAATCTGGTGAAGTCCTCCTTCTCGCCATCCACGCAGCATCACATCCATTTGATCTGATCAGTTTGTTATGCTGCCTGTTGTTACTGTGGGAGGCTGCTGTTTGTGCTGTGTGTGTTTCGGTGAACAAACCCGAGTTAAGCTTGAAGTTTTTCTGTGGATCTGTTCCAGTAAATCCACAGACTAACACACAGCACAACAGAAGACGAGCTTCTGTGTTGTGGGTTTTGTTTGGTCAGACAATAATTAGTTCGGTGTCTCATTATTAAAACAGGCTGCCCATGTGAACTTGTGACTATCAGCAGTTGATCTGGGCGTTTTTCCTGAATAATCAGGAGATGTTGAACACCCAGTAGAATGAAGTAGATCTACACAGATAAAGCGGAGTGTGTGTTGGGTCAGTTGATGACGCAACGAGTTAGGTGTATGACTTGTATTTTTGAGCACATAAGGGAGACCAACACAATATTAGGCAGGTGGTCGTAATGTTATTCGGTGTACATAACATCTTACGGTTTATAGAAAATCTGTATCAGGATGTGTGCGGTAAAAGTCCAGTTTGTGAGTCTGCTACAGCCATCAGCTGATTGTGTTATGCCATTAAGTTGCAAAGCATAACTTCTCCTCTAACTACATTTGTCGAGGAATCAGATTTGGGACACACAGACATCATTATTTGTGACTGATTCTGCCTCTGATTTATATTCCTCTGGTGCTGTTTCTTCACATCTCATACACCGACTGTCCTGTGTGCTTATTCTTAGTTTTTTGCTCATACAATAACATACTATATATGCCATTTATAGATCCTACAGATTTAAGATGGAATTTAAGGGTTTTTTATTGGATGATTCATGCAGGCGTTCAGTATATAGTGCTAAACTGATGAACAGTAACACTCCTACAGCTTTCAGATTCAAAATCAAAGAAGAAATTCACTGTTACGAGTAAAAGTGCAGTGTTTTCAAGATGTGGGCAATTTCCCAGGCAGGGTGAATCAAGTGAACTGTGCCATTTAGTTGCATTTTCGAAAATGTGGGAGCCAATAGGAAGCTTGACACAAACTACAGACTCCGAGTCAGGATATCTCAGCCTCTGCAGGTTTGACCATTACTGTTTTTTAATCATTTTTGAGTTCAACAACTTCATTAAAGGGCAACACTGAATGGCTGAAGAACTCCTTTGTGATCTGTTCAAATATCATTACAGGGATATGTGGGTTTCTTTTGTACATGGAAAACTAAGCAATTACATATTCTTTATTATTTCTTCTAGCGGTCTGTTCGTGTTTTGATTACTTCAACTCTGTACAGCTTATAGGTTTTTTGTTAGTTCTTTTAATCTCCTATAGGAGTGTAGTGCGGCTGTTCTACTCCATTTTCTGCAAAGTCAGAAGTAAAGAGGACCTTTATTTAACAGCTTTCTTCTAATAATTGTTCCACATAATTTTGTTTTCTTTTACTGTATATTTAGAAATTAGTATGTACAGATCAGTATTTTACTGATGCCTGATTCATTCAACAAATTTACAGTGTAAAAATATTTTATAAAGTGTTACCACTAGTATAGCTAATGTTGCTATTACTACTATTAGTGCCAATTTCCATTTGCTTTAATTTTAGATTTTTTTCTTAAAAAAGGCCATTATCAACTGAAATATATCAGTTTGAGTCAAATGCCTGAAGTGTAGCTTACTTTGCTTGTGTGTGTGCGTGTGTGTGTGAGATAGTAAAACCTGCTCGTCCCGCTCTGCCAGAACTTCCCAGCTTGTAATAACAGAGCGTGTTCCCTTCTCAAGCTTCACTGTGTGCAGTGTTGATTGAAACACAGCTGTGTTACAGTGGACGTAACCCAACACTAGATACACGACGCTCATTTCCACATTCCCACCTCTCCCACTGCACCACATATAAATAAGCCGGGTTACATCTCGGGCCACACACACACACACTCTATATCATGGTCCGGTGACATCAGGTGTCAAAACTCTCAGTGCTGTTGTAGAAATTCTACTGTATATATGTTTATTCTGCTTGTTAAAAGCATATAATCTACATGCACATTATGTATATTCAGACACACACACACACACACACACACACACACATGGGCTCACACACAGTGTATGACCAAGGTTACAGAGTCATGCCGGGCCCTCCCTCCACTCACACCTGTTCATCTCATCCTGACCGCACCCCAACCTGCCCCGACTCAGCACCAGTCTACGAGCTGACTGACAGGAGCTCCATCTGTGACCTCTAAAGGTCATCACACTGTCCATGGACAACTTTTTACAGCAGCTCAGGTGAAGCAGTGTTACCTTCATCAGTGATGGAAGGTGACGTCATGGATGTAATCTGTGAATAATAGCAGCTGACACATATTGACAAGTACTGAAATAGACTGTATATTTTACATGTGCTGTAAGTGTGTTTTTGGGTCTTATGTCGTGTTAATAAGTTGCACAGTGCTTTACATTCTAACTGCAAAACTATTATTTAGCTCCAAAAGCCTTGATTTTATTGAACAAGTGAAACCAGGTCTAAGAGTCTACAGTCATGCTGCTCTGCAGAGGAGAGGTGCTGTAAAGTGTGGCCTGAGATGAAGTAGATGTTAAGTATGGCACTGGAAAAGTTTGAAGGGGATCTTCAAGAAGCAGAACAATTGGCAGGAGTTTGTGTAAAGTGGTGATGTCAACAAAAGAGAGACAGAAGCAACAGTGCACCCAGAGAAATTCAACAAATACGACTTAGAGACTTAAAATGACAGAAAACAAGAGAGGAAAATGACAGTTTAAAAACTCCAAAAGCACCTAACCTTCTCAAATTAGGGGGAGCTTTTTCAAAAAGTACTGAGTATTACTATTAATATAGACCGTATTTTTACTTATGGGCACAAACACACACCCAGTCTTGAGAAAGAGACTGTTATTTACTACAGAACAGTTCCCCCCTTCATCCAACAACTTTACCAGTCCCTCACAGCTTAGAGGACCTGATGATGATCACCTGTTTTCACTGCTTAAGCATCTGATGAGGCCTATTGTCACTAAACAATACACATTATCAAAGCAGCGCTGAGATACTTAGACTGAACATAAGCATGTGAAACACAGCTACAAACTGTTCGTGCCTGGTAGGTCACAACAAAAACAAATCCACTGTAAGGATTGCATTGAAATATATTATTCAATGCATAAGTTGTTATTTCCGGAGAGCAAGGCTAAAAGAAAATGTCAGGATGATAAATTTATGAATATAAAAAATGTACACGGAAACACAGAAAATGAAAAAAAACATACAAACATATGCTATGCATACATTTGAGCACCACTAAGGAAAATAAAAACAGCAACCATGAAAACATCAGTTTCATCTAGAGTCAAAAAACTGACAGAGTGTATGTATTTCTATCACATTTTCTACAGAGAATAAAGTAGTGTATAGAAAACTAATGCATGGATGGATGGATGGATGGATGGATGGACGGACGGACGGACGGATGGATGGTTTAAAATTGGACTACCACACTTTTTCTGCAGTGGCTTAAAGGTGGCGTATGCAATTTTAATCCAATACACTTCTTTTTCAGATTCAATGAAAACCTCCTCAGGACTCATGGCTGTCCATTTGTCCTGTCATCCAGAGACTCCACCTTTAATGGTTTCCAATTGAAGAATCAGTGCCATATTTATCTCAACAAGCCATCTCCTTCATTCAGAGAAGTGGATAGAAACTTACTTTAATTGGAAATTTTCAGTTAAAATTTGGTTAAAATTTGTGCTAGAAAGCCCTGAAAAATGGTGGTAGCTGTGTCCAAAATCACTTTATTAAATAAATAGTGTACATTTACCCCCCATCAAACTAAAAGTAGCATCCGTGGCACATATATTCCTGAAAACTGGACTGAAATTTTAAATATTAACTTGACCAACCCAAGTATTTAGTACAAATGAGTGAGTGCATTTTGAGAGGTTGAGGCAGGTTACAGTACGAGAATCATATATATATATACATATATATACCCACTCCCACCCCAACCTGTCGAGGCAGATGACCACCTTCCCTGAACCTGGTTCTGTCAGAGATTTTTTTGTCCACCCTCCCTATCCTAAGGGCTTTTTGGTTCCTTCCCACCATCGCTGACTGCTTGCTCAAAAGCAACTTTGGATTATTGGGTTTTCTGTTCTGTATATAATTCGTAAGGCCTGTATTTACTATATAATGTGTTGTGAGATGACATATGTTGTAAATTTGCACTATATAAATAAAACTGAATTGAACTGAATGCATAACTTTGTGCCGTACATATAAAAATTCCACTTTGGCTTCATTTTGCAGGCCTGAAGACTGCTTCTTGATTGGAGGCAAGGAGAATTACACAACAAAAATAAGAAGTCTTCTGCATGTAAAAGCTGTACGAAAAAGTATTTCCCCTTAATGCCAGATTAGTTTGTCACTAAATTAGACTTTTTTAGAACTCAGTAATAATAGGACATAGTTAACACCTCCGTATATTCACACCTGGAAGCTGCAGCCTTAAGAAAACAAAACAAAAAGCCTTTGATTTCCTCCTCCCGTGTCCGGGGATTTGAACCAACAAACTAACTCAGTACAATGCAACCTTATGTCTCACTGGCTCGTGGACTGACTTATGAAGAGAGATTCACTTAACAGTTATGAACCAATAAGGAGAAACCCGCCCCATCATTAGACCTCTGATACCCATATTAGGCAGTATTCTAACGGTGCTTGAGCGTAAGAGCCCCCTGTTAATCCTATGGCGTTACAAATGGTATTATTGAAATGTGTGCACACTTGCATCAATATTCATCTCTCAGAGGAATATAGGTTTCAGCATTGCATAATGAAACGTAACAATAGCTTTTGCCGAAATATGCAAATACCTTCTGTTTCCAGTTTGGATTATGCTATTCATATCCAGTAAAGTGGTATCTGCAGCATTCACAATGTGCCAAACTCTGTCCTACAATGTGTCCTATGGGTATGATATGGGAGGAGGCGTTATGAATGTGAATGCAAATACAAAGGCTGCTGTAAAAACAAAGCAGGGATTATGAGTGGAGGAAAATAAACCTCGCCTGGACGCTGTCCTGAGAAGAATCCTCACACAGGCCCTGTTTAAACACTGACTTTACTTTGGGTGGGAAGCCGATTTTAAGGTCAGGATTGAGAAAATATTTGATATTTGGATGTTCCATTCAGCTCTTGATATGCTGTATAACATTGTACATCTGGTTTTCTGAAAGATTAAGTTAAAAAAAATACAAACTGATCCCCAATCTTTGGAGAAAAATCAAATTTCCTATTTGCAGTGTGAACTTGGCCAGGAAGAGAAAGAAAAGAAGTCACAGCTAAGGGATATCGCAGCGAGGGCCATTTCAGCTCACTACAGTAAAACTTAATCAAACAAATAGAGCCGCACTATAAACCAGTGGGGTGTTTATTTGTGTTGAGCTGAAAAGCCATTTCCCATCCAGATCCCATCAATATTACAGTCGGTGTGTTGTCTTTGCGAGAAGGAACTTTGGACCGGAGTTCGGTAGAGGACACACAACGAGAGATTTCACACCAGCTTGATCTTGAGAAAATTTGTGTGCGAACAAAATGCAAGAGGAAATCTGCTGATTACTGAGAATTCAAGGGGCAAGTGTGTACATTTTTATAAAGAATACTCAGAGAGCAGTGCTGAAACAGAAACATCCAGCCTCAAATTGGCAGCACGCTTAAATTTCCGTTCTTGCACACAGCTCCATTTTCACATTTACACCTGCTCTTTCATGCCGCCTCCATAATGTGAAAAGATTGCATACAAGAGTAGAAAAAGAGAGCAGCGTGCTGAACAGGCCCACTGGACCCAACGATTACCAGGTTCTGAACAGAAACCAGAGCGCCCGGAGTCCCTCCTCTGATCCAAGCGCCGTACACGCGGGACCAGCCGCTCGCTAATAGAGACATTTACACCTTAGTAAAAGTTGGCAGGTGTTACCCCGCCGTTGTCGAGAGCAGACGCATGCCGGGCATCATTAGGCCCCGTGCCAAGCCTGCTTTGGCTGCCAGCCTCACTCGCTCATTCTGGTGGAGGATGTGTGCGTCTGTGAGTGTTTGTGTGTTTATGTGTGTGTGTGTGTGTGTCAGCGGAGCAGCTGAGGAAAGCGTCCTCTGTTGTAGTGGCAGGTTAAGGAGGGCTCCTCGCTGTGATAGAGAGGCCTGCCAGTGTTGCATTGCAGCTCTACATGCAACATGTGTCTGTCTGGAGCGTCGGTCTGCACACGGAGCAGGAGGAGACGTAAGAGATAATATCGTCTGCATGGAAACGTGCATTTTCTACAAATTCCGATCATTTTGGATACAAATCATCAGCAAATTATATTTCAAATATATTTTGTAGGACATGATCCCACATATTTACATGTGTTGCTAATTATTTATCACTTTTGTTTTTCATGCAATTTCTCTTGCAAATAAACATGAACTTTTTTATGGTTATATTTAGGAAACTTTTCATCACCAGGTTAAAGGGAAGACTGGTCCTTATTGAAAACCTTCACACAGACTGAAAGAGCAACACAGAACATACAGACCTTTCAAATCTTTAACAAAACTTCAGCCATTCTGTAACCTTTACACAAGTTGTTCATCTCTGCTGTCCTCCTCTGTATAGTCTCTTTTTTTATGGGTCCTGTATTTTCCAGAAGTTTCCTACTAATTAGTATTTAGATGTAAAATATTAGGATATTTTCAAGAAAGGCTTCTTCAATTTAGCACTGTAATAGAGAAAGTGTTAGTTGCTATGGTTACTAAGTATTTAGTGTTTACTTTATATTTTAATTTTTAACAAATATGAGAACAGTTCATAAATTATTGTCAGAAGAAATCAGAGTTTCACTCATTAATTACTGATTTGATAAAAAATGTTTCAAAATAAAATTGGGCAACATTCACACATACAAAATTTATATAGAATTCATAGAACTTATTTCAAAGGATCTGCAGCAGAGAACACATGGGGACAAAGCCACAGGGAAGAGATAAAGTGTTAAAACACTAACCTCTGGGTGTGCATCTCTGCTGATACTTTTAATTCTTTGAATTTTATATGTTTGCAAGTTTAACTGCTGAGTGGATTTTATTGCTTCATTGTAATAATAATCTTTATTTCTATGGCTCTATTCAAATCTGGAGTTACAAAGTGCTTTAGCAAAATACACGAAACATTAGATAAAAAAGTAAAAGAAATGAAGTAATTAGTAAATAAACCAGGGGATAAATAAAAAGTTTGTCTGTACAGGTGGGCTTTTAAAGGCTTTTTGAACTGAAGCACTGACTGAGCTGTTCTGACAGTCAGGGGGAGGTTGTTCCAGTAACAGTAAAAGCACTGTTACTGGTCCCCGTTTGTTTTAGTCTGGACCGTGGGATGTCGAGGGGCAGAATCCCTGAGCATCAGAGCCTAAGGAATTTCTAATGCAGCTGAAAGCACAGGATGAATAATGCAGTTCAACCGACATGCAGGATAGTCTAGAAAGTCTAAGAAACAAACACATGTTTACCTTTTTCTTAAATGTAAGGGCTTACTTAACACTGTAGTAACAAACACTTACTTAGCGGCATGGTGGATATATGCTTATATTTACAGCGAAATAGTAGCAATTTTTTGGGGAAATTACAAAAAAACAACACCTTACTGCCAGGCATAATGTGGACAAATTTACAAAATCTTAAATTTCAATGATGACATATTGTTAAACTCTATTCTAAATGTTCTTAAGGAATTAGTTTTATTTACTCTGTCTGCATGTGACAGATATGAATTAGCTTTGGGAAAATTAATTGCTTGTGAGTGATGGGAACCACATTAAAGACGGACAGCACTAAACACCCAGACCACCACACCCTTGCTGCATCAAGCATGTACTGGCACCGAACTCTGGGTCTGGAAAGTTCAGAGCCGTTATGAGGAATACTGAGCTGGAACGTCATACAGACTGAGGTATAGTTAATAAACTTGGCAACAATGATATTCGAAATGTATTCGCTAAAGATAAAAACAGATCTGAAGTTACCGTTTGGCTTAGAAACTATCAGACGAAGTGGGTTTGACGTTTATACAAAGCAGTGTACGCAGCAGCCATGAACTATTTTTGCACAGCACTCGGCAGAAATCACTGAAAGAAAGCTCAGTCACTGCTATGAGAAATTGTTCATCCTTTGTTCTCCAAGTCTAAGATCAGGACTAAAGCTGAACCTTTTTTCCTTTCCTTCACAGATAAACACTAAACACTTTGCTGTACGTGTTCGTATTCCATTCTTTTCAGTCGTGATTGTTCATTAACACACAGTGAAGTGATGGGATACACACACACACACACACACACACACACACAGCCCATACTCTGAGTAATGAAGTGTTAGTGCTGCAGTCGCCCTCCTCCATTTACATACAGAATACATTACTGAAAGGTTTTCTACTAGTTCGCAGAGAGATTCAATAAATTCTCCGTCCACAGAGCCGAGGCCTCTCAGATGGAGCGGGGAATAGCAGGGAGAGTAAAAAAGACAAGAAGAGGGCAGGAGGGGAAACGATACCGGAGAGATACAAACGCATCTCCTCCTTTCGAAGAGTGGGATGCAAATTGACTGCAAACAGAAAATCCATTAATAATGATAATCACAATAATAATTGAGAAGCAGGGGATACACACATTTAGCCAGGCAATCAGAAATCCATCTGTGGAGGTGTTAATATTGCAGAGATGCTGATGGCACGAAAAAAAACCACAAAACCCCACCAGCGTCTGAATATGTAATGACAACCGGGAGGCCATAACAAACATTGCTTTTATGTCGGGAGTATTACTTATTAAAATTGCATCTTAAATATTTATCACTTTATAGATGGCCCCTGTCACTGTTTCCTTATTTGTCTCCCTGAAGATTAGCATCTGATGCGAGGGGGAACGTATGAACTCCATTCACATTATTACAACCCAGCCCCCCTCAGAAATGGCCTGATTAAAATCAACTGCCACAGTAGATTGTGATGAATTATGCAGACTTTAGCGAGGAAATGAAGAAAAAGGCGGCAGTTCATTTAAAAATTTAATCTCGGACCTCTTAGGTAGATGCTGCAGCGCTGGGGAGTGCTGCATATTGATAAGGCATTGTTCGGAGCAGTGTGTGAGGCTTTGTTTTACAGGTGGGATATTTGCACGTACAGATGTACCACTGTGGCTGTTGCCTCTGTGGTTTGTCTCTGTCAGCTGTTTGCTGCAAAACTTGTTGGAATTTAAAGCAGAGAAAGTTGCCGCAACATATTATCATTCATCTCCGCGCTACTTTTTCCATCAAGTCGTAAACAGAATGAATACCTGCTTTCAGCTTACGTTACAAGGGAGATGAATCAACAGTGTAAGCAGGTTAGATATTCAGAACGGAAACACAATGATATATCATCGTTACTTGCTGTAAATGAGATAAACTATTTAAGAAAGTGAAAGAAATATAACCCAACTTTAAATTAATCCAGCCTCTGCAGCTCGTCAACACATCAGTACTGCAGAGTTTTGCTGCAGCCAAAAATGAACTTTTCCTCATATTAACAAGAAACTTTTTTTTCACAATGCACCAAAATTAGTTTTCATGTTATTCTGACATATTTTCTTGTGATTACTAGTTAGCAACCTTCCCTGATATCTTGTTATACCACAAACCTTCCCATTATGTCACCAATCTTGTTAATATTCTCTTTATAGTTCAATTGAGTAATATTTTATATAACAAGAAATATAAATATGATGTAAAAAAAACTGACTGTAGCCTACACTGACTAGAAAAAATATCCTTACTTTCTTTTTTTTTTGGAAATAAGAAAATATGTGAGAACATATTGAGCAAGAAAATGAGAAAAGATGTCCTTTATTCATCCTGTTGGCAAAATTCAGCTCCTGCATTTAACCCATCCCATCAGGTAGTGGAAGCAGAGGGCCTTGTTCAAGGGCCCAACAGTTGCCGCAGTGGGGGCTCGAACCACTGACCTTCAGATCAGCAGCCCAAGAATTAACCCATTGCATCACCACAGACACCATTACAGACATGCATTTGACTGACAGTGACATTGCTTGAGGTATAGCCAACGTCAATCAATAATAAGAAACTACTTTAAGATGAGGTAAATTCCTAAATTCATATTATCATGGCTTTCGGGGGGCAGTTTTGGACAGATCTCTAAAGGAGAAGTAACTACCACTGTAAGCAAACACTGAGATTAGACTCCACTCCAGGGAAGCACTTTAGCCTTTAGTGACAGATAATAAATACAAGACACTTGGTGAAGCCTGGTCTGTTTTTCCTATTGTGTGTTTTCTTGTACAGAAGCCCTTAAATTTATGCTGCGTGGAAGTCATGGGGACGTCCTGGGTGACAGATTTGGACACTGGAGACGAGGGTTCACGAAGTTTATGAGAGTCTAAACACAACCATAAAATATGCTAAGATGTTGAATTATAAGAACAGATAGGTTAATAAACCACATTTCCTTATTATGTTAATAAAAGCATCATTTAAACGTCTTATTGTTCCCAATGAAGCATTTTTAGCTGATGTAAATTGGCTGTATATAAAGATAATTTCTAGGAGACCCGCTTGTGACTTCAAATATTTTCTCTGACTGATTATGTTTATTCATATTATTGGTTTTCTGTTTGTTTCTCATATATTCACAAGTCATAGAACAACCATGGTCGAGACAGAAAAGAAATAGAAGAGGAAAGTAGGGAGTGACATACAACAAAGGTCCTTTGGCAGAATTAAACTGGAGAACTTGCATCTTAACCCCTGAGAAAGCAGGATATCCTGAGTGAATACGATCAGAAAACATCTTCATGTTGCTTGATGCGGTTCTGTGTCTGTGGTTTTGTTGCTGTGTTGTTGTTTATGATGATTTAAACTAAAATGTAAGCTCTGTGATATTTACAGCACAATCAGACTAGCCACGTAATGGACTGAAACCCGTCCAACAAACCAAAAATCAGAGCAGCAACAAAGCAATTACTTCCTACCTTGCAGACAGCGGCTCTTTAGGACATGTCTGAAATGTTGCCGCTGTATTTAAATGACTGTTCAGCCCGCCTGTGAAACGGTATTAGAGCGTCTGCAGGCTGGTTATAGTGATATCACAAATTTGAGATTCAAGGACCCTGTTGAACTCAGCAACAAAACGCGGCGGCAGCGAACCCTCTCAGCGGCAATAAATTGAATTCCAAGAAGCAGCAGAACTCCTTTATTTCACAGGTAGGGCCCGGTTTTCAAACGCCTATGCGCTCCTCTCTTTTCTTTTTGGCCCCGGTTCTGTGTTTTGATCAGGCTATAATATCATATGCGACAGGGATGACTGCTCCTGTCTCTTCTCCTCTCTCCTCCTCTCTCCTCTCTCCATCTCTGTCCTGTCTAAATAAAGGAACACAGAGGAAGAGGTTTTAATGAGATCAACACAGAGCGCCAGTTACATTGATAAGTAAATACTACAGCTTTAAATGCTTCTCGCACTCAATTGGCTCCCTGCTATTGTTGCTGAGCGCACGCCTCAGTGAACACTAAATTTTCACTGTCACACTCCAATAACCCTAATTGTCCAAAATAAATGAGCTAATTTCTGAAGTTCCATTTTCATATGCAGGAGATAAGGCAACTTTGCTGATTGATTGGATTCCTTTGTGTGTGTGTGTGTGTGGATGTGAGTGTGTGTGTGTGTGTGTGTGTGTGTGTGTGTGTGTTTCCGAGCTCATGTGTGTGTGAGAAACTGCAGCACTCATAATTTGAGTGAAGGCTTCTGTTTATTATGCTTCTGTTATTCACTGCAAGAATTTCTCTGACCCCTGCTGATATTCATCCGGCTTCCTCTCCCCATAGCAAGAAAGAGAGAAGGGGAGAAAATAGAAGGGTGGAAAGAGAGAGAGAGAGAGAGAGAGAGAGAGAGAGAGAGAGAGAGAGAGAGAAAGAGAAAGAGAGAAAGAGAGAGCAAGTGAATGAGACAGAATTTGTTTTCGTGTGTGTGTGTGTGTGTGTGTGTGTGTGTGTGTGTGTGTGGTTGTGTGTGTGTTTGTATCTAAGGGGTCCCTATGGATTCAGAGCTGGATCTAGCCTGATCATTTGCATTTTTTCATTTGAGCTGTTATTTGCAGCATTGCGTGCAGCACCAGCCCCTAAGGGCCCACCGAGTCATTCAGTAAAAAGGCAGGTAAGACATAAATTAATCATAAGACGTCTGAGAATTATGGCACTCGCTCACTCACGTGCACGGATGTAAATACACACATATATACAAATACATATGCATGACATAACAACACACACAGGCGCCTGCACATGCAAACAGAGGGGAGAGAATGAACACACAAGCTCATGCTGAATACACCCACACACACATCACTGAGACTCAGATTGAATCTGAAAGGAGACCAAGGTCGAGTGAGAAAGTTTTCAACTCCATCAAGCAGAATTACTGCGCTGGATGGAGAGGAGTAACTTTTAATGGACCAATGTTTTAATACAAAAACTTTCTCAGACTCGAACACGACTTGCATATCAATGTGATAATTCACTTTTCAATAATGTATATTGGATTCATAACAAGGAACAGAGTTACTCCTTTGTTTCTGCTGCTGTAACATAAGTCAGATGGGAGGATGTAAGAATACAGATTTTAGATTGAATGCACGAGAATTTATTGATTTGTCAACCTTTCAAGGGCAGAGAGGCAATGTCTGGTATTGCTGTAATTCAAAGAAATGTTCAGTAAATCTATGCAGAAATAAGGCTTTGATAGGAAACAGCCACAGTAATTTAAAAAAATGCCCACACATAGACCAAAAAAGGAAAATGAAGGACTAGAGTGCAAAAAAGCAAACTTCTTTCATATGTGAAAGGTAAAAACATATGAAGAAACAGTGACTATTTGGTCAAAGAAAAATCATAAGCACCACTTAAAGAGAACAGTGTGTCTCAGACGTCCCTCAGTATAAACTAGCACAGTCCACCTTTATCCACTATTTTATTTGAGTGTCACATTTCCAAGTGTGTACATGTATCTACTATATAGCGCTTTCAAACATGTTACAATGGCACAAAAATGAAGAATTCATAGCATGCACACTTTTGCCTTGTCTGCTAACAATCCCAATGCAATGCATCACATCTTACCGATGCCAAAATGCCACTGCAGAACTCAACACCTGATAGTGATGCTGCATGAAAGATGTCCAAAATCAGTATTGAACAAACTATTGATTGCCTTTTATAATCGGTAGTAAATGAGTGAATAAGCGCGTGGCCTTTCTTTAATTTTAGACAATGTGACTTATGATATCAAGACAAGCACAAGAAAGCCTAATTTTATCAACACTGGCTTCCATTAGGTTTTCCAGTTATCCAGACGGCCAGACGGACTCTTGTTATCTTTACTGTTTCCAACTCTGCCATTCCTGCTATGTGTAAAGGTTTATTATAGAGGTATGCACATGCTATCAGATGATCAACCAGTCAGAATGAGAGAGGTGAGGAGCGCAGATTAATGCACAAGAACCCATCGAGCTGTAGTCACACAACATGCATGGAGAGCAGAGTATTTACAAAGATGCATTTATGTGTTTGCAAGTCTCCCACGTCACCAGATATGAGAAAAACGAATGAATGATGACCACTTGTATGGAGGGAGGGGCAGTAGGAACAAGACGGATAGTAAATCTGGCACCCAGTAACTAGCTAAGCTAACTACTACTCTGATAATAGCCAAACTGTGATGGGTAGATGACTGGGGCAGAGCATCTCCAAAACAGCAGGTCTTGCTTCGTATCGAGCAAGACCTGGAAATGCATGCGATTGGAAAGTGGAGTCGACCAGTGAGCAATGGAAGTAGGTGGCCTGGTCTGATGGATCATGTTTTCGTTTACATCATGTGGATGACTGGACGCTTGTTCGCCTTTTACTTGGGGAGAGTTGGAAGCAGGATGCACTCTTGGAAGAAGGAAAAGCCGGCAGAGACAGTGTGTGGCTCTGAGCAATGTTCTGGTGGCCAACTTTTGGTCCTGGCATTCATGTGGATATTCCTTTGACATGTGCCACCTATTTAAGCATTATTGCAGACCACATACACCCTTTCAAGGCAAGGGTATTCTCTGATGGCAGTTCAGCAGGATAACAGTCGGAGCAAACCTGGGAGATGAGGGGAAACTCTTTTATCAGGATGACCTCAGCCTTGTAGCTGCTCCTCTTCCAATCATGCACATGCTGCTGTTACACTACTCACCTAAACTACCACCCACCTACACACTGATGCAGACAAAACACACCCCGTCACGGCAGTTGTGCTCCCTGACAGCTCAAGAACACCACAAAGATCCCTATAGGCATTGATTGGACCTCCAAATCCCCCAGATACCAATCAGACTGAGGAGCCAAAGGATGTGCTGGAACAAGCCCAATCCACAGAGGTTCCACCCCACAACCCACAGGACCCAAAGGATCTCCTGCCACCATTTACATGCCAGACACCCCAGGACACCCCAGAGGTCTAGGGCCCACTGGGTTGGAGCTGTTTTGATGGCACAAGAGGAACCTGCACAATATTAAGAGGGTGATTTAAATGTTGGGACTGATCTGTGTACATAACCTGATGTTATAAATGTCATATACTGTCTTGTCATCACATATGGGATGGACCAAATGTCTGACATGACATGACATGTAAATTTTTGGCACTAATCATCTCAAACATAGTCCCACCTGATATAGTAATCACAATATTTTAAATGTCTGTGTGCATGAGATTCCACTAAGTTCAGAGCACAACTTTAGATTCGGCCCTATTTCAGTCCTTCTCTAAGCTGTCTGTGTACCTTCAGTATTCCGCTGTCGTTTCTGAATGCGAGACAAAACGCTCAGAGCTCTCATTTCACCTCTAAACCCCATTTTATGTGATGATACACTGCATGTGACCCGCTCTGACCCAAACACAGCAACTTTGCTTCTTTGTACTGCAGCTTTGTGTCTTAGAATTCAGCCTGGGGGCGAGCTTTGTGATTTCACATCTCCAACCATTTAAAACACAAATCCATATTTATTTAATTATTTTATTTTTATTTTTTTTACTATTTTAAATCCCCCCGTGGTCCTCTGCACTCTCCTACCATACTTATCAGCGCCTTTGTTCCTGAATTCAGCAGTCTGAGCCAGATTGGCCCATCAATACACTATCAGAGAAGGTAGGCTAGATAAGGATTCTGCTGCTATCTGTCTGCTGTGAATAAGCTGTCTAGAGGTCTCCACAGTCCGGGTCAGCGCACATCCACTAACACATATATAGCGTGCCGGCATGCTCGCACTGAATAAGCTGTCTAGAGCTTCTGCAGTGTAATCCAGCACATGCACAGACACACAGCGTTATCAGTGAGAGAGGAGGGATTCAGTGCAGCATGGAAGATATTACTACATCTAGTGTATCTCAGCTCCGACACTGTGTTCCTCTAATAGTTAAACTTTAAGTAAAAGAAAAGTTGTCTTCTAGTCAGACAGCAAACAGGATGAAACAAATCACCACCCAGCCAATGCACTAAACCAGGATACACTGTCGCATTTCACAGTTTAATCAGATTAACTCACTATTTTCATTAACTAGATGCAATATGGTAAATTTACAGGTTTAGTCGAGGTCAACTGAAATTATTTAGCTGTAATATCAGAGCAGTTTCACAACTTAAAGCTGACTTAGAAGGATGGACAGGCTAAATCTGGTCTTTTATTTAAAGCTGGGCTTGGCAGTAGTTTTTGGTGCCATTTGACAAAAAAAAATCCACGCTAACCTTCCAGTATATTGTAATTTAAGTGGTTTAAAATGTGACTTCTACTCATCTTGGCTTTGTTTTCAGGCTTTAGAAAATCTGGTCCTCGATGGGAGACTTTAATCGATCACAGTTTTCATCCAGATCAGTCGAGACACTCCCTACTAGGAAAAATGCATTGGGATAACCAGAGGACTCTGGGGTTTCAATCCTGCATGAAGTCACAAGTGAATGTTGATTTTTAACTTGGCTATTTCTGGAAGTGTGTACATCTTCCTGTGCTCATCTAGTGATAGTTCCTTAGGTCAATATGTACAAATTTACCAATTGTACATATTGTATAAAGAGGAAGCCAGAGCATGTGGCTATTGCAGTGAAGATGTTCAACTTCAACTTTAAAAAAAATAACCCGATGGCTTATCTTAATTTATATATTATGGACTATAGAGCAGTGGAGACGCGTTCTCTGGAGTGATGAATCACGCTTTTCCATCTGGCAATCTGATGGGCGAGTCTGGGTTTGGAGGTTGCCAGGACAACGGTACATTTCGGACTGCATTGTGCCAAGTGTGAAATTTGGTGGAAGAGGAATTATGGTGTGGGGTTGTTTTTCAGGAGTCGGGCTTGGCCCCTTAGTTCCAGTGAAAGGAACTTTGAATGCTTCAGGATACCAAAACATTTTGGACAATTCTATGCTCCCGACCTTGTGGGAACAGTTTGGAGCGGGCCCCTTCCTGTTCCAACATGGCTGCCACCAGAGCACAAAGCAAGGTCCATACAGACATGGATGACAGAGTCTGGTGTGGATGAACTTGACTGGCCTGCACAGAGTCCTGACATGAACCCGATAGAACACCTTTGGGATGAATTAGAGCGGAGACTGAGAGCCAGGCCTTCTCCACCAACATCAGTGTGTGACCTCACCAATGCGCTTCTGGAAGAATGGTCAAATATTCCCATGAACACACTCCTCAACCTTGTGGAAAGCCTTCCCAGAAGAGTTGAAGCTGTAATGGCTGCAAAAGGTGGACCGACATCATATTGAACCCTATGGGTTAGGAATGGGATGGCACTTAAGTTCATATGTGAATCAAGGCAGGTGAGCAAATACTTTTGGTAATATAGTGTATATACACACACATATATCACATACATATATATATATATATATATATATATATATATATATATATATTTGTTACTTCTGTGTCTTCTCCACAAACGACAACACAAATCGCTGGCAATGTTGGCTTGTTTGTGTCCATCATGCCAGAGTGCAAGCACTCTTTGGTGTATTGCCAGTTGCGTAGGACGAGGCATATAGCCTAGGGAACTTCTGTGTCAAATTTAGTTGAAAATTATGCAGCCAATTCAGAAAACATGAACTTACTGCATACAGACTTAAAGCAGGGCAAGGACAACACAGCCATGGACTCAGTATGTAATCACTGAACCTGGTCAAAAGTGATACTGATGTGTAGAAATAGGAACAAAAGAGGAAAGTGTCTGAAAACTAAATTATTCCAACTTTATGGGCGACAGCGTATATATATATATATATATGTGTGTGTGTGTGTGTATAGTAGCCCTATATAAATATATATATAGGGCTACTTAAAAGAATATACTTGAGAAAATACTACAAATATTCAAAACAACATGAAGTTAAAATATAAAATAAAATTTAAAAACAAGCATGAAGATGTAATTAAACCTTTATTCAGCCTTCCATAGGTTTTTATTTTTGTTGAATCCACTGTCTTTGTTGCTAGTCTGCCCTGGACAACTGTAAGCTGAGTTATAGATGTTAAAATTATCACTTCAAAGTAATAATGATAAATAAATGGTTAAAACAGCTAAAGCATATTAAGCTAAAAGGTTATGGATGCACTGCTGAAAAAGCTGAAAGTAATAAGCAAATGTGTTACATACTGTAGGTGTTTAGTTAGAGCTACCTTTCCATGAAGCAGCATCAAAAACTGATGAAACTGATAAGTACATTTTTTAGTTGAAACTACTTCATATTTTTTACAGTGCAGTGCACATTTTTCAACAATAAAGTCACACAAAACAAATCTGGTTCGTGACACTACAGTATTCCAGGTATGTTGTGTGTTACTTGCAAATACCTACAATAACCTGCAGGCTTTCAAGACCACCACATAATTTAAAGGTCGTTTTCATGAATTATTCTGGACTCATGCCCAGATGTTGAGAGCTTCTCTTATTTTCGGCGAAATTTTTAAGCTTAGTCATCACCGTGTCCCATCTGTGCTGTGTTTAAACAAAGCATTCTGGGACTGTGAAGGTTAAGAGAGGATGAGCACAATGAGCGCTCTCCCATTAGGGCCACAGATCACAAAAAAGAGGGACAAAGTAGGAGTGAAACAGGCGGCGAGAGACTGATTAAAGACAGTCGGGCGGAGTGTCAAAATGTGTGAAAGAGAGCGAGGCGGAAGAAGAAGAAGGGAGAGAGAGAGGAATGAGGAGGCTTATCTTTGGCTGTGACCTGAAACAGCTGTTTCTCTGCGGTGTGTTGAAGATGGATCCTCGCTCATTTCCTCTCCATCCTGCCACTCTATTTATGTTGCCGGTTTACTGTCTTGGGAGGGACACGGACCTACTTCTTCCCCCGGAGAGAGAAAGACAATCAATTTGACTTTGCGATCAATAACTGCAGCGAGATATACTCTTGGCAAAAGAATGCAATCATGTCAAGTGTCCCCTTTTGCTTTTATTTTGCCTAACAGAAACAGGAGGTACTTTTCCAGACGATAAAGCTTCTCCGAGATGAGGCTTTGACAGCTCGGATGCTGTTCTAACACCGCAGATTTGACATTGAGCCGAAAGTCTTTCCTGAGCTGGTTTTAGTGTTGATGTGGAGGTTTTGGCCTGTCATCAGCTGCTGAAGACTCCCCCCTGCTCACCACAGCTGTCACCCAGAAAACACATGAGGAAAAGACGAGAGGAGAGGAGAGGAGAGGAGAGGAGAGGAGAGGAGAGGAGAGAGGAGGAAAAAAAGAGAAGGATATTCTCTTTCTTGCTCTTCGAGGTCAGGGGAGAACTGTGCTAGAAGCAACTGCAACACACTCTTTTGTTCTCCATATCTGCCTTTCTCACACTTACAAACACACACACACACGCAGCAGAGTTTTCACATGCAAGTGAATGTTTTATATGAGCGCAGGAGGAGGGGTGTAGTGGTCTGCTGGATGTTGGCCAGAAGAGAAAGATAATGGGGAGAGTGAAAATAAGGACAGCATTAACTCTTATATCCTATATTTTACCAACACTTATAGACAAGCAGCTGCAGCAGTGGTGTAGTAGTGAGTTTAATGTTAAGTTTGAAAGTAACAACATCCATCCATCCATCATCTATACACCACTTCATCCTCTGTAGGATTGCGGGGGGACTGGAGCCTAGCGAAGGCCTGGACAGGTCGTCAGCCTATCACAGGGCCACACACAGAGACAGACAACCAAGCACACTCTCACCTACACCTACGGACAATTTAGAATAATCAGTTAACCTCAGCATGTTTTTGGACTGTGGGAGGAAGCTGGAGTATCCGGTGAAAACCCACGCATGCACAGGGAGAACATGCAAACTTCTCAGGCGTCCCAGACAACCCAGGCGTCCTAACCGGGACGCGAACCGGGGATCTTCTAGCTGTGAGGCGACGCTGCAAACCACCGAGCCACTGTGCCACCCAAGTAACAACATGTGAAATGTAATTAAGTAAAGTTACTCAAGTGCTGTGTTTAATGTGTTTACTGTGCAGTGATTTAAAGATACTTTACTTGAGTATTTTCAACTTGGCGAATTTGATATTTAATAAAAAAAAAACTTTATATCTTACTTAGAAAAAATGTGACATACTGCTAACATATTAGGCACTCTTATAGATTACACTGTCATCCAAGATTATGTAAAATATTTAATATTATCTCCATGTTAACCAACTACAGCAATAAAATGTTTCCCCTACAAGAATTCATCATCAGTAATCCAGTGATATATTACAGCACTCATGTCTGCCGAATATTTTCCTCATGTTTTCAAAGTACAACTTTTCCATGTAGTGTGGTCTGTTCCCCTTCGTTTATCTCTGAGACAGAGTTTCTCCCCAGACTTGGTGTAGTTTCATGAGGATACTCATGTTAGGAGGAGGTACTGTCCTTTTTTTCGGTATTTTTTGGGGAGTTTTTCCCATTTTTATTGATAGAGAGAGAGACAGAGTAAAAGAGGTTATAGAGGAGAGAGACATGCAGCAAAGAGTTGTAAGCCGGACTCGAACTAACAACCGCTACTTGGGACCTGCGCCCATGTAGTAACACCTTAACTCAGCGAGCTATATGGTGGCCTAGGAGGAAGTGTCTTAAAGGCAAAAATTAGTCCCTTGTCCAGTAAAGAAGACACAAAACATTAAAGTCTATGACATACATATCTGCGCCTATTCTTAGGTTAGTATAAGGTGCTATTAAAAAGTTTAGAATCTTATATCAAGAAAAAGCTTTGCTTAGTTGGAAAAAATACCAACAAGTAGGCTTACAATTATACTACTTGAGAATTTCACAGGCACATTCCTCCATGTTCCACAAATATGTGCACATAAGGTGCTGAACACACTACAGGACATGATATACAGGAGCTGTGTTTGGAAATGAAAGTTAATGCTGATGCTGTGACTGATATCCTAACTTTACCAGCCACACTGACAGCAAAAAGCAGTATTTCTACTTCGTCTAAGATCATTGACAAGAGATGTGACATCTTAGCAGGCCTGTATTCCACTAGCTTCTCTTACTGGGTGTGGTTTTTATTCAGCATTTCTTTCAGCGGTCTTTTTAAAAAATGTGTTCTTGAAATTGACTGTCCACATTCTGGTACAGTTGAGCTCCACTCCAGCAGTTGTTATCTGAACGGGAACCTTCGGTATTTTAAACACAGTAAATAATGATTGCTTAAGCACACAAAAAAACTACAAAGCCCCATTACGATTTACCCAGCAGCAATGCGGGTCTGCATGCAGGATCTAAAATATCTACTGTACAGTTCAGTGCACCAGTGGACTGGCCTCTGTTGTTTCACTGGTTACATTAAACCCACAGCAATCTAGGGGCCTGTGGGAAATGATGTACTGTTATACGAAAAAGTCACTTCTTAAAAAATGTTGAAAAAAATATAGTATGTCAGATTTTTTCTTAAAATTAAAATCTTTATCTTGATACATGAAGAGACCCATACAGTTTTAATGTCATTGTGATCTGAAATAAGGGTATATATCAAATTGTCTTTCTCAAGTTCAAGTTCTGACTTCATTCAAAATCATTTCTGGCTGACACTGTGGTGACAAAGAATTCTAACCCCTCTCGATTTTTATTTTCATTTTATTTTTGTGTGTGTCAACAGATCTTCAGACTAAATTTAACATAAAACAAGGGCAACATGAGTAGATCCACAGTTGTACCTATAAATGGTTGCAGCTGGAAAAGACACCCCTAGGTACGGTTTCTAGCAGCCGTGTTCTTTCAAATCATCATTTCAGTTGACGCTTTTCAGGAGCATGAAGTTGGCTAAAAGGTCTCACCAGTAGCACACTACGCCAAAGTCAAAAGAAATCTCCAAAGAGAAGAAGTGAAGAATCTAAGAAGTCACAAAGATCCAAGGAAAACATCCACCAACTGCAGGCCTCTCCCACCTCAGTAAAGGTCACTGTTCATGACTCCACCATCTGAAAAAAATGGCATCCACTTAAGAGAAGTGAGGCAAAAACCACTTCGGAGAAAGTTCTATGGACTGATGGGTCAAAAAGTGAACAGCCTGGAAGATAGGGGTTCCAGTACGTCTGCCTCAAGGCAACCTGCCATTATTGAGGGAAACATGAATTCTATCATTGATAAACCAGAAAACTCTGAAGGAGAACATCAAGTCTGTGAGATGAAGTGCAAGTGAGTTATGCAGTAAGACAATAAAGCATTAGAGCAGGGGTGCCCAATCCTGGTCCTCAAGAGCCCCTATCCAGCATGTTTTAGATGTTTCCCTCTTCCAACACACCTGATTCAAATGATCAGCTCATCATCAAGCTCTGCAGAAGCCTGATAACGATCCTGATAATTTAATCAGGTGTGATGGAAGAGGGAGACATCTAAAACATGCTGGATAGGGGCTCTCGAGGACCAGGATTGGGCACCCCTGCATTAGAGTAATAGGACAATGAATTGCCACTGTGTCAAGTAAAGCACACCCTGCTGAGCAAGCTCGCTTCAAAATGAACTCTGACCATTACAAGCTGTGACAAGTAACTGCATGTTCAATAGAAAGGAAGACTTCAGTCGTCAGTGGAAGGTAAAATGAAGAAAAACCTTCTTTTGCGAATAAATTATCTGAATTATACCATCCATGTTGCAGGTAGACAACATGTGTGAACATAACTTAGGTTTGTGATATGTTCCCTCTCAATAGCTCTCCCCAGAACAGTGCGATTAACCCAGCAGTGAGCCCAGAGCATGCCGCCTAATGAAAGTCCTATGAGTTGCCCTTTTGGAGTGATCTAATAAGAGTTTGAAACTGAGCCCCACTGAGTTGCTGTGATGGAACCTGACAAGAGCAGTTCATGCTCATAAACACTCCAGTGTGGTGGCACTGAAGCAGATCAGCAAAGAAGAGTGGGTCATAGTTCCACCACAGAGATGTCAGAGGTTGATCTGAAGTGTTAGATTGCAGTTGTCCCTGCTAAAAGTGGAAAAACTAGCTATTAAGTTTAGAGAGAACCTTTTTGCTTGAAGAAATACAATTGTTCATTCATTTATTCCATTTCTTAAAACTTGAAGTTTGCGCTTACTCAAGTTGCCTTTGTTTTATGTTAGATTTAGTTTAAAGATCTGATGCAGTTTGGTATGAGGTACACATAGAAAATGAAATCAGGAGAGGGTCAAAGACTTTTTCACAGGATTGTATCTTCAATGACAAATGGTACTAATGGAGACTAATGGTCTTATAGCTCTTATGTTCAAAACTTTTCAGCATTGTTGTTGTTTGTTCATTAAGGCAGAACAGAAAATAGAGGTAAAAGGCAGCAACAATAGGTCGATGGGTAGAACACTTGGAGAGAAAGGTAGAGGATGGATGGAAGGAGAAAATAAAGGCAGGTTGAATACTGAAGAGCAGAGGAGGTTTGGAGGAGAACATGGAAGAGGAGAGTTAAAGGACAGGACGGTGCAGAGGAGAGACGGAGCGGAGCGGCATATGACTGGTCGTCTATGGAGGTTGATGACCGGCCCCTGTCAGTCAAGCTCACACAGAGAGAGCAGGGCCCTGCCATCTGCTCCAAAGTTAATGGGAAGGAGACAAGGTGGGGAGGTGAGATGTGTCGACACAGACCAGAGGGGCTGGAGGCAGAGGGGACGGTGAGAGGATGGAGGTCTGGGCAAGAAACAGAGGAGAATGAAGGTGGAGGTGGATGGTGTGAAGCAGGGTGAAGACCAAGGACAGACCAAGATGATTTAATGATATGAAGGCATGAAGAGATGACTGATGGAGGAAGAGATGAGTTCGGTCCCAGGTTTAAATGAAGGTGGAATCCAATAGAACAAAGAGGATTTAGAGTTTAGAAGGTGTCCAATCCTAACTGTGTGCTGTGGGTCTTTTAGACATGCTTTTTACACATCATAATTAGAAGCTTTTATACATATATACATATTTTATACATATATATATATATCTCCTACAAAATACACTTATATACAGTTAACTTGCTTTATCAAATATGTTTTAGAGAAAAGCACAGAATACGTATGAAGAAGATGACAGTGGGTTGCTGGGTGTTTAAAGGCTTCATCAGTCACAAAGGTAAAGGAAATGTGTGTGAAGTTGAGCTTTTAAGAAGTTTTACACTCCACTTTACACCAGGGGCCTATTTCAAATCATCTTACCAAAGCCAACCTATGACAAAAAAAGAACCCAAAGGAGTCGAACAAGAGTTGCCTTTTTCCAAGAGTTAATTTACAAGCTTGATTGGTTAGTTTAGCTGATGTTGTCCTCAAGTCACATGAGAGGGAAGTTAACGCTGGGAGAGATTCCGATGTTTGGGGAGCAATTATGCGATCGAACAGCCCAAGACTCAAGCTGTCTTAATCAAGAACCATTGTAATACCTTGTAGACAAACTGTTTGTTAAAAACACTACTAAAAGCAGCTGTGCAGCACTGTAATTCAACTGTTGTTTTATGGTTGTAGGGCTATAAATATTGTGCTTGTCCAATATAGCACTATATCTAGTCTTTTTCAGAATTTAATTACCTTTAACAGTTCATAATAACTGACATGAGACATAGATTTGCTTGCTTTTGTTGATACTTTCATTATTTTTAGTGCTAAATCATATATTTCGAGACTGGGGAAAAAATCCATCTTTCCCAGCCATAATTACAGCTTGGATGTTGATGTGAACACTATGTACTAGTGAGATACTGGTACTTATGGAAACTCCAATATGATGTGAACACATCAGGAAACAACATCCAGCAACCAGTACCTCTCGATGCTTTTGCACTTTGGTTTTTGTACCAATTAATATGTTATAAGCATCTGCATTTTTTTTTAACCTTTTGTTTCTTCTCTCAGCAAGGTAAATATTAATGATAGATTATTTTCTTAAAATGTGATTCTGTGCTTTCATGCTTTGACTTAAATAATCAGTATGCACACAGCAGCAGTGAAAACACGCTGAAGTCCACAGATCTACCAGTCTGTGTGGACTCATTAGGTTTTGTGTGAAAAGAAACATCTTGGTAAGTACCATCGTTGGGGTTCAAGAGCCAAACTTGGTCTCAGGAAAAAACACTGTAGAGAGCATGCTCCCTTAATCATGCTTTAGATTCCGGGGTGGGTAGGTAAAAAGTTTTGCAGATAAGTTGAGCAAACCATATTAAAAAAATGTTAAATAAATAAATAATAAAAAGAAGAAGAGAAAAGAAATAAGGGCACAAACTTTCTAAACACATTTGCTGTTGCAAATTAGTTGCCCTGTGAACTTTTTCAGAGAGGGGGTTCTTCACACAGACCAGGAATTTCAGTGCGAGACACAAAACAGGAGCGATGGGAACAAATAAAGAGAAAGAGACAATGAGACAAATTTATGCATGTGTGCAGGTGGTCCTTTATTCAACCATATTGCCTTCTAGTAATAACTAAAAGCAAAGCACGGGGCCACCAATAATTGCTGATCCTCGGTGTAATGTTAACAGTTCAGGCCTGCCCTGGATTCCACACATACTTCTGGCTTTTCAAGCAGCTTGTCGTGAATGTGAGCTTAATGCCTAATCAATTGCTTTTGTGATCCTCTGAGAGCTTCTTAATAGACCATGTAGTGACACCCCGCTGAGGTCAAAGACCTTTGACAGTTCAATTACACCCCTCTATTCACAATGGGATAGATGGTGACACATAGCAGGATCAGAATAACTATCTCAGACAGGCATCTTAAACATCTGCTCAGCATAGTTTATGAAAAATGCAGTTTATCCCACTAATAAACATTCACGTGGGGTAGGTGGAGGAAGGTACAAGGTCACAGCAAGTGGGGATGCTGATGGTCGGACATGGCCATAAATGTGGATGTCTTGTGTTTCTCATTATGATGCTGTTCTATAAAAATGAAATTAAAAAAACAAGACTACAGCAGGGTCAAGTCAGAAGTAAGATGAAAATTACCTCACATCACCAAGTTTGAGAGGCTTTTCAGTTGCGCCTCACACCACCTGTTCAGTAAAGTCCAGGAACTAGGTCACAGCTAGACAAAGTCACAACCAGACAAAGTTAGCGAGGCCCAGGTTAGAATTCATGTCTCGGTACAAGGCTTTCCTCCCAGCCATCACACACACTCCACCCCCTGCTGTTGGACATGAGCGATACTGGGAGTGTTTCCTCCCAGGTTCACCCCCCCCTAAGGTTAACCTTCTGACTGGACAACAGATGGACTGTTGTGGAGCCCAGACAACAACACCTCCTGCTCGTGTGTGTTTGCGTGTCCCTGGCTGGCTGGCTGGCTGTGTGTTGTTAGGTCAACGTGGCTGCAGATGCAGGTGTGATCCCTCATGTCTCTTGTTGACACCGTTATCACTCATTGTCCAAACATGGATGGTTCACTTTGCCTTTGTTACTGCGCATCTTCTGTTCAGGGTCAGTTTAGCTGGAAGTCAATCAAAACTAAAAACCAAACTTGAAACATCATTTTATTCGTAGCTCTTTAGACACATATTTTATGGCACCTTTTGCTTGCTTAATCTTAATGAAAATCCATTTCTTTTAATTGCTTGAATCAAAAGTTAATTGAATTCATCAGTTTCCATGGATGTAGATAAGAACAGCGTGTTCCTGGTGTTAACGCTGCATAATGTACCCAAAGCTGTCATGTAGGAACTTGTCTGTCAATTCTTTCTGTACTAATGCAGGCATGACAACATTTGTGAATGACAAAAGAAAAAAAATAGGTGAAGACTTTTTGAGGAACAAAACTTGTGGCTAAATGTTGTTGTGTGTTCAACAGTCACACTCCTCACTTAATTAGATTATTTTTTACACTTTAATAAGGGTGTGTGATTAAAGTTGCAAATGTATTGTATATTTAAGTATTAGTTCAGTTTGAATTGTGTAATATATGGTTTAAATATGCAAAAATGGGATATACAAGTAAATATGCTGAAAGAGAAGCAGCCATTGAGGGATGCAAAACACCTCGTACTGCCGACAGTGGACATGACATCATGAACACCTGTTCAGTCTGATAACATCTAGCAGAGCAGCCCTGGAGACAATGGTACCTCAGTCCACCGATTCAACATTACACTCCTGTAGCATTGTCAGACTCATTATGCACAGTTTTAACCCATTGAGCCCTACGGCTATTTTTTGAAATTTCCATTTGAAAAGACTTCCCCAACGTCAGTCAGTAACAACTCAACAACTGTTAGGCCAGATGAACAACTCTGGGGTCATTAGATCAGAGGCACTTGGGAGAATTTTAAAATATAATAAATCTCTGTCTCCCCATCAGCAGGCCACAGTGAGAAAATGGACATTTAATCAAAACCATAAATTAGAGAATGAAAAGTCTAATGGCAATGAGTCAGTGATGCTGATGTTATTAAACCTATCCTAAAATTCTCAACTGCAACTGTATCAGATCTGCGAAACAAAAATGAACACAACATTGCTGCATCCGTTTCAGTCACAGTTGAACCATCTTGATGAACAGCAGAAGCACATTTAAGTGGGAGATGTAGTAAAACAGAGAGACTAGATAAAGTGGTAACTGTCCTGAAGAAATAGTTGTAGTACACGACTCAACAGTCAACTGTATGAATGTGGATCAATCATACAAGATTCAACGTGTAGCTTACTGAGCTCTGGAGCTGTGAATTAATAAGGGGCAGAACCAGGCTACTTTTTTCGCCTTGCTTCCAGTTGTTATGCTAAGTTAGACATGACATGACATCATAACTCCAGTTCCAGAAGCAGCACGCAGACATGAGACTGATCTCATCTCAGTTTTGGGGAAAAAAAGCCAGTAGGCAAGTCCAGCACTGCAATAATGATCATCAATTGATCTACTATTCATTTCCTCCAATATTCATCATCGTTCAGCCCATAAAACAAGAGTGAAAATGCAAATTAAAACCCTCAAGAATTATGCTTTCAAATATTTTGTCTCTCCAACAATTCAAACCAGTATGCAGTTAATTATCATAGATCCCTATGAAAATATTCACTTAGTTTTTACTCCCTAAAGGCTGTTTGTGGTGGTTCAGCAGTGGGCTATACAGCAGTGGGTGGCATCGCTGCTTCTGTATGTGACACATTAGATAGTGTAGCGTTCCAAAATAAGACAGCTCACTATGAGAAACCATAATACATTTTACAATTAAAGATAGATGACAGCCATTGCACATGATAAATGGAGACATCGGCTGTTTGATATAGCAGCCGCCTATCAATCAGTCACTGTCAGTAAGTTCATATTCCTGCTGTGTCGCTGCGAAAAGTTGAGGATATTTGCAGTTTGAAGCCTTTGTAATGACAGAACACAGTCTTGCGCAGTTTGCCGTGCATAATCATCACTCAGCAGCTGAGGATATGCATATGTTATGGCAACAAATTAGACATTCAAAAGAACAACAAACATTTAGCACCTCGTCAAACAGAGCAGCCCTGTCTGCACTGACTCCTGCTGTGTGGTGCTACTGTTCTCAAGCTGCTCCCGGGCTCTGCTTTATGTGTACTGTACACACACACACACACACACACACACACGCACACACAAACATGCAGGAGGACATATTTAAATAGGCACACATGAATGCTGTAGCACAAAAAAAAAGTGTGCACGCATACACACACAGACAAATACAAACACTCCCACACACACTGGTCTCCAACAGTGGTGAGAGTCTATCAACACTCAGTGACATCTGGCAGGGATGCTGCCTCGTGAAGACAGGCTCTAGTGAGTGTGCTTCGTATATGTGTGTGCATGTGTGTGTGTGTGTAGGTGGGTGAGTAGGTGGGTGTGTGCCGGGTTATGTTCTGCCAACATCTGGAGTCTAGACTGAATGACTCTGAGGTAGTGGGCAATCGCCTGTCTCCCTGTCACCCACTCTGTTGACTTAGGTGCTGCCGCCGAGCATTCCTCTACCTGTGTGAGTGTGTGTCTGCGGTGTGTGTTGTGTTACTCATGTTGTGGGGACATAAATCTATTTACACGGTCACATTATGGGGATCGTCCCCCACTTTGGGAACAAAGAAAAACAACTTCACATCAAGTTAATTATTTATTTTTAGGGCGAGGACCTGGTCTAAAGTTAGAATATGGGTACTATTAGGTGAGTGGTGGTGTTTATGGAAGTGAATGTAATATCCTCTGAAGTGATGGAAACACAACTGTTTGTGTGTCTTCCAGGGGCCGACCTGATCCAAAGGAGAGCCTTGAACTGTAAGGCTGAGCAGAAACAGGTGCAAATGAGCTCCAAGGAAAATGCTAAGGAGCTGAATACACACATTTTAGTGTAATTTTAGCGGCTAATTAATAACCTATGATTCTAAGGAGCCATCTTTAACAACATTAGTTACACCTGAGCGTGTCCTACTGTGACAGGTGAAACTATCCGCTCTGAAAAAGATGTGTACTACAAATGCCATCTTAAATACAAAAACAAATTGTTGTTTACAACCATAGAAAATTGATTATTCAGTTATTAAATGAGCAGAGCAACCGTTTCTTAAAAAACAAATCTGTAATTGAAAAAAGGGGGTTTTTAGTGGGCTTAACAAATCCTCATATATTAGATATTTACTAGCATCCCTCTGGTTCCTGAATGAACAGTGACCTACTTTCATTATTGATCCATCTGCTTGTATTGTATTATTTTCTCAGAGCTAAGTGATGCTGTTGGGTTAGATATGTTTAAGGGGAAACAGCAGTGCATGTGATCAAGGCTGGAATACTATCTGTACCAACTGCACAGGGCCCCAAAATGCCAGATGATATGATTTATTTCATATCAGTGTGAGTCTACATCATTATATTTTACCCAGACCTTGTCAAACATTTGCACAGCTGAACGTCAGTGACAAGTTGTACCTTTGTGGTCCTTACAAAGGGAACAAAATCTAGTTTTAAGACCTTTAATGTTGGAGTTTATATTGAGCAAATGTGTTTTAATGCAGTGTTTTATCAAATTGCTTCTATTTTAGTGTACATCAAGCAATTAACACACAGAAATCTTAAACTGAGTTTGCATTATTCCATAAGATAACGGCAAAGCATCAACCATAATGGGTTTTTTAAATTCTGTTTTATTTTTGTTGTTTTTGTAACACACAGCTAACATCTTTGTCCCTACCAGTCAGTGATCTAAGGAAGCCTTTTGAATGAGAAGTGAAACATCTTCAGCAAACTCAGGTATCACCTTCATTTTTCTTATTTTCTTACCAAAAGTCAATGAAAGAAATTTAGTAAACATTTAAGAAGCTTCAATCATTAAATGTTGGGGTTTATTTTGGATTAAAAACCATTGCTGGTTGCCCTCTGAAGGACTTTCAAAGTGCCTCGTCCTCATATACCAGCATGAACATCAGCGGCTGACCTCAGCACAAGACTGATTCAGTCAAACATTTGGGTGTGTCTGGTTAACAGCCTGCTTTAAAGCGCCCCAGGCCTTTCTACTTTAAAACTTAAGCACAAAAATCGCTTGAGCCTCACCGAATCAATACATTGACTACCACATCTAAGGTGTTCATTTCCCACACAAGTCACTGCTGACTATTGCAGTACCACTATAGCTGCAGCAATGAATCAATAAATCAATTAATTGATTAAAAGAAATTTAATTTTCAGCTATTTTTTATCTGCCAAGTCATTAGTCAAGCAAAAATGCAATAAATCTGATGGGTTCTTGCTCTCAAACATGACAATCCACTGCTAGTCTTGGTCTTAATCTTATAGTATGTTGAAAAGGTGTTTGGCTATTGGTCAGACGAGATAAATCCTTAAAGTTTAGAGACTCTACCTTGAGCTCTAGGAAATTATGATGAGTTTGTGACATTTCATTGGCCAAATACAGAAAAGTTTAATCAAGACACTCGCCTGCAGATTCATCGATAATGAAAAGAATCATTAGTCGCAGCCCGAAAGACCACCGTCCTTAAGTAATCCAGTAATGTTCAGTGTGAGCATTTTGAAGCTACCCTCATTAAGAACAGTCTCATTATGTTGATAAAAATCACAATTTAACCAAGAGACTGAAACAAAGATAAGATCAATATGAAGGAATAAATCCTTTCCATAAACTATCCTAAATACCATATTTTATTCAGGGAATGAATGTCTTCAACCTCAGCACAGAAATGATCATAAGGGTGTGTCCCTGATGACACACCCTCCATTGATTTCCATTGTGTGAGACATATAGTAACACACTGGAAATCTATGGAGGGGAGGACCTCTCTTTGCCTCTGGTCTCTCCATCCCCGTCTTCCAGTCAAGCACTTGAGTTAATTAAGTCTGTAATTACACAGGCTTGTGTTTGTTTACTCCTCCAAATACCAGAATTAGACAAGTCATTTCAGGGGCGCTCTCTGAAATGTCATGTAATGAAGGTGGCAGCGAACATTTATGCATTAAATGTTTTGCTTTGGCTTGAATCTGGCAGCCGAAGACGCTCGTAGTTTGTAATCAGGCAAATAAATGATATTCATTTATTCTCATGGGCTCATTTCTGTGTGTTTAAGTGTATTCATGGTGGTATTTTTACAACAATATGTGCGTGTATCTGAGCGAAACAATGAAATTAATCGTTTCTTCCAGTTGTATCAAAATCCTTAGTATTTGTCAGGAGTCTGTGAAATAATGATCATTTAAAAAGTGCAGGAATGCTGTGGTGTGATGCTTCATTATCCCAAGTTTCATCAAAATCCAATCAGCACAGTCTTGGATTTGTATGTGACACATTTGACAAATAGAAGTGTGAGTCATGGGGGGTGTTTGCTCATTTGTTCCTCTGCTCCCCCTTTGATTTTTGCAGAGTATTCCTATGGATTGGATGCCAGTCATTCATTATTTTGTTCCTCTGTCGTTGGGGTTTCACTGTGGGGGACAAAGATGGCAATTTTTCAGAAGATGAGCATCAGGACATTAAACTGAAATGTGTGTATAAACCACAAGTGTGTAAAAAATTGCCAGGAAACGCTGCCTGACTCCTGCAATGTGAACTCTATTGTTTAAAAGTCTTCCATTTAATAAAAGCACTGTGTTTCTCTCTATTTCCATGGGAACAATTTACACTTGACAGAGAGCAAAGGCGCTGCGGTGGAGGAGGGCGGAGAGGGAGGCAGCGTGCCGGCAGGCAGCAGGTGATGTGTCTGCCTCCTGAATGCCTCCACATGCTCTGTGTCCGTGGATTTATGGCTGTGCCACCATCGGCCCGGATCCCCCACCGGCCCGGGGTCGGAGGGCACCATGGTGCCCTGTACAGCTGGCCAGCTGGTCCTGCTCAGTCCTGCCACCCACCAGCTGAAAGAGAGAACCAGGCCCATACACACACAGGAATACAGTGAACTTACACACACACCGTCATGTACACACTCCTGGCCAGCCAACCAGCACAGATGCCCGAGCAGGACAACCATGTCGGCATTGATGCATCCTTGAGCAAGTTTAAAAAAGCACAACAGTGGGGCGGAACAGCCTGGTAGCACACAGGGCTATGAAAAGAGGGAGCTGCACTCACTACATGTTCATATTTAATAAGCATTGAAAGAGTTACTTCCATTTTCCTGCTGCACTGCAACATTTTCAACTTCTAAGAGCATCTGTCAAGGAAAATGCTGCACTGCTCATAAAAGTACCAAAGTGGAAGGAGTTATTGCAGGTGTGCAGTGTCCGTGGGTCTGTGTTGTGCATAGTTCTTGTTGGTAAATAACAGTTAGGGCACTCAGATGTTGGGTCTGGATGGACATGAAACTCCTCTGGTTCAGTGCAAAAGATGAAGAAGCACATGGAAAGAAAAAAGAAATGATTCTTGGATAAATGAAGTAAAAAAGCCCACTGTGTACCTAAGGGATTAACGAGGACTCCCAAGGAGCATTTTGAAAAGAAACATCAAATCATTGAGCTTGATGCCACATTCATGGCACACTGGAGTCACTGTAATAATAATACTGTTCCAAGCCGTAATTATAGCGAAGAAACTTCCATAATATTCCTCTGAGAATTCCAATATATTGGACTTGGCATATGATAAAATAAAAGTGGCAGCAAAGGCAAACAAAAACCTGTTTTTCCAGGTAATTAAATTAGAATTTCATGGATACACTGCTACACTGTGTCTACCATCCGTCTCATCTGATGGGAACACGTATTAAATTGTGCTCTGTGTGTACAGCAAAACCGTAATCAGGGAAATAACACAACTGTCCTTGAAAAATAATTAAATTCTCTTGAGGAAAGTGTAAAATGGGTTAAAGCTTGTTAATTCACTGGCAGAGAGTCTTTCTCTTTCACCTTTATTTAGTTTTGGCAAACCAGTTTCTTACTGAATTAAGTTTTCAAATTTTGAAAATCTAATTAAGGACCCATTTAATAGGCATAAAGTTGTATTACTGAAAAATGTCTCCATTTTTTTTAGTTTGGTTGTATTTCTCCATCTGTAAACTCTGTTCAGAATGTGTATTTGGAGAAATACTAGATAATAAAGAGGCCACCGCTCAATGCTACTGTAGTAAAATGACAACATTTTTAATCATAAATTCTTACAACTAACATGTCTCAGTGCAAAACCTCAAACTGCAGTAAACTTGCTAACAGGTTACTATGATCGAGTTTCTGTATGAGGGAGACGAAGAAAAGCTCTATATGATCGACTGACTCTGTTTGAAAGCAACTAAATTCACATACGTTTGTGCTCATTTATATTAGTTTGTGTTGTGTGTTCAGACAGCTGAAGGGTATAAAAGTTACAATCAAGTAGTCAAATACAGACAAAAAGCATCTAAATACTTAATCTGATTTAGCTGACCTTTTGTGTGGCCATAACACACAACCTGGCCTGGTTTCAGGAGAAAACAACTTGGTGTGCATTTGAAAATAGTGAGGATGCACTAGTGTGGACACCTCCGGGTGAAAAGAACAAATAACAGGTTGTTATCACATGCATGTACACATAACTTTGTCAGTCCGTGGTAATGGCAGAGTATTTGCACTGCCATTTGACCCCAAATGTCTACATGCATATGTAACAAGTATTGAGTTAATACAAGGGAATTAAGGTGTTAATACAGAAGAGGGCTGGAATGGTTAGTGGACAAATATCAGGAGAATAAGTACAGCTACTGGAGCACAGGGGCGGTAAATTAAAACAGTGAAACAGCAATTTGAGTTTAAGTGTGGAAACATATTAAATGAATATAAAGTGTACAAAATCAAAATAAATCCCAAATATTTACAACACAGAGTTAATGAGTTATTGGTTTGAGGGGTAATAGTTGGGAAGCACAAATAGTCCAGAGAGGTTTGGATGTGACATAGTGGCAACACTCAGTTCGAGGAGGTGGCAGAGTTAACAGACAGGCTGCAGAGCCTCCTACCAGACCATCTGCAGGTAAAGCTGACTGTGACAAGGGCGTCCTCAGGCTCCTGGTCTTGTGTTGTAGCTCGACATCAGGGATTTGATCTCAAGGCAGGGCAACTGGCCAGTTCAGTAGAGTCACAAAGCATACGAGATAACAGGTCCCCAGCACAAACACAACAGTCTGGTTCTGCAGCTGCTGTCTCTCAGCTTCTCTACCATATAACTGAGGGGAATGAAGTCAGGACAGGTTATGTAGCGCCTTGGGGGCATGTGATTGGATAATTGAAGTCATGTGATGATGTCATGTGACATGGTGCATTCATGGACTACAGCGAGTGTGTGGAAAAACCATTACTGGGCCAAATTTGGGGATTTTAACCCTGGTTACACATAGCAGAGAAATCATTTGACAGGAATATTCTCACCATCTTCTGATTTTAAATCACCCACTGTAAAATGAGGTATTTAATTACTGCACATTAAGTTGAAGCTGAAGTTGCAGGTTCATAAAGACCTTGCTGCTGGTGATGTTAGTGTTTCCTCTGTTGCACTGTGTTACACAATGCACTGTGGAGTCTGTGCTGCTACCAGTGTTCACCTTCCTTAATATCTAATAACAAGCCTCAATATCTATTTTTGAACATTCATGTAGTGATACATGATCAGTGATACAGCTGCTCAGATCAACATGACACAGCAGACCTGCACAAGTTCCATCGGCACTTTGCACAGTTCTGCATTTTGCTTTGGACCAACCCTGCAGTGCACTCAGCAGGAGTTCACACTCACCATTCACAAATAAATGCGGACACATTTATTGTTCAAATTTTAATTTAAGGTGAAAATTATTAAATTGGTGGGATGCAGTTCATGTTGTTGCACTCCCTGTAGAATCAGTTCTGCACACAAGGACCAGTCCTTTGATTTTCAGTCATATGCTGGATAATAAGAACAAACACTGCATTCACAAAATACATTTTTTGAAGTCACTGTCTTGTAATTATGACTAACTCATAATTAGAGGAACAGATCTCTTAACTACTTGATCCAGATGTTGTAATTCGGTTTATTGCTACAGGGTGTAGCAATGGGTCTTCTGAATTTAATGCAATGAATATGAGCTTGTTTTAATTTATGAGAAAACTGAGGTTAAAGCCTTCACTTCTGTAAACAGATTTAACCTTTACAGGAAATATAATGTTGCCATGAATACAGGATGTTGCACTGTGAGCTGCAACATAAGCTGCATTTTTTTGGCCTGTATTTTTTTCCATTTTGGAAAAGAAAATATGCAAAATTAGCTGTTGTTTTAATTTGTTTGAGAAAATTGAGGTTAAAGCCTTCACTTCTGTAAACAGATTTAACCTTTACAGGAAATATAATGTTGCCATGAATACAGGATGTTGCACTGTGAGCTGCAACATAAGCTGCATTTTTTTGGCCTGTATTTTTTTCCATTTTGGAAAAGAAAATATGCAAAATTAGCTGTTGACAGTATGTTTTAGCTCTGTATCACTGAGCGTTCTGACAACTATCACCGAATTACTCTGATATTGTGAAAATCTTAAAAATCTGATGGTTCTCAGGCAAGTTCTGAAGCATTCCAAATCCTGCCCTTTAATGATTAAGAGATTATTTGTGTCCAATTACTGCATTGTTCAGTATTTACGAGATAGTACGGTAAGTAATAATTATGAGATAGAGTCTCCATCGACCAATAGTTATGTTGATAGCTGTTGTTGCTCATCTCTGTCTCTTGTCTGTCTGTCTTTTGTGGGCTGTTCTAACCAAGTAGGTATAGCTTCTGTACTTCAGCTAGAGCACCAATACTGTCACTCCTGACACAGTCCTTCCAACCAGGTCAATGGCAGCCTGCCAGAGAGAGAAATAACAATGTACCAAGCTGTCCACAAATAGGAGGTGAATGTTAGAAAGGTGATACCTGAGAATTGTGGAGTCACTTTTTGACAGCGCGGATCCTTGCCAAAATGTGAGTCATCACAGAAGGACACTGAGCACACACAAACACACACACACGCACGCACGCACACACACACACACACACACACACACAGGATAGAGTAAATGCATGTGAGACCAATTCTAGTTCAGGTCAGCTGAGAGTGCAGCAGATAATAAATGAGTCTCTAGTGATCAATCTACTCAGATGGTCTGTGTGTGTGTGTTTTTATATCTGTATGAATTTGTATATAAGAACCCCCCTCTCACACACACCCACGCACACACACACCCTCGCTCCCACAGGTCAGCGTCTTAAACCTAGCATAATAAACAGTGGCTGCATGTATCCCCTTTATAACATGACATCCTCCATTCACAGCGCTGTCATCATGCAGCCAGTTACCGCCTCCCATAGCGTTTTGCTGACAGACATTTTAAATTAGACTAATAAATTGCCTAGCACTCTGCCTCGTGCTTTCTAAAAGCCCTGTTACCCGGAGACAAATTAGCACGCTGCAGGTATAAAGACGGGATTCTGCACAAAAGGCCAAGTTGTTTTTATGAGGCGAGGCCGATTATCCGAATGGAGATGTGAGGGTCATCTGAGGAGGTCACAGGAACAGAGAGGACTGATGACAAGAAACAAGAAAACAGACTTTTATACATTAATGAGGCATCAGAGAGCAGTAACTACAGCAGCAGAAGAGAGCCTGAGAGGAAAGAGGTTTGTAGTTTGAATGCCAAACCTAGCAGAAAATTCTGAAACCTTGATTTGATGCTCTGTAAGACTGATGAGTGATCATTGTCACTGGCTTTACACAAAACTGGAAAATTACTTGGATACTGCAATCTTTGTTTCAGCCCAAAGGATGCAGGGAAAACATAGGATCTGTAAAAGCTACTTCAACCCATTTATCTTTTAGAACAACTTAAAAGGTCTAAGATTTAATTCTTGTAAACTACTATTTTTTTTACATTTTAAAGCAGCATTTAGAACCAAATGCCCAAACAGAACCCCAGACAGTTTCTCGATGTCTGTTTCTTCTGTCACGTCTTCACCTACTATTAACTCTTTATTTACTGCAATAAAAAGTCCTGCTCTTCTAGAGAAACAGCACATACATTGCTAAAGGTAGAGAGACCTCAGATATGTCTTTTGAGCAGTATAACACAGTTATGACGCCATAAATGGAAAAAAAACCCTGAAATCAATACATAGCCCACAGGTGTTACCAACACTGGAGAAAAGATACTGTTGCTTCTTATTATACATATTTCATTACTAACATTTTTACAGTCACAAAGTATTTCACCATGCTGAAAGTATCTTCCATCAACTTGCTCTACTGTATATTGTTTTTGAAAACTACTGAATTTATTTTATTGACTTATGAAGAATGTTTAAACTCTCTAATTGGTTTCTCTGCTCTGCTCTGTGTAAACACAGCCTGCAGTTCAGCCGAACAGTCACTGAACTTTTGTCACATGACTGTTGGTCTGCTTCAGTAATGGCTTTTCAGTTGTGCTGATCAAGCAGATTTTTTTTTACAGAATGCAAACTTTTTGTTTTTGGCAATTTTTTTTGAATGGACTATTTGATTTTGATCAAATGTCACGACTCTAAGCCTTGATTTCATTCATGTTTCAGACAGAACCCTACATCACACATGAGCACTGTAAAGTTAACAACCTTTCAGTGTAATTCAGTTGAATTCTGTTTCTACAGTTTCCTTCCATGATAAATGGTGTAATTTTGGTGAGTTTTTAAAAGATACCAGTTCTGTCAAACCAACTGATGAAAACACATACCACGTGTCCATTTACATACATTGAGCACGTGGGTACCAGTGTAAACTTGAAGCTAGGGATCAGTTGTGTAGTTGTAGAAAACACTACAGAGGAAGAACAGCAATGGTGAAAAGCAACAGCAGAGATTAACTGCTTACTGCTGCTAAGTGCCTGTTCAAAGGGAATCAAAGGGAATGTAAACTTAGGGTTGTTGGGTTTCCTGTATAATAATGTATGATCACTGTGAAGTGCCTTGAGAGGACATATGTTGTAAATTGGCACTATAGTAAATAAAACTAACTGAATTGCACAACAGCTGCTCACATGGACAAAAAGGTCAGTAACACTTTTCATTCATTATCCATTTTGAAGTAACCACTGGTTGTCAAGGCTGGTATCGTAGAAAACAGTTACATGAAAGGAGTGGGACTAATCCCAATGATACTTTCCACCCAATCAAAAAACGAACATGTGTGTCTGTGTGATCGATTCTAAAATTCTCAGTGTTTACCTGTCCGGACAAAAACACAACCCCAGGTTCAGCAGCATTTTAGGGCTTCTACAACACTGGAGTAGTGCGGACGCTGGGCATAAACATAGCAGAGGTTATGAATTTTCAAATAAAAATACAATATGAGTGAATCTAGCCTTAGATATATACACAGAGGTGACTCATAGCAGCTGGCATGGCAGCTCTGTGCTGCTGTCTGAACCCTGCAGCAGACATTTATGCTACCTTTGAATATTTCTAATGAAAGAAATACCAGAATTAAGCAACAGGAATTAACATATCAAAAGGGACAAACTATCGTACAATGCTTTGCTATCTGGAATGGAATATGTTGAATTTAAGCATAGTGCAAGTAATGAGTTTCTTAAGTTAATATAAATGAATGAAAGTGACAGTTGCAGCTATGTTACATTGAGTAAAGAAAAAAGAACTGCTGACATTTTTATTAAAGTAATATCCTGGTGTTAAAGGGTTTTGTTGTACCAATATGGGGGCCGCATTGATACATTGCTGCCATAAACAATGCAGCCAGCGAGGTGCCTTTGTATGGTATAAGGAGTGGGTCGCTGCGCGTACTGAGGTGTGTGTCAGTTTAATGCGTCCTGCACTGATAGGATGGATGTGGCATTTCAAAGCAGTCAGAGGGGAAGAGAAATGCCTCGGCTTGATATGTGATCTGAAGTGGAGGAAGAGTATCCGTGTGAGTGCGCTGGCTAGCACCCAGTCAAAGCAATGAAAAAGTGAGAAACAGTTTGAAGTCTCTTTCTGCCGAGCAGGTTGTGTTTCTTTGTCAGCGCTCATTTTGTAGTATTCTTTCAACTCTCAGAGCAAGCCTTAACATCCTCTCCAGATGAATTGAGCTGCACTTAAGAAGCGAGTGGATGGAAATTAAGCTCCTATACAATGCGTGGGCAGCGCTGCCAAGCGCATGACAAAGTGGAAAGTGTTGTATTTCAAACCATATAATGTTTCTCAAATGTGAGGCAATGCAGTCAAAGCAAAAACAGAAAGTGGGAGAGAGAGAAAGGAGGGGAGGAAGAAAGGAGGAGGGGGAGGAAAAAAGCAGAGCAAGCTATATAGCCAACCAGATAATTGACACTCTCAGAAAACAAGCCACCACTTCTCCTCTTCCTCTCGTCGGCTGAGTGCCGTGCTTTTGCTGAAGTTATTGTGCCTATTGTAAGTCACAAGGCAGGGAGGAATGTTTGGCCGGCTCTCTGGGAAACGCCACTTCAGGGCCCACAGCTGTCACAGCCTGGGGACTTGAATTCTGCCACAGAGAGTTCAATGGTGAGGAGCTGGCAGAGGGAGATATGCTTTTTACTTAAGGATGGCAAGCTGTGAGAGGACTTGATGTGAAACCAAAACTGGCTGCTCTGATATTCGCTTACTCACACGCTCTTATAACTCCTCTTCCTCCATCTCACAGCAGCGCTATCATTCTCCCCCATCGCTCTCACTCTGAAACTCTCCAAACTCTTCCTCTTTGTCACCTCTCTTCATCCTCCCTTATATCTCCCCTCTTCCTTCCTCTTCTTTAAAAGCACTGCTTCACTCTGCATTCGGGCCTAAACTTGAATAAACAATCGTCTCTCTGTGGCAAAAGCTTCCCATCCCGCCAAAGGAATGCTGCTTCCCATCCTCCGTCTCACCATGGTTACTGGGAAGCTACTGGGAATCATATTTTACTCAGAGGTGAATGTGAGGCAAAGACGCTCCAAAGGCTGAACAGAGCGCAACTTTCAATCCTGCTCTGACTCGTTTCAGGTCTGTCTTTGATTAAATCAGCGAAACACAGTTTTTTTCTCTTCTTTTCTTTTTTGCAAGCTAAATCATGAAAAGACAAAATGCAGGTGCAGAGTTGATCCACCATCGATTCAGACACATAATTGCCAGCAGTGAAAATGAATTAAACTCAATCACCTTTATGAATCCGTCACATTAATAATCATCTTTAAACATCCGCCTTTTAAATGAAGTGATTATAATTCTGCTGGAAAATGCAAAAACCTGTTGAAATAAACATAATGAAGATGCATTTGTCAGACTCATCTCTCACTATTATCCAGAGCCTATTCATTTTATGAGGATGGAACGCTCTCTCAAAGTCAGTTGAATAAGCTCTCATTCTGCTTGATTGGAGGCTAAAAATCTGCAGCCTTCAAACTAACATTTGTTTTTTTCTTTCTTATTTCACTGATTTTTAAGTGCCTCAAATTGTCCTTTACTCCTCGTGACGACTTCAGGGGGTTGTTCTGGTGCACAACAAGTGCCCGAAGCTGTGATCGCTGCAGCAATTCGGTGTCCTGTGTTGTTGAAACGAAACGGTCCCTTTCTTCCGACAGCCTTCAAAATTAAATCATTTCAAAACATCGACTCAGTCATTGTGTTGAAATAATTCCACGGCTGAGCCCCGGCTCCAGACCACATGTGTTTTGGTTGCACTTTGTGTTGCACAGCTCCTTCTCTCCCTGTTGTCTTATTATGATAATGGCCAAACCCTCGCATTCCTCAGCAGTGATCTCATTTTGTAGCACAATAACTGCGCGAGAACAACAATGCACTGGCACCCAGAAGGCCTTGGAGGACTACAAAGTCTTGCCCACTGGGAGGTTCTCAGACCTCGGAGGAAGATGAGGGAATTAGGAGGGCACCGAAACAATGCAGCACGCCGTCTCCGTCTATTTGCCTCCGAGCTGCCGCGCTCACTTCTAGTGAAGCGACAGTGTTTTTCACAGCTTTAACAGCCTGGCAAGGTCGCCTCCCTGCAATGCCCTCCACCTACCAACAATTACTGCGCTGCTGTTGGATGTCAGGCGTTGCGCTGTGTTCTGCATGTGTCAGTGAGTGATAGAATTCATAATTAGACATGAGCGACGTGTGTGTCCGCGTATTTAATGCAGAGCTTGCTACAGAAAAAAAAAACAATGCACATGATTTTTTCCCCCCGCTATGTTTTAAACACTGTATTCAAATCATTTAGATTAGTAAAAGTAGCGATACCTCAATATATTCAAATGTGCTCTTAGGTAAGTGTAATGCAAATGCGACAGTATTATAAAAAATACTAAAATATTTGCGACATGACTCCCAGGCTGATTCATTTCTGAGAAGGTTACCTTGACAAAGGCCCTTTATTTCCTATCCAAACCTTTACCTTGAGGATTCGGCTGTGGTGGTTCTACTGAAGCTTAATCTATAAAAATTCATCACATGTTGTCACCTGCTCTCATTATCTTGTATGTAAAACCTGCATGTAATATGAAGGAGCATTAAATTGCAGTAGAAAACTGATTGTGTTAAATTGTGGCATTGAGGTATGTTAAAATATACATGTATGCCGTATATGACGCATACAGACATGGCCCAAATTATTGCTGACCTTCCACTTTATCACAATTTTCTTTGAAATAAGCTAAAACTGACCCATGGCAGCCACCATTCTCTACTTCATTTGTAACACAACAGACACGTTATTTTTTTGATGTAATATATACTCTTCTCAGCTGCTGTGTTCACTCTTCTCAAGCAAATTGCTCCAGTTTCCTCGGGTTTAATGGGCACCTTCTCCCAGCTGACAGTTTCAACTCTTTCCATAGATACTCAGGTGGATTAAGGCCAGTACTCATATCAGGTCACTTCAGGTTTTAAATGTATGTTTTAGGTCACTATCCTGTTGGAGAGGCCATGAGATGCGATTGAGATGGAGCTCTCAGACAGCACGCAGTGTTTTTCACTCCAGAATGCCTTCATAATCTTTTAAATTCATTGTGTCCTGTACTGATTTGAGGCCACCTGTACTAGATGCAGCAACTACACACCACAGTTGAGCCCCCTCTGTCTTAAACATGGTTCATTTTTTCTTCCATGAGCACGGACCTGGTTTGACTTATCAAAAGAGATTTGTCAAAATGCTTTTTATGGAGCAACGAGACACCGTTGTATGTTGATCTAGGAGGTCAGATCGCATGTGTTTTGAAGCTTTTTCCACCATTCAAACTGTCAGTGTCAAACTACAGCTGACTACAGTTTCATTGACCTTAAGTATCAGCAGCTGTGGTCGCAGGAACATCCTTCTGCTTGGAGATGTTCTTGTAACCTTCTCCTTGAGCCATGTCTGGCAAATACTATCTTCTGCACCCTCTCAGACAACTCCCCTCTTTTCTTTCTCTCGTCCACGTTCATACTAGAAGGTTGAAGTCACCTGTGATAGTAATGGACGCTAACAACCTGCTTAAAAGATCAATACAATCCCCTTATTTATTAAAACTTTCAAAGGAAATCTATAATTTTGTCCAACATCTTTGAATTCTGCCCTTTTCACAGCTTCTGTTTTACTGTATGACAAACCAAAGGCCTGCAGCTGTCAATTTATTTTTTTACAGAGGTGTACAGGACAAACATTTAATTAAATTTCACAATAAACTTAATAAAAAATCATAGATCATTTATTTTTAAATTGCAAAATTTCATTAATTGTTACCAGAAAAAAGGCAAAAGATATAGAATTCAGTTATTTGACGACGACTAAACCCTATATATGATTTTATTGTCATATATGTTTCAATATTCTTCAGCTGTAAGACTTTAGACTGTAGGGAGATACAAGCCACTCAGGTAGAAGCAGAAGAACCACACACACACTCATTCAAACACAACATCCCCCGATCTCAAGCAGAGACCCGGGTATTTCTCCAAACAAAAATGCAAATCTAATTTTGTGCGCTTCCATCTTTCCTCTCCCCTCCCGTTACACCCCCTAACACACACACACACACACACCAGCAGCACCACCGCCTTCACTCCCTCCCCTTCCTCCCCCACCTCTACTGTAGCTTTGCCATTAGAGTTATTTGCATCTGACTGAGAGGCCATTAGAATAATAATTAGCCTGACCCACCAGAGAGGGAAGGCCTTCGTCAGCTCAAACCCGCCACCAGCCTGAAGGCACACACACGTTTATACACACACACACACACACACACACACACATTTCACTTTGGAGAGAGACAGAGAGGCCAACACATACATGTAATTCCATTAGCTGCATACTTCTCCGCAATCAATCCACACAAACAAGGTTTCTGGGTTTTTTATTTTTGTCCAGGTGGGCTCGAGTGTTTTTTCCCCCCTTTTTATTTTGCGCGTTGCTAGAAAAATCCTGAGGCGTAAAAAACATTTTGGCTGCAGTGGAGGAGGGGGCTGAGGAGACCATAAGAAAATGTAGCATGACTTGTCAGAAAATCTCCCTGAAATTACTCTGAAATTACTGTGTGATGTTTTTTTCTTTCTTCTTTTTTTTCCTCATATGAAATTCAGAAAATTGCTGAACTAATAGTACTCCATACTGGCAGAATGCACTTCTGGCAAATGGGATGAAAAATGGGTATCACATGCTTTTAGCAGATATGTGCTAATGTGCCCAATTTCCAGGCTCATTATGGCATTAATGTACAAATCTCTGGCCTGGGTGGTGATTTTTCACGTTGAAGGCAAAAATAATCACCAATAATTAGCTGTGTTTGAGTATCACAGAGAGCAGGGCCCTGTTTGTATTACATGGAACATGGCAAGCATCTTCATAGGTAGGTAATCAGGATATCTTTACCCCAAATCCCCTTCGCATAAAGAAACCATGTTCAGCTACACGCTGGAGTCAAAGTATTCACATAGTGCCTTTATGCAAGTGAGCCACCTGTGTTGTATGTGCAGCTAAAGCCTGCACAGATGACACTGTTGTTTTATTCAAATTAAAGGGCGATCCAGCAGAAGCCTCCACTGAAAACTAAAAACACAGTTTGTCCTAGCTGGACTTTATCTCGGAGGTTATCCGACTACATGCACATTACACACAGAGGGAGGTGTAGGAGAAGTCCTTGCCTGTCGTCGTAGCACCATAGTGTGTTTCAGGATTTCGATTGGCTACTTTCATGATGGCAATTTGAGTAGATTCTAAGTTAGGAAAAAGCTGCTGATATATGTTTTTTGGATCACACATTGAGCATGCTTGTAAAGAATTATTACCCAAATAAACTCCCTTTCAAGCCTCTTTTTCTTCATTATTTTGGTTTATGGCACACACGTGTCACAGAGTTTGCATGACGTTTAATTCCACTTGCCATAATTACCATAATTGGATGTATCTGTGAAGGTTCGTTGGAGGGTGCCCTCTCTTAGAGGTAGTAGCTAAATGCTATTGGAAGTCTTGAATTGTTGCCAGTTTGTGAGAGGTGTGAGGTGGGTGGTGGCTGGCTTCGTGCAGAACTGTGATCAAATATTGGGTATAAATGAGCATATGTCCATCAGTCTATTTGCTATATTCTGTAATAGGTCATAGGGAACCTGTCCCTGCTGACACCGGGCAAGAGGCATAGTACTACCTGGACAGGTCACCAGTTCATCACAGGGCTAATACAAAAACTCCTTTCAGATGTTGTTCTGTTAACCAGACAGCAACTGTAAGCATCAGCTTCATGCCCAAACACCAACCATGGTCACCGGTAATCTGATTCTGCTGGGCCTAATCACATTTCTGTATCACTTTCAACATGCCGCAAGTCTGAACTGCTCTCAGTTACATTGATGGATGGACACACATAAGTAAGGGTATTTCAAATTGTTTGAAGTGAGTCAAGGAAGCCTTTGTTAACATTTCAGCACCAATATTTATCCAAAACAGTGAGCCTAAATCTCAGTTTGTGTGCCAATTATAATTACAGTGTACTGTTCTCTAAACACTAAACATTAAAAAATGAACGTAATTTGTTTATTTCCCCTCGCAAGACGTTAACGGGAGCTGAAGGTGTTTGTGGGAGTTTTTCCTCCGAGTTTATAAAATACCTGCAGGAACAGACAGCAATAGGATTTATATGTACGTCTCCAAAGTGAGACAGAGTTAAATGCTAATAATGATGAAATAGCCAAGATCCAGCGGCAAGCCACACTGGGTACTTTATGTCATCGCAATTTAGTTGTTTCCAGCTGAGTTTATTAAATACCCGCAGCATCGGGATACAGAGAGTTTATATTCACACCTGCAGCCAATTTACTATCACCAAATAACCTACTGTGTATGTCTTTGGGCTGTGGGACAACGCCAAAGCATCCGAAGAGAAAAACTCCAGCAAGGTTGAGCCCCTCTTGCTTTGAGGCCACAATGCAAACCACTGCACAACCTTGACACCACTATGAATATTTTGTCTTGAAATATTGGCAGTTAGTGACAGACGGGCCCTAGTGTGTTGTGCTGGAGCTGCCAACAAACAAACCTCCAGTTAAACCAGTCTGTTGTAGTGAAGTGTAGCTGACTGGTGCTACATAAGCTCACATCAACTTTGTTTCCAATAGCAGCTATTGATAAACCCACAGTTGCTTCCTACTAAACCAGTCAGACACAGTAATGGCTACCACATGCTACGTATGGTGACATGCACTCAATTTCCTGCGTTCCACGTAGGCCACGCTGTGTGGGAGTTGCTGTTGCTCCCTGAAACTGTAGTGGGTGAGGTGGACCAATCTACAGCAAGCACAAAGAGAAGCTTTTGCAGAAGAAGAAATCAGGTCGAACCGCTCTTGACATTGTTTTGTTTGAACTTTAACAGTTTTGGTGTGTTCTACTTTTTGTCTTTATCCTTTTTAAAGGAGGCAGTAAAGGAGGTCATTTTCTAGGGATGAGCAAAACCCGGGTAGGGACTGAGATGCTAAGCGTGATGTTTTAAATCTCAGGATGCACATACTGTAACAATGACAGTTTGCAGGCATGTGCATGTGTGTCTGGAGCCTCCTGCAAGACGCATGTTGCCTCCTTTATCTGGTTAACATAGCAGAATGATTGTCAGATATTTCCATGGTCGGAAATACAAATAAAATACTATGGTTGTTATGTGTCTTCTCTGAGTGTAATAGGCAGTTGCTTTTCTAGCACATTAGCGAGATACAGTTAGATTAAACAACATGTAATGTACAGCTTTAAAAGCAATTATGATAAAACAATTAAGGTTTAGTATTTCAAAACTTGTACAACGTCATAAAATTTGCCCAATGTGTAACTATTTGAGGAGGAAAAGGCCCTACTACAACAAATTCATTGGCTTCAAGTGCAAAAAACTGCAGTACTTTGAATGGCCACTTGAGGCTGCCTCCAAAAGTGAGTTTGTCCCAATAGACCCCCATGTTAAGTTGTCCAACTTTACAGCAAAAATAAACGTGTTTACAGCCTGGTGAAAAAAATGTTTTGGTCTCATCTAATTTTTACATTCCTGACAACTGTTCAGAAGTGAATTTTTATATAATGTGCCCGCTTAAATTGTGATTAAAGTTTGGCTTACAGTGTGACTGACAGGTGGGTACCATCACAGTAGAGCTCATGGAGCAGAGACAATTGCATGGCCCGTCTCAGCTCTGTTAATGCTTCACTTTCTTACTCATCTTTTAGCCAGGAGTTAAGAGGTGTCGGGCACTGCCAAGATGGCGATGGAGGTTAGAATTTTCAAATGCAAAAAGCAGAAGAAAATCTAAAAGAACTTAAACAAACTGGACCCAATGATTGTCAGAACGCGTATGATGGCAAATGCTACAAGTGAACTTTAAATGTGATGTTAGTGGTGTGTTCACATTTGCAGCTTTAATTTTCAGAAAACTTTGCTACCTAAAATTTGTTAAATGAGTTTGCAATTTTGTGAACAATTGCTTGTATTTAGAGAGGAATTTAATTTGCCCACAACAAATGTAGCCACTATATAATACTATTATACTAAATTGGCAAGAAGTGAGTTTGAGTAGACTACAAAGAAGCACACATTCGCAGCATTATAGATTCTGTACAAGGCACTCATAGCCTAATTTAAACCCTTGTTGCAACTCTCTTTACTGGCATGATTTAGACCTTTGTGTGGTGGGCCTGCTTTCTACCAAAGAGTATGTATTGTAGGACCTGAGCTGCAGATAGAACAAGTTAGATTTGTCTTTTAGTTACCACAGATGAAGTCTTCTTGTTACAGATTAAAATACACTGTCAAATTGATAGCAGAACGGAGGGTGCTTAAAAACAAATTTGCTTTTATTATTTTCTGCATATTTAAAGCGTGATGTGAGTGGTCATCAAAGTGGTGTTTTAGTAGCGCAGATGCCACCAGTGTCTCCATATTGAATCATTAATACAAACACATAGCAAGACAGAAGTCATCTTCACAGAACATGTTGGTGGTTTCTAAGACCGACAGCTATTTTGCCTAAAACCATGTGGTAATGACTTCATCCTCAAAGACAGCTGCAGGATATATTGTAGCTCCAACCCCAAGTTTAATTCTTACACACACGTTGTGACCTCTGCATGAGGAGGACTGCAAAAAGGACCTTCGGTTATGCATGTCTGGCGCTGGAGGCACCAATCAGAGCATTCCTAATAGGCCCACTCCAGAGAAATGTGTGATGTGTGTGTGAGAGGCTTCGTCTGTATGTATAGTATGCATGCATGAATCCCTGCATATGTTTCTGTGTGTATAGGTTAATCTGAGCTTCTGCTGCTGTCTGGTCGGCGCGTGTTTCCGCCTGCACAGAACTATGAATTATTTTGCACGCGTGGGGAAAGTATGCGCACCAACACATGCATGCGTATTTAGCATGTGCATGTACAAACATCTAGTTAGCATCATTCCTAGTACACACATGCATGCCTATGTGTAGCAGACTTGCTGTGCGGGCGTGTGTATTTGTTTATGCGCGTGTGTGCTTGCTGCAGGCAGGTTGAAGATTGTCTCCCCCCTGAGGGCCTCTCTCTCCCTGCAGCATGTGGGAACCATGGCGCGTTGCCAGGATACAAGCCCCTCGTCTGTACTGACAAGAAGACATGAAGAGCAAAGATTAATTATTTACAAGCAGACCCCTGTACACCACGTCTGGCTTGGCACTTCTCCTGCATTAAATGTCACTATCTATGAAGCCATCCGTTTTATTGCTTATTCTATTTAAGCGCTGTGGAAAATCTGTTGCATTGCCCTGCGCTACATCTCATATGGCGTTCCTAGATCCAGGGCCAGCATTTTTCCCCCCTCTCTAATAAAGCTATTTTATATCGGAATAACCAGCTACAACCGTGCTTTTTAAGACATATATGTACAAAAGCCCATTTTTTTAAAAAAAAGACCCATCATTAAACAGCCGTGAATGCTCCCTAATGGTTGCTGCCTGCTCTCACTGCTATTTTTTAGTGTATGGCAAACCGGGATCACCAGTGTCCTCTGGGCAGCCTTCTCCCCTGCTTCATCTAATATTTATGGGGGTCTATACAGCGTTGACTGACTAGCAGATCCGCTTTCTGAGAGCAGCAGATATTTACAAAACATATTAGAATGATTCATTTACCGTCACATTTGTCTTCGACGTCGCCTCTGCCTTCCCTCAGCCTCTGTCTCGCTAAATGATGAGATATCCAGAGGCACCAAGGGGGTTGGAGGGGAGTGGGGAGGGGGTGATTGAGTGAGTTGTGAGTTTATCGCTCCGATGGGTTTTTTTTTTATTGTCGTGGATAAAAAACATAAAAACAGCTAAAACATACTGTATTAAAAGCCCCAGCAAACGTCTCGCACACACAAGCAGCTGATACAGTAGCATAAAGTAATACACTGGCAGACACGTGCTCGCCGGTTCTGGCTGTGACAAAAGCTGGAAGTGAAGGCATCCGTGCAGCTTCAACCTGGGCTGGTCCTTTGTTCTCAATTCCTACCACCTCTTTGTTGTGCTGCTGCCTGGCTGTCTGTCTGCGTGTCTGTCTGTCCGTCTGTCTCGCTGTCTGTCTGTAGCCGGCCCTGGGTTTATTTGCATTCCTCCAACACATCCATATTCATGATGGAAGCAGGTCACTCCACGTGGAGATGCGTGCGTCTCTGTGTGTGTGTGTGTGTGTGTGTGTGTGTGTGTGTGTGTGTGCAGGATTTAATTGGGCTGTGGTCAGAGGGGATCCTCCACACTGAGTCCCAGGTGGAGAGGGAGCAGGGATCCCACTGTTCTGAGCATTATGCATTTTCTATTGTTTCTCGTCCCCCCTCCCACCTCCTCCTGCACACTCGGGCGCTCCTGTGGCGACGGCACAAGACGCCTTTTCATTAGACTAAATTTGGTCTGATCCAGCACTAATTCTGCTCATATCTGACGAATTGATTTCAAGGACCACAGGCTGGGAAAGATATGTCTTGCTGTGTTTAGAAAAAAATAAAAACAAAAGAAATATTGGACCACAGATTTCACACGGCATTGAAATGTCTTTTTTTCTTTTTTGCACACTGTTGCTTTTAAGAATTAAGATGATGTCATTGTTGTGCGCAGGGTGATGTGAAAAGGGAGGTGAAACCCTTTTTTGTTTAGAATTTCAAAAAAATTAGATTTTTTAAAAATGTATAACTGAAGATAACGACTAAGATTCAATGTCACCTTTTAATTTGCATTGATCTGGGGGTTAAAGATGTCACGTGACAAAAATAAAGCTACCTTTCCCTACTGCAAGCATTTGGCCTCGTGCAAGGGCTTTTATTATCATCAGAAATGTAATTGCACTGTTGTTGTTGAAGGACAGAGGACAGGGGAAAAAAAGGATCAGGCTCTAGATATAAAGTACGTGCCGAGCATTAATGCCGAGCCCACTTCTCCTCCTTTATATTTCCCAGCCAGTCTCTGTGACTTCCTTACATGATGGAGCTATTGTATCCCCTTAACCCCCCGTATGTCACATGTCAGGAAACACAATCACCACTGCAGCCTCCTTCACCCTAAAGTGGAAATGAGCATTAACACCAGGCTGGGTTTGTATGGCAGAACAAGGCTAGTTACAGAGGTCAGCGGCTCAGGATAACACTGTTTCAATGTGCATTATCAATGGGCTGTGGAACGGGCTGCAGGAAAGGGCCTGCTGATTTTTAGCATGCCAAATTGAAATTAAGGAATATGTGTGAGGTGGTTTATTTCCAGTTTTGATGCTTTTCGATGGTCTTTTTTTAAAAATCTAAAACGAAGCTGCTGTGTTTTTGTAATGCAGCAAAATGACAAATGTCAGGGACTGTATGCAAATTATTAGGAGTGGAAAAGGAAGGAGGGTATGCGGCATTTCTTTTCGCTAAAGAAAAGGTAGAAAAAAAATGTCACCGCAGCTGGAGGTCTTTTGTCCATTTTCTTTTTCAATGTGACAACAAAACCGAACATACCATCTAGAACACCTTGCACATGTAATGAAATTAAATGCACACATTTCCCACACTGCTGTTCTTGCAGATATACAGAGTACAGTGAGTGGAAGTGCGGGGTAATTCACAGTAGCACAGATTGCTTGGTGAGCAAAATAAGCTCAGTCTTGTCCAATAATGAGGATAAACTGATCGTGATTTATCATATCACACTGATAAAGCAGGTGGATGAACATCAAGACAGACATGCAGCACTGAAAGGTAAATAGCAAACAAATGATACTCAGTAATTCTGTGTTTTGGCCAGACTAGGAGCTAACACCAAGATGTTTCTCATTTCATTTGTATTATAGTTACGTATTATTTGCTATGTATTTATGATGCAGTTTAGTCAATATATTACATTTTGTGTTATGGGATTTATCTGCTTTGGCTTATTAAGGGTTTATCCTTTTATAATAGGATATAAAAGCGTGTTTCTGTGATTTCTAAAAGACTTAAATGTATACATTTCATGCATTTTTGTAATATCAACAGCCTTCCAATCTTTAAATCCCACATCTGTATAAGTATATTCAAAGCCGGCGTTAATATCAATAGATGCTAAGAATAAATTTCAGCTAATTTCAAAGGATTTAAATCTGCAATTCAAAGACGTGCGTGTGTTTTAACTATATATTTGTCTTTCATTTTGGTTTCCTATTCTGTGGGACATACTGAACAAACTGGAGGCCTAATATGAGGAGGATCTGTATTTTTTTCTGCAGGGATTTATATTTTATTTAATCTTTTACTTGAACTGCAAAAAGCCATGAACTGTGAGTAGTAGAGTGGTAGAATGTTTGGGAAGCATTATTCTATGTTTAAGTGCAAAACTCGGTGGATACTGTTAAAATTACTCCTTCAGTTACATGTTAAGTTTATAATCCTATTTTTTTCAATTCAACATTCATATTAGTTTGAGATTTAAGAGTGTTTCTTCTAAGGGAAGTGCCCATTGAAATTTGTAATAAAGCTGTGGAGAGGCTTTCAGTTTTAAACCAGAGTTTAAATGTCTCCTTAACCAACATAATTCTCCTGCTGCCACTTATACGAGCGAACTTTTCCCTCCAAAACAAAGCGATCCTCTTCTGTTTTTTTACAACCTCAAACTTTCTTTGTGTTAATAGTGAAACTAAATGGGAAAAAAATGAAGGGAAACACCAAAAATCTGTTTCGCCTCTCTCCTGCCAAACGCCCAAGCTGTGCATATTATGACACAGACTCTAGGTAATTTCGCATGAAACGCTCACAGTCGGTCTTAAAACAATTAGCGTCTTTGTTTGATGGGAGAGAGAAAAGAGTCTATGAGAACTGATTATGGCGATGGGATTTTATATTGCTTTTTAAAAACCAATTAACTCCTGAGAGCTTAGTGGCTTTTCAACAAACGGCACATCGCTAAAGTATTGTTGAGAAACATTGTTGGGCGTGATAATTGGCATGCATTCAGAGCGGCCCTGGCAGACACTTAGAGAGGGGTCCTGCTGAACAATCAGACACTCGGAGACAGAAGCCTGAGTTGGCATTTCTCTGGCCTTTTCCCCCCTCATCACCGATTCTCACTCGCGGCCGTTTCTCAATCCTTATCTCTGCTCCAGCACTGCCAACACTCACATTTAACAGGAAACTAAGAGAATACTTTCAGTGTAGTCATTTGACTCACAGTGCAGTGGACATTAAGGGCCATGTATTGTCCGTTCCTTCTTGACACTGAATTTATAGAAGCAATTTGAATCAGCTTGCTGTTTCATACATTTCTGAACAAGATGTGGAGATAATCACATTGTCTGGCCGCAGTACTGCGTATGTCAGCATTCTTTTCCTTCTGAGTGGAACAGTCTGTCGGAGATTAAATCAATTTCTGGTAAATTTAATACTTAATCATAGCAACCGACTGTGGTCTTGTTGTGGCTCCAGTGGGTTTATTTAATTTCATGTTTATGAAACACCTAATTTTACTTATTTTTATTCTGTTTTGTTGGTTTATTGCCCATAAAAATGTCCCCGTAGTGTGCATACGCAAGCAGTTTCTGACAGCTCATTCTTCCGTTTCCCAGTGGCAGGGCTGGCAGAGGAGGTCAGGGTGGATGGGTGGGTCAACAACACATTGACTGTAACAGGGGAGACAGTATCTGTACTTTAAAAAAAAAAAACAATACTCAACATTCCAACATATAGAGTACTCAACATATTCTTAACTGCATGTTTATTATTATAACAGTGATGACAACAGTCCTCTGTATTAATCCAATCTGCAACATTCCCCTAAATAAAGTTGTTTTTGTGCCTGAATCACAGTCATACAGAATGTAGGACTTGTTTCCAAGACAAGGACAGTGCTCCCTGATCAATAGAGAACAAAAAAGATAACAGACTAAAAGGAAAACATTCATGTCCAGGTGTTTAAGAGACATCTTAAGAAAAAAAAAGTCTTAAAGGACAAATACACAATGTAATAAATAAGCATAAATGAATACTCTTTGAGCTCACATTTGACACTTTTTGTTGGATTAATAACTAAAAACAAGCAATTCAGTTTTCTAACTTTCCCACAAGCCATATTAATAATATGGATGCTTACATTTTTTTTACAATCTACCTCATCTAGATTGTTGCTAATGCTGTTAATATCATACATTTCATGTTCAACTCATGATAAATGGTCTTTCCAGTGTATAGCTGCAGAAGATGTACGCATCCATGCACAAGATAAAATTGCATCACAAACAACCCAATGTTTCATGCCATATTTCGCTAGCTTGGATGACATATACTGGCAGTATGAGTGTCAACCTCTTAATCCCACAAGGTGCTCATCAGCTGTTCCATTGGGCCCCAAGTTACGTACGAATTGAAGCTGTTTCCACACCTGTGTATTTTGCTGGCACATAGTCCCTTTACCGCATAGTTCTTGTGTCCTCGTCATCAAAATTGATTCCTTTTGGAAGGGTGTAAAAGGTCTGCAAACATTGTTGCTCGAAAAATACATCTCCTGGTCTCCGTATCTCAGAGACTTGCAGTTGATTAGCAGACATCTGCAAAGATGAGGATCCCAAAGTAGGATTGTGATTGTGTCTACCATGGCTGCCTCTTTCCAGTTCTCTGTAAGAAAATCTCCGATCCTCAATGATGCAGCACAAACTTTATGTTGTCAATATGACTCGCTGCTATTTGTGTGGTCCAGGCACCAAATGTTAGCAGGTAGGTGGGATTTTTGACTTACTGGAGATGATGAGAGTTCGATCTAAGTATTCTCATTCCTTCTTGGTGCTGTGTGATGTCCTGTTCCTGTGTTTTCTCTGTGGGTGGTTCATGGCTCTTCCCCTGGCACGTTGGGGTTCGTCTCCCATAGCAGGCTGGGTGCTCCTCCTGATACTCTATCGGTGTATAAATATATATACATTTTATCTTGTTTCCATTTAAAAGAACAACTACAGCCACTCACATTTTTTTTTAAAAACAGTCTTTAACAGTTATTCTGTTAATTTTGCTTTATTTTTTCTATATTTACTTGAACCTGGTCTCATTTCTCCTTTAGATGATGTAATTCTTGGCTTGATTAAAACAGCTTTTTTAATGACTGAGGCACCGCATTTATTAAGTGCAGCAGAGTAGGCAGGAGGTGATGGGTGGATGGTGGGCGAACAAAGTAGCAGGTAGGCAGCTAATGCAGTTGTGCTAAAATCCCTCTCCAGTCATTGATTAAACCCCTCAAAACTCATCTCCATGTATCAAAGTTACATATTTAGAAGCGTTTCCATTAAACTAATCCCTTTCGGCTTAGTTGTAACTCTACACCGTTGCTTCCTCTACAATGTGCATATCTATGAAGGCTGTGTCTCTCTCTCTCTCATTTACACCTCTCCTCATTCCCTCACCTGCTCACCTACAACTCTACAGCACTGTAAAACATCTCTATGTATCAAAACAGCAGGTCGTGACACTTCAGCCGTGCATATTCAAACCAAAAACCAATTCTGAAGATGAATGATGATATGGAAGATCTCAGCTGGGAAGTTGACAGGATTGGTTTTTTTTAGGTTTGTTACACATGAAACCCCTGAATCTGTGTTTTTTTTCTGTGTTTAAGTTTTCATTAACCTACCAGATCTAATAATCAGCAATGTTTCTTCTTCAGATGTATTCCTTGCAGCATTGCAGTCATATATATGTCTAATTTAGTCAGGATTGATAATCTACTATGAATTGTAGCTAGCCTACATGTGTGTTGTACAGGGAAATTATTGTACACGCATATACACCGATCAGCCACAACACTATGGCCACTGACAGGTACTATGTGGTGTTCTGATGGAAAACCTTGGATTTTATCATCCATGTTGATGAGACTTAGACACCCAAATAAACAATGTCCCACAACAATCACACTCCCTCATGCAAATGGTAACCCCAAATGTCTACCCCCGCAGGAAAATGCACCCCACCACATGGAAACAACATCAACCAATCAGGAATATGTGGAAGAACATGACAATGGCCCAACATGTTGATTTGACCTCCAAACTTCCTACAGCACATTCTGATCAAGCATCAACAGGATGCAGTGGAACAAGTTGGATTGACAGAGGCCCCACTGCACAAGCCAGAGCACCCAAAGGATCCAGGGCCAACATCCTGGTTCCAGACCCCATAGGACACCCTGAGAGGTCCTCTGGTCCATTCAGAGTATTTCTGAGCGCATAAAGAGGACCAACACAATATAAGGCAGGTGGTCATAATGTCATGCCTGATCGGTGTGTATGTATTTATATGTACACACAAGATATAAACAAGAAATATTATCTTGCTTCCTTAGGTATCTTGTTGGAAAATCATAAATAACATATTATTTAAAAACACTCAAAAAATCTAGCTTTCTCTGAAGCATTTGCTCATGACTCTATTTTGAAGCTCCATCAACTTTTGGGTGAAACTTTTACAGAAACCTGAGTTGTTCTCGGGAAACTTCATGCGGTTTACAGGAGAGAAACAACAGTGTGACACCAGTGGAGTTCATCACAAAGACAAAAAACTGAACTGAGCTGCTGCCGAGCACTTACAACACGTCCTAACAGAATATTAAGCAGATCCATAAAACTCTTACTCTGACTACATGTGCACCATTGTTGGAATGCATTATTCAGTTAAACTTGATTGAGCATATCCTGTTTTCTAGTAACATTCTGGACACATTCACACATCTGCTCACATCCAGTCAGGAAAGTTTCATTTGTCTAAAATGTTAACATGCACTATCTTTCTTCGTTGTGATCAGCATACTCTCATGTGCGCTCTGACTGACAGGCACACAGACAGAGCAGGTGAGTAGACAGACAGGGTCAGTAAAAGCTATAGATTTTTTGGCGGTCACCAGTCCATCAGTGCAGTGAGCTACCTGGATTTTCCCAATAGTCAATACAGCACCTGAGGTACAACATGAACCTAAAACATCCGTTAAATCACTCCTACGACCTAGCACTGCAAATCCAAATGTACTGCAGTCAAACAAGTTTTATCACATTATGTATCTTATAATTTTAGTTTCCCATATTGAACACTGTACAGCACGAAGCAGAAGCATCCATCAGAGAACCAAAAGGGTCAAAAATGAGTCTCTTCAGGGTGAGCTGCAGCACACTGTGGTCAGCAGCTAATCAATAGGAGCTGCTTCGGTAGACTGAAGCTCATTGTCTCCTTGAATTCCTACCTGCCTCTGACTGGCTGGATGGAGATTATACGTCTCCCCTCACAGACACAGACAGACACCTGCTGGGCTCCTCTCCCCCTCTAATCGAACAGCCATGTCGAGCTGCTCTCTGGGGGGGGTTTTCTACAGCCTGGACTCAATGCTCTCTGTAGAACATGAGACAGACACATAGACACGCAGACAGACGGTCACCAGGGAACTCAGAAACACATCAGCGCAGACATAAAAACCTACTTTTTTCTCCCATCTACACTCGATGTACTTCACATCCTTTTCAATCAGGCCTGACACCTGGATGGAGACGACACGTTGCAAGGTCATCCATGGGCAGCCTTTGCATGTCCAGTGAAAGACTTTTATGGACACAGAATCTTCCTTTTTCTCTTCATTTTTGGGATTCCTCATTTTCCTGCTGCACAGTGCACAATGAAAACAGAAGACTAAATAGCATCTCTTATCATTTTACAGTGCATTTATGTCTTACTCTATGCCAGATTGCCCCCTTATCAACACACAGTCTAACAGTTGCTACTTTCAAACTGTCTCATCCAATCCACAACACATAATTTACACACATTCCTGCATAACCTGCCAACATATAAACAGCACAGCAATGAGCATGCAGAAAATACACCCACAAGAATCTTCATACACTGCACATTCACATGCATTTATAAATTTAAAGATACACATAAAAAGATTTGTGCAAATGTAGTACTGTAAATTCCAACAGATAGAACATTATATAATGGACAGTGGCGGCCTAGTGACTCGTGAAGCGTACTTGTAACTGGTTCGCATCCCTGGACTGGCAAGAGGCTGAGTCACCACCACTGTGGGCCCCTGAGCAAGGCCCTTAACCCCTGACTGCTCCCTGAGCAGCCCACTGCTCCTAGTAGGGATGGGTCAAATGCAGAGAATGAATTTCCCCAAGGGGACTAATAAAGTATAGATTAGTTGATTATTATGTGTATATCTATCTTTCAATACATCTACTCAGACATATGCATATTATAAGTATTATACTACATGAACACCTACTATAAATGCCTTTTCTTTCTTCTATTAAAGTCACACTCTTCCAGATTTGCTGCATGTTTTCTGCCCTGATGTTCTCTAGCATTTGTCGTTTCTTGCCTTCACTCCTGACAGTGAAAGTCAGTGTCTATTGACACGCATTAGTCATATTTCTCTACAGTAAGTTGCATTTGAATGCTGTAATACATTGCACATTGAGAGTTCTCTAGTTTTCCTCTTTTTGCTCTTTTTGCTGCACTGCATGCTGAAAGAGGATCTCCAAAACCCACACAGATGAGAAGAGTGATAATAATACAAAATGTGGATTGTGTTTGAGGTGGAATGATTGCTGAAAGTTAATTATAGCAGAAATGAATGATTCAAAATAGCATCCAGTTTGGAAGTCAGTCTGAGTGGGAGAGGATTAGATTCACAGATTTTACACAAACTTTCTCAAGTTGCTCAGAGTAAAGAAAACCCAAATTTCTTTGTGCTACAACAACTGTGTAATGAACCCGAATGTTTTTGTGCGAGTGACTGAACCTGCTGAGAAGAAAAGAGATGATTAAAAGATGAAGAAACAATAAGGCAAAGAACAACAAGAAAAACTCTGAACACAACAAAAGTTTGCATTAAAGAGTCTCGCATTAAATAGACATGAAATAATCTCTTGTTTATTTGAAGCGGTGGGCTTCTCTGTTCATCACTGCTTTGATCAGAGTGACACAAACAGATCCAGAGAGAGAAAAATAGAAAAAAAAAACCAACATAGAATCCTGATTGACAGCTTTAATTAACAAAAGCAAAAAGCGAGCTCTGTGCATTTCCTCCCGCAGCCTCTGGGGGCCCGAGCCGCGATAACAGGGAAATGCCAGAAAAACAATACCTGACTTTACAAACAAATTATCTATTCTCTCAGCAGTTGCATTCGTCTATTTTCACATAGGATTGTTTTTTAATGAGAAACTTCAATTTGCTGGGTTAAATCAAACTGGAAGGCAGTCTGACTGTATGGAGACGCCGCCTAGGAAGTCTCTTAAGGAAATTAGCAGGATACCATATGTTTCTCCCAGTAAAAGGTTCACAGTTTACTGTGGTATCTGCATAAAAACATCCTCACCTTTAATACTCATGTGGTGTGATAGTATCATTATTCCGAGACATAAAATATGCATCTTTCATCTAATAAAAACCTCTTAGAATGTGATTACAGGATTTCCAATGGGACTATGAACACATGATCAGTATTTGTATGAGGATTCTAGTATTTTAGGATTCAAAATATTAGAAAATATACTTATTCATAGCAAAAAAAACTGAATCAATAGAGAATTTAATATCTCTAATCTATCTGTTTGTGCTAAGGATTCTTAGAAAAGGGTGAAATTAGCCAGTATTTCACAGGAACACACATCTTTGTGCAACTGAAATACATCATTCTGTTCCCTCTTCAAGCATCCTCTGACCTCAGAGAAGTATTCACACCATAAATCCTTTATTCTAAACTTTCCATTGTGTTTCTAACCAGTTACCTTACCACACTTACTATTTTTAGGATCACTTAAGAGCTTGTTTTCTACCATAATATCTTACTTTTTCCGCACCATGTGTGCAGCTAAAAGGCTAAATAAAGCACCAGAGTATTTCTGGTTGCAGTTACTGCATACAGGTCTTACTCTCTTAACAGTAACACTGAATCAGCAGGGAATGATTGGAGCAAACTAGAGTTAAAAAGGAAACAGTAGATGTCATAATAAAACAGTTCTCAATAAACAGGTCAGAGATTCTAATGAAGTTCCAGGCGGTGGCATGATCAAACCCAGTAACAATGGTCTCTGTGCTACTGTATGTATTTACAGTGCAGTATTCCCTGCATCTGAATCATTATGTGCGGCACGGCGAGGTGGATAACAGTCACTGATTATGGTGTATGGGAGCGGAAATGGCAAGCAGGCATTAGCACACAGCGACATTAGAGTTGTCCCAGACAGCCTGTTAGTTGAAGTGGGTTTTAATTAGCTATTTTCCAGTTAGTAAATGGAGGAATTATCAATGGCCCAAAAACAAGAGTGAAACTGGGCATGCAACCTACACACACACACACACACACACACACACACACACACACACACACACACATCCACAACTACATGCTGAGACACACACATGCATAGACTGTCAAGTACAAAGACAAACACTCCAAGTAAATGGCAGATACATGCAGATCATATTAGCATAATACGTGGCTCACAAATGGAAAAAGCCATTATCTAGTTTTAGGGACATAATGTTTTTTATAACCTGCTTCCAAACAAATCAGAGGCTGCTCGCACAATGCTGAGCGTACTCTAAGTGTTTGTAAATGCAAGATTGCGCTCACATTCAGTCCATTCAGCCCCCTGACAAGTCACTCCTGGCTTTCTATCCCTCCTTTATGGACCTGCCGTCTGAGCCGTCATGGCCAAGGCCATCACATTAGGGTGATAACAGAAAGCTGAAGTTATTAGCGAGCTTTTTAATAAGCTTCTCCCTTTTCACATTTGTCCCCTCTTGTTTTTTTTTCATGTGTGGGTGCACCAGAAAGGCATTATTAATATTTAGATGAGAAGCCCCTGCTCTTGCCTCAGAGGCTGTTGGTAAAAAAAACAGCCTCCCCCTAATGCGGCAGGATGGATGGATGGATGGATGAATTCCCCTGATGGCCCTTCATCTCTGCTGCTGCTGCCACAGCCGTGCAGCCTCTCTAATAGGGGAGCCGAGGATTCAGGCTGTTTGTAGTGCAGCTATAGCCTGTTGTGTTGTGCTGTGCAGGTTTCTTAAAGGTCTACCGCATTATTAAAAGCACTGCAAATGCACCTTTTGTTTATGGGTTCACTTTGCTCTGTGTGTAGGCGGATAGTTGTTTTTTTCTGTGCATAATTGGCCCGAAGCAAAGAACACGACACCATGTAGAGGTTTTTCTAGCACAGCTATAACGACGTTTGATCACAGAAAAAGCATTCATTTTGAGAAATCAAGAGGATTTGCATTATCAAAAGACCGAGGTAGAATATATGATTTATACTGTGATCACTATTAGGTCCAGTGTGAAGGAAATATTCAGGTCATTTAGTGAACTAGCAAAACCACGCTGCACAAATACATTCTTACAGTCCAAATGTTGCTTTCTGCTCCCAAAATATACTTAAATAAGAAGATGGTGGAGCCAAGTTTCACTGTTTTGCTCAGTGTTGGATATTCATTCCACAGCAATACGTCTTATCTTATTAGATATTTGTATGTTTTACACATTATATGAAGTAATTATTAGTCACAAACTCCTAAAAGTCTTCTTATTTAGATTTGTTTCAACCCGTTTCTAATTTTGTGTGTGTGAGTGTGACACTCTTTAAAATGAGATTTATTTTTTATTCCCATTATTTTCTAAGATAAATGACATTTGAATCTATTTTCATAGTATATCTGTTTGAGCTTTTTGCCTTCATTTGTACAGCACAGTGGAAATAGACTGGAAATGTTGGGAGAGAGTGAGAGAATAACAATTCCACACCTGAGCCTCAAAGTAAAAGGAAATCGATTAGAAGGATGCCTCGCACTGTGATTTGCACATTTCTTCACTTCATTTTAAAGCAATAAAGATGCTACAGTAAGATTTTTAAGTGGTGTTTTCACCATGTCACATCTTAATCTGCAACGTACAATTTGTAGCTGGTTAATAAATACAGTGTTAAAAAGTACAATATGTAGAGCACACACCTCTAAAATGTATCTAATTACAAGTAAATGCACTTGGTTAATTTCCACTACTGCTGTGTTTTAGCCAGTATCAGTGAAATCCATCCATCCTACATCGCTTAATTCTCTGTAGGGGGGGGGTGTTTGACCTATCCCAGCAGATTCAGGTGAAGGCAGGGGACACCCTGGACAGGTCACCAGTCTATCACAGGGCTACACATAGAGACAGACAACCAAGCACACTCACATTCACACCTACGGACAATTTAGAATGATCAGTTACCCTCAGCATGTTTTTGGACTGTGGGAGGAAGCTGGAGTACCTGGTGAGAACCCACGCATGCACAGGGAGAACATGCAAACTCCACACAGAAAGATCCCAGGCGTCCTAACCGGGACGCGAACCGGGGATCTTCTAGCTGTCAGGTGACGCTGCTAACAACCAGATCACCGTGGGGTTAATTGTGACATATGTAAAACAATAACCTTAATTATGTATTTTATTAGTTTTTAATTGTCATATATACAGGACTGCACTGAATTATTGCTACTGATACTTTTATTTTCTGCACTTACATCAGTGTGTGTTGAAGAGAAGATAGTTAAACACTGCTTTTCATAAATGTATCAGTCCTGGTATACAGTTCACTTATGCCAACACTCAGTTGTGACTGCAAAATAGAAGTTTGGTAATTAAGTCAACACACACACACACACACACACAGGCTTCCCTGTGTGACTTTAATGCTGTGTAAGTTCAAAGGAGACAGTTTTCCACAGACAGCAGCAGCAGAGAGTCCTGAGGCTTTGTCAAACAGTGTTGAGTAGACTTATTGGAGTTGAGGTAGTTTGAGTGAATTGAAGCTGAGCAAACATCTGAAGCCTTTCCAAAATGAATGACAATTAGGTGATTCGGAAAAAAAAAGAAGCGGCCCACTCCAAATGGTGTGTAGGAGAGACATCTGTTCCTGCAGGTGAGCTGAGGTGAAGATGGAGACACAACTCCCTGATGCAGGAGTGGAGCTGTCGACGTTGTTGTTTCACAACTTTCCCAGGGCCTTGCTTGGCTCATGAGGTTGGTTTTGTAATTCTTACAGTCTGTTAGAGCCCTAACAATGGAATGGAACTTTACAGACAGAACACTCAGATAATCCATGCTGGTATGATTTACTGCAACATAAACTTTGATTCCATATCAACAAACATGAGCTTTCAGCAACAGTCCCGGCAGAGTTTTCTAGTCACAAAAATGTGATTGCATGTTCTTTAGTTAAAAACACTTTAGGCTGGTGTGTTGGTCTACAATAAGTCACCCTCATAGCTGTAGGGAACCTGCTATAGCAAGGGGGAAGGTATAAATTACCAGGTACAGTCTATAGGAAGAAACAGCTGTCACCATGGTAACTGAAAGACGCCCTCCTCGCCCATTGTCTTTTCTAAAACTGGTGAGAGCACATATAAAGTAAACGACACAGCTGCAAGTTAAATGACTCGATGGACAAAGTGATGTTTCCAATTGTCTTTGCATTTTTGTGTAATTGCAGAATCTTTAATTTTGTCTAAAGCCGCCAAGCAAGGTCAGAGCTACCACCAGGCTCATGTCCTCTGTATCCTTTCCTGAGAATGTGGGAGTTATAGCAGCCTGAGGAGAACATTTTGCAATTTTAAATATGCATATGGCGACCTCTTTAAATAAGTTTAAATAATAAAAAACAGCACTGGGGAAGCTGACTTGCTGGCTACTCTTGGAGCAAAAAAATAGAGAAAGAAACAAAGCATGTAGTATCCAGGATTGTATGCTGTCAGCATGGTTAGATTTACCATTGAGCAGTCCCCCTGGATAAAAATCTACTGTAGACTGCCATTGACCCCCACCTGTCATCCTGTACATATAATACTGTATATGCATAGCCAGCAGTAGCACCAATCCTGGCACCAATCCAGTGTGCTAATACCACCTAGCCAGCCACCTTGCTTCCTACATGTTTTCACTGTTTGTAGGCAGTAAATGCATAAACAAAAAAGTAATTAAAAAGCAACTTCTGATGTAATAAACTACTTTAGCTATGTTGGAGTAGCTTAGTTTGCTACATTCTAGGTTGGTTTCAGGTTGGATTCACATAATCCATTTTTACTGTGTTTACATGTTGTTATAAACTTGGAAGTGAAAAGTAAAAGCTATTAAGATATGAGGATTATTGCGTCTGCCATTTCTCCTTTTAAAATGATGGCTCAAAGAGACAGAAGTGATAGAAAGTCCTGGTCTCTCACACTCAACTATTTTGCTCTGTGCTGTCAATCAAAGCTGCAGAGAGAGTCTTCTTCCTGAAGGGGGTGTGAACAGAAAGCAGCACTTTCAGCAGCTGAAAAGTGGCACAGTATGGGACATTTAATGTAGCGTAACCAGCAGCTGAGTCTCTATACTTTCTAGATTTAGCTCACTCAACATTGTAAGATTGTATTTTATTGGTGCAAAACATTCATGTAACACATGTAGAACTAAAAAAAACACCAGCAACAGTGTATATGAACCATGAGGGTCTGGGGTTCCATTTTTCCTGTCTGGTAATCTTGGCTTGCCTGGCAGTGCAGAGAGAGGTTTGAACCTTTATCAGATTTACAGTTGCAAAAATGTAGCAAAGTTTAAGTTCATATACAAAAGAATATTTAACTTCCTGAGACCCTGCGTCCACACGCATGGACATCGTATTTTGGCTTCCCTACACCATAATCCTAACTCTGGAAGTCTGAAAACTTTGAAAACTCTGCCTATTGTACTCGCTAGTATACGACCCTTTAGGAGCTGTGCGCTGAACCTGACAGCGAGTGCAGTGCATGGCCGCAATCTGCTATTACTTATTACTATTCAAGTTACTACTACTTTTGACTATTTATTATTCAAAGAATAAGCTTATTTTTTATATTTATTAGGTCCTACTAATCCCAAATAACTAGGGTAAATCAAAAATGCAAGGCCCAGAAAAGGTCGGGTCCCAAGAGGCTATAGTTTCTATAGGCGATAGTTTTATTAACATAGGATCAAAATATTACATGCAGCGAAAAGGGAGCTGCTCATAGAGACAAATGACCTGACCTGTATTCCTCTGATCACTACAGAATGTTATTTAGTGTCTCCCAGCTTGTTGGTTTGTCTTCGGCCTGCAAGAAGAACAAAGCCGTCAGTGTTTTGTTGATAGGTTTCCCATAAGTTGCAAAAATTATAAAATAATGCAGCTTTAAGAAAGAAGCCACATATTAGATTATATTAGAATTATTATTATTTTAATGTCATTTTCTGTTCATATGCTCTACAGATTTTTACCTTTTTCAGTTTACCTACATTGTAATAACATTAATGGTGGACTGAACCTAACTGTAAAGTGTTATTTTCACTAAAAAAGTCTAGTGATAATTAAAGGAGCCCTATGATCTTGGGCACAATTTGAATCCTGATCTACAGAATTTCAAAGTTTGAAAGTGCTGATCCCTCAATTAAACAGTAACTTGCTGCATAAATTAGACGTCTCCCTCATGAGCAGATGCCATGTAAACACTCCCCCGTCTTTCCCCCAGCTGAAACAGCCTTGAAAAAGTCATGTGTGGAGTCACAGTGAATTCTCATCGACTGTGACATCTCTGTGATTTAAATGGAAGACCTGTGTACCGGCGGAGTTTACCAGCATCAAATATAAAACAAAACAAAACCTCCTCGTCGCAGCGAGGCCGCTTTGCTGTTCAATATTTCAAAAACCTTCCCCTCTTTTTCCTCTTGCCGGCAATCAGGAAACAATCTTTCCTTGTCTCTCCCCGGCATCTTCAGGGACTCTGGGTACCGAGTGTGAGGGAAGACGTCTGAATGCGAGATGACTGCTCCAGATCTGATGGCGGATGGGTGTAGCCGGTGGAGGGCGGTTTAATTGGAGATGTGGCTGGCTTCTCCTGCGGTGGGAGAATAGAATAGAGTATGAGGGGGCTCCCAGTGGCTCGGCGCATCGCATAACCGGTGACCTAGAAAAGGAACACTGATCACTCCCTGGAGCTGACGGCAGAGAAGACTCACTCTTAATGAACGCACTCGGCCGGAGTCTGCTGCTGATCACAGAAAGCAGAGGCATTGTGGGTATTTGCGGGGACAGACAGGAGCAGTGAATGTGACCCCTGGAATACAGAGGAGGAAGGGCTGCAGTGAGCCGCTGTGGTGGAGAATCAACCCAATTTTCAAAAGACGAAAGCCGTGAGACTGACAGATCTGCTTTGGACCATGTGGCAGTGTAACCTCATAGTCTGGTGCTGAGTCATCACCGGGAAGGAGCTGGGAGTGCTGAGTCATCACTGGGACAGCCCAAAATGAACACATGACACTCAATTGACAAATATATAATCGGACTTCTATATAAATAAGTTCAAATCCTACTTGGACTATTCCTAAATTTTTGCAGCTGCTGTTTGGGGCCTACTTCTACATCCTTCTATCTAATGCTTAGTCACATCATAGAACCAGAACTAATGGCTTAAACTGAAAGGTGACGTTTGCACTATTAAATGCATGCAAACATGGTGCACCCTGTAATAACAGTAGGAGTGGGGGTTTTTTTTACGCTACTTCAATTAATCACAAAACAGCAGCAACACTTACAAACTTCTAGTGTCACTCAGTTGCAGCTTATAAGTTGATAACAGTGTTAAGACCTGAATTTGTATGGTACAGAAAATCAGCAAACTGTTTAACATGTAGACAAATAGTAGGTGTCAATGCCCCCCACCAGCAAAAAGAGTCTGTACTACTTTACTTTAAGCCCCATTTAAAACCACTACAAACATGTATTCAGTGTTCATATGTATAATTCAAGACATCTTTATACAGCAACCTTCACTTCTTGGTAGCGATATATGATGAAAAATACACTAATAAACACTTAAATGTGCTTATAACTACATTATAGCACACTATAAACCATTTATTAATTGTTTACAGACTGACTATAAATGCTTTAAAGTGCTACCAGATCAGCCTGACATATCTTTATTGTCTCTCTGCTTCTTCTATCTCATGCGTCATTGTTCCTGGGGCTTCTACTTTGTTCATAAAACCAGACATCAGGCAAACCAGTGGTCGACCAGTGTGGTTTTTACAGTGACCGATGCAGATATTCAGAGAGCACTGCAGCCAGTGGCTATGCAAGGCCGAAATCACGTTGTTGTTGTTACCGTATCTGATAAAATACAACAGTTTAATAACAGTAACATATATAAATTTAATGTATATAGAATTTAAACGAAGATTTTTTAAACACTGGCTCTGCTTCCTTCAGTAGATCTGCAGTGAACGAATTTCAAAATACAAAAAAGGCATCAATTAAATGTTCTTCAAAAATCTAAATAAAAGCTAAACATTGAAAAAATCATGAAAGAAAAACAAACTAACAGCAGTATGTATGAGCTGATAGTGGAATCTCCTGCTCTGGTAAACGTATTCATGTATTGCAGGGAGCCTATTGTGTCACCTTTGATGCAAATATTCTGTGTTTTGCTGCAGTTTATGGATTTATCATAACTTTGTTCATCTAATAGCAATAATTCTCTCTCTACAGTGGTTAATTTTGAATTGCAACATATGTTTGCTCTATCTAAATGCCTATTGTACACAGTTTCCTGCTATTTTAGGTCTGCAAATGTGTCTGCAGATTCTTTTTGCTTACCAGCTTCAAAGCCAGTAATCAGCTGGTGCATATTATTTCTAAATGTCATTTAATCAGCCGGCCACTACCACAGTTGTTGTTTCCTGAAGCACTGGTGCAATATCACGTTTGATTTACTGAGTAATAAATTTCTACTTGCTCTGCCCAACTCCAGAATATTTCCAGTCTATTAGTACACTTGGCATGACTTCTGCACCAGATTCACTTTAGCCACCACCAGCAGCCCACCGGGGTGTTTCTCAGTCCTCCCAGTTGCCCCCCTGCCACTGGGACACAGTGTCACAACATGAGCTGAATAGTCAACCACACACCTGACATTTACATCTGACCTGCAAGACACGTTAGGCTTTAAAAATGCTCAATTTGAAGCACCCCGTTTCCCATCTAGAGGCGATGCTGGGGAGGGAAACAATGGCTCCTGGGCGACACTTGAACATATCCCCTGACCTTCCCACACTGTGCGCTTTATAATGAGGTGAATCAGACAGAGAAAGAGTGAGCCTCCCATTAGTGGTGGGGGAAGAGGACTCCTGCGTTTTCCTCCATCAATTAGCACTGCAGCCAAACCAGAGGTGCGCCGCTGATTGCTGGAGGAGCTGCAGTCAGCCAGCAAAGCCAGCCGGTCGCTCAGTCGGTCGATACGGCGGCTTAGTTACTGGGCCACTTTGATTTAGCAGGGCTCAGATGCAGCAACGTAAAGACAATCCCCGGTTGGGAATCAAGCAAGGCCTTCACAGTCATTTAGTATTCAACTGGTTGCACACAGAACCAGGCTGGTTAGCCATTTGCCAGGAATGCTGCCGGACTGAGAGATGGTCAGCTAGTTCTGTGATGCAGCTGAAGCATTTTAATCAGCCTTTCCTGCAGATTCTGGTTACTTCTTTAGCCAGTGTGCTGTAAAGTAACAGTAAATGTGAATAAATGAGGCCCAACAACAACAATCACTGTGCTTGAATGGAAGATTTGAGCAAAAATCACAATTGTACTGAAGATTTTAATTGGCTTGGAAGATGCTGTGAAATGTCCATTCACTCAAATGCTGCACTACTGATTGCATGTATTTTATCATCACTCATATTTTAATCTTGTATAATCTGATGGCTTGTTATAAATGAAACCATCCAACCTACATGAATCGGCCTTTATTTTGAAAAATGCACGCATATTTTTAAATTGTTAGAACAGTTTTATAACAGTCACTTTCAAATCAAACAATCAATTCATTGAGAAAAGAATTAGCAGATTACTTTGAACAGTAAAGCAGATTTGCTTGATTACTCTGGTCTTTACAGTTTGGTGTCAGTGCTTTTTTTGTTGTTGAAGAAAAGAAGATCTGTGTACTACCTCCACCCCTGAATGCAGCGAACTGCACTCGCTGTTGTTCAGGACTCTCCAGAGTGGGAACCCAAGATAAATCTGAGGTCTCGCGAGATGATTAATGGGTTAAAATAGAGCAGGAAAAAAGATAAATGTTGCGCAGAATTCCTTTAACCACTCCTCTAGTCTTTGCTTTCATACACATTAATTACTCGATAATGTGACGTTTTCAGTCTTCAAAAGAATTTCCCCGATAAAACGGAAGAAAACACACTTGGATGCATTAAACCAGTGGCAAAGGGTCACAACAAACAACCACTCAAACACTCAGAATAATACTGCAAATGAAAAGAAGTGAGATGTATATGCTTGATGTGGGTGAAAGCAGTGTGGCGTTGAATGTATGGATTTAACAGAGCTTCAGAGGATCAAATGTTACTATACTGTGTCCTCTTTTTTCCTTTCAAAGGAAACCTCTCCCCATCCTTTCATTTGTCTCCCCGTTGACGTGCATCACAGCCTTCACATTAATCACCAGTCTGTCGCTCCTTTCTCTCCTCCTCCTCCTGGTCTCAATTTATTCACATTCCTCTCTTTCCCCTTCCTTTACCGTGAATCATGCCTAATTAGGCGCTCTCTAGATCTGATTTTCATAAAAGGCTCGGGGGAAGGAGGAGGACGGGGGGTGGTGGTGGTGGCTGGTTTGGTTATGACAATTATTTTTCGTAGGCTATATAGAACGATGGGGACAAAGGATAAATGGTTATTAGTATTCTGCACCTTAAAGAAAATCACCAAAAAGATTCCACTTTGATTCAGAAATTACAAAGAGACGCTGCTGTGTTTTATTTTATTTGAATATGCAGGACAGTGTCGGAGCACGACAGATAACAGGCGTGGCCGCATTATTGCACAGTTGATTGTGCCACTTGGGAAATTGAACATTAGATTTAAGAAGGAAATAAGTTTGTTAAATACCCTGGAATAACCTATTTTGATTTTATAATTTTAAAAATAAAAAAAGAAATCAATAAATATCCATACAGCACAGCAGCAGAGGTATATTTACAGGTTGTTTCTCCATGTAGAACTGATTGAGTCTGCGTCTGCCTCGCTGGTCTATGTGCAGCGGTAGGCTTCTTTTGTTGCAATTAGTGGCTACCATGGTTGCAAGTGCAGCACTCTTGAGTGAATCCTTATTAAAAAAAAAACGACAAAAACAAACTGACAAGGATAGTCGACGTAAACAGAATGTGCCTTGGTTATACAATTTGTTTAAAAAAAGAAAGAACCTAAAAGTCAAAATCAACCCAGAAAATTGATATAATTACACACATACACAGGAAAAAAAGAAGCATATGCTCCAAACACACACATGCACACATTGTCCATCTTTTAAGAATTGAATAAATGAGTTCCTACATTATTCAGAATGTATGGGCCCAATCGTCCCATTGATAGCAGCGGTACCTAACAGCCTCGGGGTGGATGCAGGGGGTGAGAAAACATTGGTTTAGCTGGGGAGATCCGGTGATGTCGCTGTATTAACAACACACACACACACACACACACACACCACACATATATTCATGTGCACTGATGATGTCTCCTGCCATATTGAGTGGCCTCCATTGTTTACGGCCCCCTGGACAGGGTCTCCAGATGGCAGGGTGCCTATTACTGTGGCCCCTACTGCGAGGGCCCCACTGTGGATGTGTGTGTGTGTGTGTGTGTGTGTGTGTGCTGGCGATCTATGGATGTGTGTAGATGCAAATACGCAGAGCAATCGGGAGACATGTTCCTCTCAGTATTTGTCTGTCTATATGTCTGCAGGGCAGGCCGTATGTATGTGTGTGTGTGTGTGGATGGGGTTAGGGTGAGCCAGAGGCGACATAAAGTGAGACACCACTGTGACATTCCTTCAAAGCCCTCATCAGAGCTTTTCCCCCTACAAAGACGAGTGCGGTGCGTGTCCCTCCGGGGGATTACCTCAGCCTCGGTCATTAGGCCTCAGCCAAATGGCCCTGAGGAGAGACTGGCTGGATCCATAGCATGAAACACATACAACACTCACACGGCCGTATGGTGCACCCAGCTCATGAATATCATTACATAGTAATGGAGGATAACTACCCAGGGATAACGCCCGGCATCGCACAATATGTTTTGCTGTCTTGTGTTTTTTGGTTCTGAGTGAAATCCGTAATGTAGCGATCCTTAAACTTACCCTAGAGCCCACATAACATGAAAGATAAAGTTAAAATTAAAAGTATGCCGTGTCCTTTCCTGGTGTGAAACTGACTGGAAGACACATTTGGAAGGAAAGTTTTACTTCATGCAGCATCTTTAAACATGTAGGAGGAGAGAAGTGGATAAAAGAAGAGAAAGAAGAAAAGAAAACTAAAGATAAGCAAACACAGTAGCTTGTCAGGTCAGAGTATTTGTGTATTTTGTCATCTCCATCAGCTCTCACTATCCACCTCTGACCTTTACCACCAATGGAGCCTACTGATCAACACGACCACCAATTGATCAGCAGAGGAAGAACAGGCATCGATACTGCGATCAATCTCTATAGGTCACTGAGGCTGGGCACAGACAGAAGGTTTGCTTCAGGATTATGGCAAATTGGATTTAAAAAGATTGATGCAGCGGTGATTTATTACTAAAATCAAGCAGTCGTGTGAAGGAAGTGGCTTTTATTGATAGTAATGTAGGATCCATCTGAAGGGACAAAATCCTGTGAGAGTTTGTATTTATTTAGCCTAAAACTGAGAGATCAATGTCATTTTTAAGCAAAATTATCCTCTCAAATACAATATGACTGTTTAGGTTGTGGACTGTTGGTCCTATTAAACCAATATATTTGAATATGTCAGCTTAGACTTCCATTATTTGGGGTATTCTTATTATTTTTTGCAATTTTCTCGATGCTACACTCACTGATTTATTTTCATTATACATATTTAATCCAGTTTGATTTAATACAATGGAACAACAAATTTATTTATTTATTTGCGCCATGCTTACCTATTTTGCCTGACGCCAGTTTTAAAAGATATATATATATTTTTCTGTATCTGTGTAGTTTTTCTAAAACCTTTCATACTCAGGCGTCCTAATCACTTTGAAACAGACACAGCATCTTCAATGGATTTCCTCGCACTTTTTATTCTTTGCACGCCTGATCACATGAATATCCTCATTTGGATAATAAAGTTAAATTCAAGGTAATTGGAAATATTTTAGTGTTTGAGCCTGACAAACAGCCTCTCCAGCAGCAATGCATCAATCAGTTTGCGTTGCTTTTATAGAGATACTGATGAATTACAAATGAAATATTGATCCTGAGTCAGTTCCTCGACCTAAAAGGTAAAACTGCTGCATGCGAAACACACACAGATGAACATAACAGGTACAGAATTCAGAAACAGATCAGTACATATATTTCCTGCCACCACGGTGACATATCTGGACTGTTGAGACAATCCATTACCTGCAGGATAGCTGACAGGACATGCTGCGCTGCTTCCCTTTGTACGGCGCAGCGACACGCTGACATTTCAACATAATGGTGCCAATAATGCATTCATCTGTTCACTGTTTATGGACCAGCAGTCGGGAGTGATATCATGATATGTACCTCAAGCTGCTGCCGCTGCATCTTTGATGGGGAACATTTGACTTTTAGCTTGTGGATAAACACGGGATTGGAATTTAAAAGGAGATGTGGGCTTAATATCCTTTTCCTTGTCCTTTTTTAAAAAACTGATGTATGGAAATTCAGCATTACGATCTCATGAGATTCATATAAAAAAGGATGATGTAAAAGTTTAATTTAGTTTTTGCACATTTCTGGTGATCCTATGAGCTTTCTTCAGGTACTAGGAGTAGTCCACCCTCTTCCATCGCCATCATCATCTCCATTCCTTGCATTGCTCTGCCTCCTGCTCTCCTTTTCAGTCAGTGATGAATTATTTACTCACACTATAGATCTACAAGCTCTCAGCGCGTCGCAGTTGCCGAGTCTCATCGCCCAGGGGCGGAGGAAGGGGGTGGGGTGAGACGGGTGGCCGGGCATTTTACGAAAGAGCGAGCAAGCGAGGCGAAAACGCAGCGCTCTCCAAAGGTCATCGCCACCCACTGGGTCTCCTGTGATATTTTCATTACTGAGGTGAAAAAAAAAAAGCAGGAAAGAAAAAACGCCCGCTCCGATGCTCTCAGCTCTCTGTGTACGTGCACCACCTTCAGGCCTGCCGCAGTAATCCCTGGTGGCAGTATTATTATGTGGTAGTGTCATGCATGATGGAGGGGAAAGGAAGAGGGACGGTTCTCCATGTGTGTGGACGGGTGGTGGTTAAAGAAAGGAGAGGAGGGAGCGAGGAACAGGAGAAAGCACCGGAGAAAGAGAGGAAGAGCCGGGGGAGCGACTGAGAGAAAAGGGAAATCAGAGGAAAAGGTGGCGAGAGAAACTGAAAGCCAAAATAAGAGACGAAAGGAGAGAGAATGGAGGTGGTGGTGAGAAGATAAAGGAAGGTGGGGAGAAAGAGGAGAAATGAGAGACTTCATTACAGCGACGTGTCTCCTGCTAAAGCTGGAAATCAGATAGGCTCTGATTGTTTTTTCTTAGATACACTGTAATCTCGCTGATCTCCAAACAGTGCTGTAATTGGATTCTTCTGGGATGATCAGGAAAAAAATGTCCTATTAAGCGCTGTCTTTTTGTCTCCAAACAACAGGACCAAGAAAAGGGAAGAAGATAACCGCAGAGATAGAGAAAGGTTTGGCTTTTTGCACAGATGTACGATAAGAAATTAGATTATTTTGTAATTATTAGGCCTTAAAATGTTCGATTGTGAGTCGGACGCTGTGATGCCGAGATGGATTTAATACATTAGGGTAAATCCTGTCAGGCCTATTGTAGGTAACCGAGAGATCCACTGATAATTTAAACACGTATTTCTTTAAGATGTTGGATGTATCTGTGCATGTCCACTGACAGATCAGCTGAGGCTTCACTTAAAGGAACAGTACTTTTTATACACATTCTGATGGAGGAGATCAATAGTTGCTCACGGCCAACTGTAAAAATGAAGCAGTAAATAGGAGTACTGTGAAAAGTTTAAAAATGGCAATTCAATGTTCTTTATGAAAAGAAAAATAGAAGAATTGTTGTTTTTACACTTGCTATCTGTTTCCAGTCTTTGTACTAAGCAAAGCAGGTACTAGCCTCATATTTAACACGCAAATATGAAACTGAACTCTCCATCAGGAAGAGAACAGACACTTTTCCCAAAATGCCAGCTTAATCTTTAACATAGAAATTTATGGTTAATTTTGGTTTATTTCCCTTTAATGTGACTGTTGTTAACTTTATAGCTAAATTGTAAAGATTCAGGGAATCGAGGAGACCAGCACAAGCTTCCTGCAACATTCATGACTTTTGCATTTATTATATTAAACATTTGTTTCAAGTAAGACTGAACGTAGACATGTGCATGCGCAGGGTTAAGTTGAGGCTCATTTTGAAGGTTTTTTAACCACTCTGATGGCAAGTCTATGTATATCAGTCAACTATGATATAAACTATATTATTAATGAAAGCTATTAAACGAAGCCGTGGATGTAGGAGTTTCTATTAGGGTTGAATGATGCAATGCAGGTAAATAATTCTACTTAGTCTTCTGAATAACTCACTTTACTCGCTTTACTTTCTTGTGCCAGGCAAATAAAACTGCATTCGAAACACGACTTTTGAGGGAACGCTGCAGAGCAGGCAGAGGTCAAGTTCATCTGATAGACTTGGCTGTGAAAACGTAGCGAAGCAGGCCTTTATTTGCTGTGTGAAATACACTTTAATGTTGATTAGATCTCCAAATTCCTAAAAAAAAAAGATACACGTTTTATCTGGATTATGCAAACAGCAAATGTTACATTTCCTAATTTGGAAAAAATAAAGCAGCAGAGCATCACTGTGGTGTGCTTCAGCAGCGCTACGCCTATTTTCATTAAGGAGCTCCATCTTGGGGGAACTTTCAACTGACCTAATTACCGGCACATTTAGAAATGCATGTTAACAGCGACATTAGTGGGAAATATGACAGAGGGAAATAAAAACGGGTTCTCTCTTTAAGTAGTTTTGTAGGTAATCTACACTGCAGGCTGGACATTTTCAATAATCTAACTTTTAGGTGTGAAATCTTATATGAATTCACTTTGCAGCCCCTCATTGTTGTCTAGGAAATTAAATTTGGAGGAACAAACCCAAACAGTGATCCCGTATATTTTATCTGTTTGACCTTATAAACATTTTTTATTATGTAGCTATAGTGCATGTATCTCTGATGAGCTTCTTCAGAGTATTTTTCCAGGTGTGATGAATCATAAATTACTGTATGGGTGTAATGTGAGGAGATCCATTTACAAAAGGATGGAATTGATTCTACTCTAATGATCAGCAGTCAGAGGTCACTGCCTGTCCACCGACATGCACCACAAACACACACAAAAACAAACATCTGCCACAAAAAATGTTTGCATACCCGCACGCCGAAATAGATTCACTTTTAATTATATGCCAAGATACTGTACTTTGAACGTTTCTCATATAACCCTGAAGCAATTACTGTCACTGAAGGTGTGTGAAATTGGTGTAAAAACGCTAAAGCCGACTGTTAATTAATTCTTCCTTTGAAATGGCATTAAAACTCCCTTGAAAATATAAATCCCTAATTGGCGTAGTAAACTCTTACAGGGACGGCGAGGAGGATATAAACCGGGCCGAGCAAAACAACTTTGCTGTAACAGGTTCATTGGAAAGCTTTCATCCGTTAACGTTTTTTCATTTCCCCCCTCTGCCACGGGGCGGGGAAGCGGGCGAGTGGAGGGAAGGCGGATGGTGCGGAGCGCTTTTAAATTTCACTTTCCCTCACAATCCCGGCTTTATTTTCTTTCTCTTAACTCAACTGCTCCTTTCCTTTCCATCTATTTCTCCGCGCTCTCTTTCTCCTTCGGTTCCTTTATTCTGCAGCCAATCCTTTTAAGGCTTCCATTAGAGCTTCAAATCAACTGATGTTCCTCTGATGCCAGCGCCTGTTGGAACTTCTTTCAGGGCATCTATTGATCTTCTGGGCCGTAACCATCTCTCTCTCTCCTCCTCAGTCTCTCTCTATCTCAGTAAAGAGGACCACAGGGAGTTCTTCTGTCCCTGCTGGTTTGACCCTTTACTGAGGCTGGCACATCTCTGGCCCTGAACCAGCAGCGTCACCTGTTAGCAGCGTAGCGCCGCCATCTCCATTCTCATCTGTTTCTTTGTCAAGGAGACGCTTACAGGAAGCTTGTCATTTGTAGCACTGTGATCTATGATGCTCTTCCTCTTACAGCAAATATAAACTGTTAAAAAATAAGCCCTTTTTGTCCTGTTAAATTTATTTCCACTCTGAAAGTTGAAGCCATGAAGAAGCAAAGCCTTTATCTGTCAGGGAGAGTGGAAGAAGTAGCCTAGGATGGTAATGATTAATTGTTAATCAGTTCATTACCAGTAATAACTTACCCAATTAAACATATATTAATGGACAATGGAGAAGTTGAGAGAGGTGCAGTGTAAAAGCTAATTCATGCTTTTTGTAAATTTCGTCAGCTGCTCACAGCATCTGCCAGCAAAGCAAACTCTTGTTGTTAAAGGAGAAGATTTGCCGTCATCTAATTCTAAATCCCAATTAAAGCAGTCGCTGCCAGACTTTGGAGGTGCTTTGATTTGTATCTGCTTTCCACTTTTACACAATGGCAAGCACCAAATTCTCCAGAAATCCTGTGCTATGTGCCATCCACTATACTCAGTGAACCTCTTGACGTACAGCCATCGACAACAATAACAAGGGCATAGTTCAAGCCAGTCTTTCAGAGCCAACCCTGGATGCTGTGTGTTGTTCTGTGTTCAGTTTGTAAGGCAACATCACTGTCTGCCAATGCATACCTACTGCAGGATGTATATAACTGTTGGACACATCTTTATGCCACTGCCAAAGTCTTAACTGGAGCCTCCTATTGTTTAATGAGATGGAGTTACAGGTGTGTTTGCTGACTGTCTGTAAGGAAATTTAAAAAAGAAGCACACCTTCCTACTGTCTACGGAAGAACAAAGTAACTGCCTGTCTAGTTCTGTCTAACTGTGCTGTATTCATGAACGCTGCAGCATTAATTTAGCTAAATTTCCTCTGAGTGGTTGTCTGGTAGTTGTCCAGCTTAGCTTAGGCTCATGCTAATGCTAAACTATATGTTCAACAGAATCAGCAAGCAGCTGCAGGGTTCACACAGGCTGGGAGCCAGCTATTAGATAGCAGAACTCATAAGTACTAATAATTTTGCATGTTCCAACAAATTAAAACATTGTGAAGTATTGTCTCAGCAACACTCCCCAGCTTTGATTTTAAATACATTTTCGCAGAGTAAATATTTAAAGATCTCCTGGATTGATGTAATTGGTGTGACAGTAGTTGCAGAAATGTGTCTGACATCTGAACAGCTGTTTCAAGCAGCTGCAGTAACATTAACTACAGTGAACAATTCCCTCCCATTGTGTTGATAAGCAAGGGGCATTATTTTACATAAAACTATAATGATGGAAGTCAACTGGGTTTATGTAAAAGCTTTCCATATTATTTGCTATTTAAGCTCAATGTCCTTACAGGCAGGTCTCACAACTCAGGAGCCATCTTGGTAGGTATTTCAGGCTATCAACACCAAGCCCCCATCTAAATAAATACGGAGAGAGCAACTTGATAAAAAAAAACTGCATGTACAAATTCACCTGTAAAATATGTTAAGAAATGCCTCAGACGTGTGGTGACTTCGCCCCTAGTCTTGCTTAGCCAGTACAGAACGGTCTGACTGCACCACTATGTCATTGTGGTAAAGGGGAAAGAAGCACTCTGGCTTGTTTGTGTTTCTTTAAACCACTCATAGTCCTCCTGGGTGGGGCGAAGTGAAGTATGCTGCTGTATGGCTGTTTCCTCAAAGAATTGACAGGTGGAATTCTGGTAGTGAAACATGTGCACTTACTGCCTTACTGAATCCAAATCTTCAGCAGAGTTTTTAGTTCCTGTGTCATTTTCGGTAGTTTGCTGCCCCAAAGTTGCTGTTGTTGTTGCCCCAGCTGAAGAAAACGGGGGGAGAATACCGACTGAAATGACTGGCCAACGGTAACCTATGTCCAGTGAGTCAGACTACTTCGCCTCTAAAACATCCATCCATCCATTATCTATACACCGCTTAATCCTCTGTAGGGTCGTGGGGAGGCTGGAGCCTATCTCAGCCGACTCGGGCGAAGGCAGGGGACACCTACAGATAATTTAGACTCATCAATTAACCTCAGCATGTTTTTGGACTGTGGGAGGAAGCTGGAGTACCCGGTGAAAACCCACACTGCACAGAGAGAACATGCAAACTCCACACAGGAAGATCCCAGGCGTCCTAACCGGGACGCGAACCGGGGATCTTCTAGCTGTGAAGCAACGGTGTTAAACACCAAGCCACCATGCAGCCCACCTCTAAAACAGATTCAAAAATAATTTATTCCTTTGGAAAATAATAGGCTTGCGCAGTTTTACAATACCACACTTGCGTCAATGCAATAGCACTACTGGCTGGGTAGTCCCTGTTTGATTGTAACAAAGCAGATGACTGGCCTTTTAGAGCAGGGAATGTGTCAGATAACCACCACCCTTGGCCTTACCAAATTCTCCCATAGACTTCTATTCAGGTTTGAAGTGGCAAGTCTCTGTAAAGACTATCTCTATGTGTATATAAATGTTACCCCTGTACACTCAAATTGAATTATTTTCCCGCATATTTCATTTACTGCTGTATTGTTTTTATCTTAAGCTTTTCTGTAAAATGCTCTGTCTTATATCCTCACCTTTGGCCTCTTTTATGTCCCTCTTTCCCTGTGCCATTTATTCCTCTTTCACCGCTGCATTCGCACCACTCTGCTTCTACACAGCTTTTCTCTCCCCTCCGATCTCTTTCCCTTTCTTTGACCACCATTTGAATAGCCGTGGCCAAGGTTATTTGGCAGCCGCCACAGAGCGCATTTGTTTGTCCCTCTCTGCAACTGAAGAAGACACTCTGCTATTCTAACAGACTCCAGAAGAGACTCCTTTGAATTGGTTTATAAAGAAGGCCAGCAGAGTCCCTCTTTCTCTCTTTCCTCTCTCCTTCTCCGCCTTTGTAGATGCTGACAAAGGAGTCTCTCTGTGTTTGCCATGGGACCAGATGTACCCAGGCAGCAGACAGGATGCTAACCCCTGGAAGCCCTTATGTTCCTCCTGCTATAGGACACTAAAGCTACACTTCGGCAGCTTTGCATATTGGCAGCGAAATACAGGAAGATGCTGTAAATACAGGAAACACAGCCCCATGCAGAAAGTCGCTGCAAATAGGAAGAAAGCAACCAAATACAGGGATGTGCTGCAAATATGGGAAACACAGAGTCACAGCCAGACAAATGCTGTAAACAGAGAAAACCCAACCATACGAAAAAGGCAATGTAAATAAAGAAACATAATCAAGCTGTAACTCACAATGCTTGCTTCTGACACTGAATTTAAGGTGGTGTGGTATTGAACTATACTGTATTGGAATACTCTACAGAGGCACTTTGCATCTAGTATCATGACTGTCTAATTACAAAAATCCAAATTAAGAGAGAATGGCTCTTAATTATATCGCTATAGGAGGAATGTCTCTAATTGAATATAAAAAGAGCTTGAATTTAAATTTAAGTGTTTTTTAATACTTTTAAAAAATTCTTATAATAATAATGCTGCATTGGTTTTATATATAGCGCTTTTCTAGACACTCAAAGATGCTTTACATTGCATTATTCATTCACTCCATATTCCATGGTAGTAAGCTACGTATGTAGCCACAGCTGCCCTGGGGTAGACTGACGGAGGCGAGGCTGCCAGTCTGCTCCATCAGCCCCTCCGACCACCACCAACCACTCACTCTCACACTGCATCCACCCAGACTTCCTGGTGTTCCCTCACGGTCTCCCATCCAGGTACTGACCAGACCCAACCTCGCTCAGCTTCCCAGATCTGACGGGATCGGGCATCCACAAGGCGGTATGGTCAGGTCAGGTGAAAGTCTTTTTGAGTGTGCACAGATGGACGTTTTTGCAAGAAACAAAAAATATAATGTTACCATGGATACAAGAAGTTCCATGGTGGGCATCGACATAACCACAGTTCCATATTTGTTAACATATAGGAAACTGAAATATGCAGAATTAGCAATTACAGTTCCTTTTTGCTCTGTACCAGTGAGCGCACGGAAAGCTCTCACTGAATCACTTTGATCCTGAAGAAACATGAAAAACGTGATGATTCTCAGGCAAGTTCTGAACTGTCCTGGCTACAGTTACAAATAGCCTGCTGTGCATTATCTCATGCATAAGAAGAACAGAATATTAGAAGCACACTGCAGCATAAAGACAACCCCACCACTAACCACAGCCTCAGATGTCACCAAATATGACCACTCACACCTCAACACAAACTACAGCATTAGAAACGTCACAACAAATATAGGTTTACACTGGATGAAGTGTAGTTGTAGTATCTGTGATTCTGATGTCATTAAGCTTATTAGTTGAAAACTACAGTAAATATACAGTAAGCTTATTTGGTTAACAAAATATACAGTATTTAAGCAAATGTGTGTTTTGCTGTGTTTTTGGTGGACTGTCTCTTTAAGTGTGGATTTTTTTAGTTGCTGTAACCAGAGGTGTTGGTCTTTCTTGTCTATGTATTATTCAAGCTTTGTGTATTGAAAATTACAGTTTTTTTCTCTTGTCAACATGCTCCATAGATTTCACTTCATCTCCCAGACACGGTAGACCTGAGATCGTCACAGTGGCAGAAATTCATCAATTCTAATTAGTCCCCTCAAACATTTCCCCTCCTTTTAAGATTCGACATTGTTTTCAAAGCATAGCCATATTCATATAACCTATTTAAAGCACATAATCAGCAGTAATTGCTAAATGAGACGTGCAGAGATAAGAAGACCTAAAGTAGTCCCCCTTTTTTAAGGCGTCATCATCGTTTGTCCATTTCCTTCCTTCTCCCATGCACTGTAATCCAGCCCCGTATTAAAGGCCTGACTCCTGCCACCAGCTCACAGTGCAGCGTTGATGCACGCAGCAGAGAAACAATCCAAGAGCTGGACTGGAGTCACGCAGGGGTCAGCGGCTCCCTGTGAGACGAGCTGGAATGTTTTCTCTGATGTGCTGCTTCTGCTGGCCGACAGGGGAGTCAAAACGATGACGACGGGGGTCTGTGTACCAGAGATGCAGCGACTGTCTAAAACGTAATGGGAATGTTGTTTGTGTGCAGACGTTCCTTTAGGCATGTATACGCTGGTTTAATCATCCAAGGGGGAAATTTTCACATTCCCTTTATTTAGTCAGGAACACAATGCTGGCAGCGGTTCCTGCTTTATTTCATTCATTAGTTCAGCTTGATGTCTGTTACTTTGGCTCTGTACTGAGTTGTTTTGATTTGCTGTTGTGTTTGGGAACTAAATTTTATTCCATAATGTCTTTTTTTCTGCTAAATGCTGCCACTAGTTGGTCCCAATCTGTGCTTTACCTTTTATTTTATGGTGTATTTTAAAGTCTAAGCGAAACATTGAATGTTGCTAACTGTTTGTTTTGGGACCTACATGCTTTTAGCCAAAGCTGCATTCGATGTACTTCGGAAATAAGAAAGTGGCACAAAGTGGGAAAAAAACACATTTGTTCCAGAATTTCTCTTTCTTGCTTTTCTACAAACAAACACCCATTAACAGCTATGTACTTCACTTAAGACACATATAAAAGGTATATAAAGTGTATTTAAGTATCGTTTACTGGACAAAATGCAGAAGTAGAAGTTTTAAACCTTACCTGAGTTTCAGAGCAGGACATCTGACTCGTGATGGTGTTTTCTTTGGCTGTTTGCAAATCTTGTGTTGTTTACAGACTGATGTTTCCTGCTGATGGTAATTTTGTTGATGGGAAATACTAGACAAGAAAATGGAAATGAATCTTAACTTATCCATATTTTCCTGTCAATATTTTTTGTCCTCAGTTTATTTATTTTTTTAGATCTATTTTTGGCCTTTTCATGTCTTTATTTGAGAGGACAGGACAGTGGATAGTTAGAAACGGGAGAGAGGGGGGAAGGACATGCGGTAAATGGCTGAGGTCAGACTCGAACCTGGCATAGCCACTTCGCCTCTGCACATGGGTCATGCAACATAACCACTAGGCTATCAGGGCGCCTGTCCTCCGTTTATTTTGATTATTTAAGTCTGACTGTATCAATAACATCATGACCACCTGCCTAATATTGTGTTGGTCCCTCTTATGTGCTCCAAAATGTTCTGAACCATTGGACATGGACAAGAGGACCTCTCAGGGTGTCCTACAGGGTCTGGAACCAGGACGTTGGCACTGGATCCTTTGGGTGCTCTGGCTTGTGCAGTGTAGCCTCTGTCAATCCAACTTTTTCCACTGCATCCTGTTGATGCTTGATCAGAATGGGCTGTAGGAAGTTTGGAGGTCAAATCAACATGTTGGACCATTGTCATGTTCCTCACATTTGATTGATTGATGTTGTTTCCATGTGGTGGGGTGTATTTTCCTCTGGGGGTAGGCCAGTGACATTTGGGATTTCCATTAGCATGAGGGAGTGTGTTTGTTGTGGGACAATGTTTATTTGGGTGTCTAAGTCTGATCAACATGGATGTTAAAAACCAAGGTTTTCCATCAGAACACCACATAGTACCAATATGATCAATGTTATTCACTTCACCTGTCAGTGGTCAGAGTGTTGTGGCTGATCGATGTAAATGGTTTCTGCAATTCGGAAACAATACCTGAAGCAGCACTATTTCAAATGATTTAAACCCACATTATCATTACTTAGCATCAATTTTAATGTTCCCATTGAAAAAAAAAAAATTCTTACCCAAATTTCTGGATTCTTTGACTTACTGTTGATGATCTGATCCTCTGGCTTCGAGCTGTTGGCTCACGTCCTGATAAACACAGTTTTAGATCCATCCCAAACAGGAAAGCAGCATTTCTTTGCTTTTCTGGATTTTGAGCCAAGAACCTGAACCTCACAAGTCTGCTCGACATTCACGCCCAAAATTCCTGAAATATAAACACAGACGGTACAAAACATAGTTAACAGAACAGCTCCCAATTATAAAGAATATAGTTTCACCATATATACAGTATACGCACAAATAAAACAGAGAAGTATAAGATTCCAAACTACAGTCTGTTTGCATGTAAAGTGATCCCCATTGGTTTCTGTGCATTTTCTTTTGATAAATGCACTTTTAACATTTATGCTACACACACTTCACAACTTGTGTCCACATAAAATACAAATTCACAGATGAACACACTCCAGAGGGTTCAATATAAAAAATATACATCAATTTTAATCATAATTGCCTAATGTCTGTTTATCAATTGACAATTAGGAGATTCAATTTCGAATGATGCTTTTCACTCAGTTACAAATTGTCACTGCAGTCCTCTAAGTTCATGTTGTCATCGTTCAGATGAGGGGGAGGAGGAGGCTGCAGATTCCGCCTGCGTCTCCTGTTGCTCTTTTCCCTGCGCTTTCTTCTTCTTCTTCTGCATCCAACAACAAGCTCATTAAACCGCAAGCAAACTGACATTTCACCCCAACTTCTCCCTCTCTCTCCCTCTCCCTCTTGTCTCACATCATTAAGTGGCAGCGTCGGGCTCAAAGGTAGCCGGGCAAACTCTTTGAGAGCCATGGCTTCCCTGGCAAGCGGGCGTTTTGATGAGCTTGTCACTCCCTCACCCCAAACAACAAAAAAAAAAACATGCCTCATTAGTAGTTCAGTCGAAACACCTATCTGCTCCCCCCCTACCTCCTATTCCTCCCCCTCCTCCCCCCTGCTACACACACTCAGTTTCTTGTTGCCTCTCCCTCCATCTCCCATCTCCCTCTCTGGCCCCCCTCCTGTTTTCCAGCACTAATTAGCTGGCTTCTCCCTCTTCTGTGCTTCCCCAGTCACATCTCAAAGGGAGACGGATATGATTTTTCTTTAACCCAAAGGCCAACTTAATCAGCTGAATTAATGACTTTATTACTCGTTAGGCTCCAGGCCATGCAACGCTTTTCTCTCCAATGCCCAGTGCTCCCCTCTCTCTCTCTCTCTCTCTCTCTCCTCTCTCCCCCTCCTTCTTTTACCTCCTGCAGGAATTTTTACATTTCAAAAATAGAAATAAGACAAGAGAACGAGAGGCGTGGAGACTGTGGCTTGGGTGGCAGGGAGATATTCTGTGAAATATAATAATTGAGCAGATACGGGGTTACAGGTGTACCCTAATGACTACGACTAGCTCCAAGTCATTTATGTAGAAGCAGCATGAGCGTGGGGGTCTCCAGGAGAAGAAAAAAGTGTACATAATCACAATGTCATTTCTTAATAATCATGTAATCCCCGTATCTGGAGGTAAAACAATGAATATGTGGTTCTTACAATCCTTGTCACAACATCCATTCTCATGTTTAAATATTTTTAAATAACTAGCACCCGCGTCTATTAAAGATGGCGAATGGAAACACACACACACACACCGTAAAATCACTGCATGGCTCAACATCTAAACACTCCTCTCTTTTTTTAATGGCTAAAATACGGTAATTAGTTGACACATCAGTCTGTCAGTAGATGTATTACCACAATTGAAAAACACCAATGATAAGGAGATGCGCCATTAGTCTTCTCATTTACTTGACAAACTCGAACAGAGCCCAAGGCCTGTACATTGAATTAGGTTCATCTCGTGACAACAGAATAATGAGGTGGTTTCGCAACTCGGAGGCCAGCGCTGGGAACTCACTCGCTGAGACCAGAGGAAGCGGCAAAGCTCAGATACACCCGAGCTGTGTGTGTACAGAGGGATAAGTATATATACTGTGTGATGCTACACATGCATGTGGTGTTTCTGGTTTGGGTGCTCAGTGCTTTATGTCCTTCCCCTGATTAAAACAGCTTGTGACAGAACTGTATGTTATCTTTTGCATTTTTTTGTATTTGAAAAAAGCTGGGTTTGTATTGAACGGTTAGCAAAACTTACCGTTTCCTGCTATGCCTGCAGTTCTGCATGGCATTACATACATGCAACTAGAGCCAGAGCTCCACAGCCACACAAGACAAAGCAAGAATTCACCTGTTTTATCATCTCAAATGTGAATATTTGTCAGTTTGTCAGATTTTTTAAAACTTTAAACTCATAATTTTTAATTTTATCAATAATAAAGGAATTTAAATATGGATACTTTAACTTGTTAACCACAACTTTGGCAGATGGAGGTCACTTTGCCTAGTTGTTAGTTTGGCCTCAGGTAATGCAGCATTCAAACTGACACTGTGTAACCTTTAATAGAAGAACAAAGGAATCCCCCCATCACAAATGAGCATTTGAAGCACACACTGGGTTTTTTCTGCCAGAGGTTATACTGGTCTGATTTGACCGTCAGCTTAAGGTGGCAGCTCATGTTAGCTAATGATAGCAAACAATGTAAATGCAACTATACAGGGAATTTACTGTAGCCCAGCGTATGCTTCATTTGCTTCATCAGCCGTCACAGCAGGATTTAGTCATCGTTCCAATGATTATCTAACAGTGGCGACAGTTCCACTAAAGCTGCACAGTCATGCTTTAAGCTAAATGTTCAAACCACCATGCAAATACCATAGACTGTATGTGAAAATGGGTGAACCCTCTGTGTTTTCTAGTTTTTCCCTCTGTGTCTCCTTGGCAGTGCCCGACTCCAAACCAATGCAAAAAATGAGCAAAGAGGTGGAGCGGAAGTGGAGTTGGAGAGGCCTGTGAAAATATCTCTGGGCCCTGACTCATTCTGCGATGGCATCGACCTGTCAATCAAAGCTACCACATCATTAACTATGCAGAATTTTAAGCTTTAACAAAATGCAAACAGGCGAGTTCCAAAAAAAATGTTCCCACTGTGTCCTAAATGGGAAAATCAGCTATAGAGACCTCACCCCTTTTTTGCACCAGGCTGTAAACATGTTTATTTCTGCTGTAAAGTTGAGCCTTTTAACATGCAGGCCTATGGGGATTAATTGCTTTTCAAGTCAGTCTCAAGTGGTCACTTAAGGAACTGCAGTTTCTGCACCTGATTCCCACATTATCAGCCCATTCCAATACACACAGCCCAGTGGAGACTTCCTCCACCATGTAGTAAGCCTACTAGGTGCATTATCACTCATTCTGCTCACTGATGAACAGAAAGTAACTATGATAACATGGACAACCTCTTGCGATCATGAAAATAAGTGCATATAAAACATGCACTGCACAAAATGGAGCCTTGTAACGTGGTAAACACAAAGTACAGCTGAAGTGGATGTGACTGAGACTAGTTTTAGCCAGCATTAGTCGAAGGAAGTATTGGAATGATTAAAATACTAACCTGGTGATGGCACTAAATATAAAAGGATCTGCAAAGCTTTTCCAATTTACTGTGAGGGGTGACACGGAAATCTGTAACCTAATGACAAGTCATCCGTTGTCAGAGACATTTTTACTGAAAACTAAAAATGTCAGTCGTGTAACTGAGAGTCCTCCTCAAGTGACAACATTATATGAGAATCCATTTAATAATGACGGAGATGCTTCAGTTGTGGTGGGCCGAACAGTTAACAGACTGCTATTGTGGCTCTGTGAATCTTACAGAATCATAATTTTAAAAAAAAATCTGGTTGAGAAAAAGGGTTTACAAGCTCTTGATTTACAGAAGAAACTTGCAGAGATAAAAGAACCAGAATCCTTTTTGTTTTTTAAGACATGACACAAGTAACTGCTGGTAGATTACAGCAGTTTGCAAGTAAGATAATATGAGATAAATCACATTCATACCTAAAATGCATGCTTTTCAAATTAATTTTCAATTTATTCACATCTTTTAAAAATGTTTTCATGCATCATGTCTCAATAAAGTCCTATTTGACTGCCAGGCATAATAAACAGTAATGTGCTGGAGATGGCTGCAAGGTGCAACGCATTTCTCCCAATCAACACCATTATAACGCCTGATGATGCGGTTATTGACGATACTTATTAAGTGCAGGTGAAACGTCTACGGATGGAAAACACTCATTATCGGCTCGTGTCTCCTCAGAAGAGCAGGATGCCTGAAATGTGTGAGATGTGTGAAAAATTAAGTGTGTGCCTGACAATTCAAACTGAACCGGTACACATTCCACCTGCGAGTTTGCTCTTCCCTTCATCCACTGTGATTTTTGAGTCGTTTCACACAATCGGCTAATTTTTTTATGATAAATATTTTTTAATGTTTTTCATTTACATGCGAGACTTGGCACTAAAGGTGGCACTAACACACACACACAGTGGCAAGTTTTGAGGTAAATGTTCAAACTGAAAGCCTCACCTTAACGCAAACACAGCCTGTCAGCAGGAGTGTTGAGATGCGAGGTGTGACTGATGATTTTGTTATGCTCAGTTTTGCTACAAACCAGCATCCCCTCTCCTCTCTTCCTGTTCTATAGAGTGGCTGCTGTCCCACAGGACCTATTAGTCAATTACACCTGAGTGCTGCTGTTTAATATGGGCTGAAAACATACCTGAGTTCCCAGCATCAAACATTTCCTTTGCTGTACATTCTTCCTGTGGTGTACAGTAATGAGTGGAGATGTTTTGGAGTGTGTGTGTGCGTGTGTGTGTGACATTCAGGAAAAAGGGAGGAATTATTCATTAGCTCTCTATTTCGCTCTTTCAGCCTCCCTCCTGATCCTCGTGTTCAACAACTCTAGGGCAAATGCAGAATTGCAAATTAGCTACTGGAAAAATCGAATTAATTGGCCATCCTCACAGGCTTCTTGTCAAAGTTTGGGCTGACGTGTCAACGATTCCCCTCCACGATTCAACTCCAAAACAGGCCATGCGCAGTAGTGGAACGGAGGGGAGGAGGGGGGGAAACAAAGGAGCAAAGCAAAGCACTCCATAACAACAAAACTACCCTCTGCGTGGCAATTAATAGAGCACTTCAATCAGGGCCAAACTTTCTGAGTTGACTTCTCCTAACCGCGCAGTAACTCTCTCCTCTCCCTCTCTGCAATTTCACAATCAGCCGGTCTCAAATTAGAAGTTAGCATTAGCCTGTGGAGCTTCAATGGCTCTTCAGCTGGAGTAGAGCTACTAGTGACGCTTCGGTCCTACACAAAAATTGAAAATATATTTAAGATTTTGCAACATAATTTAAATTTTATCCTTTAGTTTCCCCAGGAATGAGAGTTTTTCAAAATCCTGCTTTAATTTTAAACATTTCTTCTGGTTCAACCTAATTTTATGCATCATCTGTGAGACGGCAATGTTGAAACAAACCAGTGGAATAACCTAAATCATGTCTCTAATCAAATATTGCAACTACAGCATTCAGGTCTGCTGCACTCAACATTGAACCACATCTGCATCAAGCACACCAATCTTTGTCTTAACACGCCATCTAGTGCTGGGAACATGCATTACATGCTCATATACACATCTCATTTTGCACAAGAATTTCAATTTCAAAAAAACTCTGAATGCAAAGAGCCAGACTGACTTGACGTTTACTTACCTTTAAATATAAAGCACTACTCACATGCATTAGCTCAGCGGTTAAAGCTCAGGCACAGACAGATCAGTGAGCAGGTAAACAATGCTGGCAAGCGTTTTCCTTATTTTGCCGATATTATTAGGCTAGATTTAGACAGAATTGCAGATTTCCTCTCTCCCAATGCTACACATTTCAAATTTATGGTAGCAGTGGAAAAAAGGGAAATAGAACTACAATGTCTTCCCCTTTGATCACTGTTAAAATGCTGTAATGTATTTAGTTGAGGCTCTGGTCTCCACCATTATTGTTAATGTAGCCTCCAATAATCTACGTTACAGTAATCATCAGAATACACAGTGGCTCTTCATATTAGATGTCTGTACTTTTAATTGTCTTGAATTAAACCTTGTTAGACACAGAATGGAAAGAGTAAACTGATGCAGTGAGGAACTGCCAGTCTGTTATCTACCTTTAGACGTAGGATGTACTGTACAATAAGGCTCTAAACTTCACTAGATGAGTTACAGGACAGCAAAGTTTGGGGTCTTTATTTCTGTTTCTGTTTTTACTTGTTGCTACTTGTACACCAATATACTAGTGTTGCGATCAGGAAATGACCACAACACGCTGCTGTGATGCAAATTTGGTTAAATGATGATTAAAATTGTGATAAACACAAAACAAAATGCTGATGCCCATGTTCACCTTCTGCCTGGTGTTGAATCTAATTTGATTAACCTCCGTGCTGCAGGGCTGGAGTCATTCCGTTTTCCATTTTGGTGAACATGAGATCTCAGAAATGCCTCGAGGGAATTTCTTCAAATTTAGCACAAATGTTCACTTCAGCTCAAGCATGAACAGATTAGATCTTTGTGCTCGCAAGTCAATGTGAAATCATGAAAAAAAGTTTTTGAGAGAGATCTCGGGTGTCCATCTTGAAGGTTAAAGACAAGTGTGAAGCATCATTGTCGTGGAATTTGCAGCTTTGTTGCAGCAACATGTGCACTTTGAAGGACTGTCAGGTTTCAAAATCTTCACTCCATATGAGTCTGGATGGATGTCGATGTAGACTGCAGCTTGACTTAATTCTATGTATTTCTTTTAGTAAGTGAGATTCTGAATCTCAAGTGTACATCTGATATGTACATTTGTTCTGTGTCCCTGACAGCAAGCCAAGTTTCCCATCTGTGATAATTAATTACTGAACTAAACTGAAAAAAGAAAAAGCAACTGTAAAATGCTGTAATATGCACTGCATTTACCAGAATTATTGCAACCATGCAACTACAAGCAATCCTCTTAACATTTATGACAGCAAAAAAAGCATATGTGTATTATGTGTAAAGTTCTGTTTATTTGCAAAAATAAATAGTGTAATTGTGTGTACAAATGATGAGTCTGGTGGACTACAAAATAAAGGCATCAGAGTAGAGTTTCAAGCATTTCTGTACAACTGTACAACTTAAATTTGATTTAGTCTCATTGTGTCTCCAGCTGTTTTTATAGCAATGCACAAGCCTGTAAGGACCACGTGTCCATATGGTGTCATTCTGCAGATATAAAACATTGTCTGGGGTCAGTGTGCAACATAAGCTGGTAGTTTTTTGGAGACTTTTTTGGATACCATCTGTCCACCAGTCAGAGAACAGAGCGGTATTTACATGCAAACATTAGCCACACTGCACATGCGTTCTCAGGATACACAAACACCCGAACACGGACTGCCAGCCTCACGTGGTCGCCACGACAACACACTATCTCCTCACAGAAGGGAGACCTGCATGTAAAACAGCAAGAAATACAGAGATGAAACACAAAGTACTGCTACTTAAAAACAGACAACACAGAGGGCTGTGAGTTTAGAACTATGCAGAGATAAACTATGAATCAATCCACCTTGGAGACAGGAGAGGAATGCAATGGCTTTGGAGGGAGCTTTCAAACTCAGGTAACTTGCTCAAGACAGCGGAACACTGTGTGTTGAACCCTGGCACAATTTCTGACAAAGAGATTTGTAATGGTGCTGAGTGTAGACGTGAACATGCATTTATTTCCTGTTGGTTCATGCAGGTGGAATCATGTTAACACTGTTAAACTATATAAACACTGACGTATATTTGTTGGTCCCTGTGGGAGATTCTCCTCTCTTACAGGGAGGTCAGAGGTCAGACATCTATGATGCTACACTGCAGCTGGTTGGGATCTGCTGCCATAAGTCGCCAGTATTTTACAAATTTGGCCAAAGTAGTGCTTTTGAGTGCTGCCTTCACTAAGCACAGGCTGCCTTCCACAATTTATTGATATTTCTACACAGGCTCATTCACTGCTCTCTATTTCACCATCACCTGAGTGAGGTTCAAACAGGTTTCACATTGTACTTTCACTGTTCTTTCATAAAATCATATTGTTAGCAATGTTCAGCTGCTGTTTAGAGAAAGATGACTTCTCAGCCTTCTTTATCTGACATGGATGATCCAAAACAAACAAAGTACAAGCTGCATCAAGTATAAAGCCCTCAAACAGAAACAGGCACCATTAAGTTTGCCACCTGAGCAACTGGGATATTCGAAGCCCACATGCCCCCCTCTTCTTAAACTATGTTTGAAAATGCATCTCACCTGAGGCAGGTAGCAAAGGCTCTACGAGCATTGCGGTGCAGGAAGTGTATGGGGAAGCCTTTGAAAGTGTGTCCGTCTGGTACGGCCCTCCTCACTGCATCCTGGAACTCCTCGTTGCCGCAGGAGACGCCGGTACAGCGCTCCAGCTCATAGGCCGACAGGGCTGAGGACAGCAGGTAGGACAGGTGGTCGTCCCACACAGTCGCCAGGTCCAGATCCTGGAGGAGACAGAGGCCCACAGAGCTCAGTCATTCTTAATTGTATGTTAAGACACATCACTGTACTAACTAGTAATTTCCTAATAGCACTGAAATGGGGTCAGTTAATTAAAAGCGCACACTTACACACACAAAAACAAATGTTCTTGCTTGCCTGGTGCTGACTAGCTGCACTCTTTCACACTCATCTGTTTTGTGGAATGAGTTTGTCAAATACAATTCACAATATAGTATCAGTATATAGAATAAGGTATTATTGTAAGTTTTCACTTTTAGATGATAATATTTAAAAACACTGGGATATTTGGTCTATTAGTTAAGATTCCTTTCAAGTGCAATTTCTAACCAAAAGTGGTAAAACCTACAATAGAAAATTAATTCATTAGTAAGAAAATGACTTAGTCCATGCTGTTGTGCATTACAGTTCATAATTACAGTCAAAGCACAAAATACATTAGTTTGTTAGAGCTGCCATTTTTCATCTCTTCTGTGGAACCATGAATCACGTTTAAGCCACATGCTTCATGTACATGATGATTTATTTACTTTATTTACTAAACTTTGGTGGTACTGTGTTTACTATTTTCAGAATTGTCAGTGTTTCCAATCAGTTTTTTGTTTTTAAAATTCAAAGTATGCATAGAAATAATTATTTGGTTTTTGGGTCAAAGTCTGGCCACCAAATTTCATGGAAATCACTTTAAGGGATTCTGAGATATTCTGCTGACAAACACACAAAGACCAAGGCAAAAAGAAAGAGCTCACTGTGGCCAAATGGTTTGTTAGATAATGTTTTGGAAGTTGCAAAAGAAAATGCGAAAAATGTTGTTTTCTGTTTATGGACTTCCTCCTTTCGGAACCTTAAAACTGTCCAATCCAAAGATAGTAACAGGATGCATTCCCCTCTATGTTCAGTGTGTTACTATTTTGAGAGTATCATTGTAAAAGTTATAGCTTGATCCCAAAAAGTTTCAAGCAGTATGTGTGTTATGACTTATTAGGTATATAAAAAAGAATAAAATGGACCTGTGAGCTTTGAGGAAGGTTACATTGCAGTGAAGTGCCATGATTTATCTCTACTGTAGAAGTATAAATCATGTTTAAGTCAAATGCCTCATGTACATCATGATTTATTTACTTTACTTGCTAAACCTTTTTGGTATTATTCTTTAGAATTTTCACTGTTTCCATTCAGTATTTTATGCATGTGAAAATTCAGAATGTGCACAGAAACAGACAGGAGGGAAGGCATAGTTGTCACTTGTCACCATACTCAGCAGGGTTTGTTCTCAGCACAGCACAGAGGAGTTAACCATCATCTCAAAATGCCCAACACTCAAGCATCCACATCCAGTCCAGCATGCTGTTGTACCTTCCTGTGCTCTGACACCAGGTAACGCATCTCCAGCTCCAGTTGGTTGCTTGCAGCAGCAGGATCCAGAGAAGGGGCACAGAGAGGGGGCAGAGGGGGCAGGGAGGTGGTGGAGCCTGGGGCACAGACAGACTTCAGAGCCTCCTCACTCATCGCTTTCCAACGTGACTGATTCTGAAGGGGAAAAAAACAGTGGCATTTAGGTGATGCTGTCATTTTGGTTTATTTTTTCCATTCACTTGGACCAACTATCCTGTGTCCACTAGGAGCTTTGTGCCTTGCTTTAGGGCAACATGACAGGACAAGGGCTGCTGATGAATGAAACTGTTAGAGATTCAATTTCCCTCCCCACAAACTGGCTGCTGGTCCAGTGATTGAAGATGGCAATCTCCCAGCGAGCTCAGCCCACAGCTCTCTGCTTCAGGCTACCTTTGCCCTCTGTCCGACTTAAAATCGTCACTATTTATTTGATTAGACTTTCTTCTCCGGTCAATCTGATATGCAGCTTAAATGATGATTTTCATACTGAAGCTCATTTCAGCAAACACTGAACGTGAACACAATGCAGAAACAAATGTGAACAGTGCAATGACATCTCAGTTGCACTCTTACAATAATAAAGTGTCATAATAATTAAAAAAATTCAACAATGGACCATGAAATAGAAGTGAAACACATCACTAACACTAACAGCTATCAGCCAAGTCATCCTCTCATTACGTTTAAGGAAACTCTGAGCATCATTGTGCTTCTACCTGGAAGTCAAAGACACAGAGCTCCACAGCATCAGAGGGCTGGCAGTTGGCCAGGAAGGCCTGGTGGTTGAAGACACAGCCCACAGTGCGGTAGGGGGACGAGGGTTTGGGTTGGGGAGCCAGCGGTGGGGCATCCGGATCTATGGCCCGGTGTAGGTATCTGACCACACATATTTGGAAAATAAACACATATCACATTACATTGACATGTTCGGCATGAATAGCATGGCACATAATGCAGAAATGATGTTATCACAATTATATGCTGCAGATATAAAATGAAGTTAAAAATGATTTACATATCCTTTAAGTCATGCCATGAGGACATTTATTCCGTCTAGTGTTAAAACAAGCTGGGCTTCATGGTTTGGAAGCGATGAAAAACACTGAAATGTAATCAACTGGTTCTTGGGTCAAAGCCTGGCCACCAAATTTCATGGAAATCCCTTTAAGGGATTCTGAGATATCCTGCTGACAAACAAGCAAAGAGGGTCTAATGAAATAAATGAGGCATAAACAAAGAGCTCACTGTAGCCGAATGGTTTCTTAGATGATGTTTGCTTTTGGAAGTTGCAGAAAAATTAAAAATATCAAACTTGAGCGGGTTTTCTAGGAAAGTACTTTCTTCTGAAAAACGCCTTTTTTTGGAACCTTTAGTGTCCAATCCAAAGATATAAACAGAATGCATTCCCCTCTATGTTCAATATGTTAATGTTTAGAGAGCACCATTGCGGAGGTTACAGTCTGAGCCTAAAAAGTGTCAAGTAGTGTTTGTGTTATATGACTTATTAGGCATATAAAAAGAATAGAAATGGACCTGTGTGCTGTCAGGCTCTCCCAAAAGGTGATGCTCCCATCTGTACCACGGGTCAGGACCCAGGCATGTGTAACTCCTTTGGCTTTGGTGCCTACACACACATACGCATCCAGGCCAAAGCCCAGCAGGAGGCTGCACAGCAGGGTGGCGTGGTCCTCGCAGTCCCCCTGGGGAGGACAGACAGTGATGAGCTCAGATCTACTGAGAGGTTTGAAATGTGAAAATTCTAATACCGACATCATGTTAGTTAAGTGTTTCTTGTATGTTAAGAGCAATATGACCGTTTCTGGTTCAGTTCGGACCATATGCCTCTTTACAGCTACGTTACGGCACATCTTTCAACCCTGGTGTGACTTGTCAAAACAAATGGCCTCTAGTGAGCTCCACTCTCGACGTATAATTAGATGTAGTTGAAATATCGGACAGTGAGTAACTGAACCTTTGAGCTTAGAATATTCTGTTACATACTCAGTTCCCAAAATTCAAGAATCAACTTGTATGTTCAAAAGAGCGTCTTTGTTTTTCTTGGGTGCTGTGTTTAATGAAAAAAATGCATGACAAAGACCTAGAGAATTCAGATCTTGAAACACTACGGCTTAACTCCTCAAACATGAGGACTTCATTCAAGAAATACTACAACTTTACTCCCAAAATAATATAACTTTAATCTCAAGATATTCCAAGATCCAACACATTCTTTATTGTCAAGCCATTACAGCTTTATTCTCATATACTGATACTGCAACTTTATTTCCCTTGTTATGGCTTTATTTCCAAAATAACACAGATTCTTTGTCAAACTGGGGCGGCTGTGGTTCAGGTGGTAGAGCGGGCTGTCCACTGATCGCAAGGTTGGCGGTTTGATCCCCGACCCCTCCACATGCCAAAGTGGGCAAGACGCTGAACCCCAAGTTGCTCCCAGTGGCAGATTAGCGCCTTGCATGGCAGCTGGGAATGGGGGAATGTGAAACACATTATAAAGTGCTTTGGATACCACTAATGTATATACATAAGGCGCTATATAAGTACAGACCATTTACCAAACTATTTTTTAAAAATTTAATCCTAAAATATTGTAACTGTATTCCCAAACTATTATGTTTATGTTCCCAAAATACTGTCTTTAAACCTCTAAATATTGCACCTTTTGACTTTAAAAATTAAGACAACTTAACTCTTGAAACATTCCGACTTTAACTTGAACACATTACTGTGCTATTCTTGTGATTTTACAAGTTTTCTTAAAAATATGACTCCATGATTAAAATAATTCAACCTTTATTCAACGTTGTGTATTTCAAATTCAGCTCAGACTCCTTTGATGTATGACAGCTGGCTCCTTCTTTTCCATTAATCACTGGAATCGCCCGCAAAATTATTAAAGAGCATTTATAAGTGGGAAAAAAACGGTTTATGTTTGACCTCTCTATTAGGACAAATTCATCATCTATACTATGACTGTACTTGACCTATACCATCCTCGTATTTTGCCGGAATGAATGCGGTTTTCACACCATCCCTGTCTAATTCACCATGTGACTGCAACAGTCTGTTTAAACAGACTACAATATCCTGTTCTTGCTGCACTGTTAGTCTTTCTCAGAAGTGTTGAACACACACAAGAAAAGTCTGCTTGAGAGGAAATAAGCTCTGCAGTCATCAAATTGTCCATGACAGTAAGCAACTCTTATTTCACTCATACAACTTTTCCGGTAAAGAGGCCTGAGTCGAGCCAGAGACTGCTGCTGCAGCGTGCTGGCTTGGGCTACGGGCAAGTCAGAATGATAGATGTTCCCCAGAAGTGCTAATATGGACGGCAGCATCGGAACAGGCTGGGGACTGATGAGGCTAAATTAATTTTCCCTGGAATGAAACTCATAAATCACAGCTGACAAGGGCCACTTTGTGAGAGTTGTGTTGTGTCTGTCTTGCCAGCCGCTCACAGAGGAGAGGCAGGGAACATTTATCCTGTGGTGGTCTGGGAAATTCCCCGCTATCTAGTCGAGAGATGAAAATGCATCAGTCAGTCAACGTGTAACCAAGCCTCCTTTCTCAGAAATGACACAATCAGCCTTACTCAGAAACGGAGTTAGTGTAAACACAGCTGAACCGAGTTTATGTGATGCTCTCTGACTGTGGAACAAAACTTTACTTTAGGGCAACACAACTGAAACCTGTGAAGCTGTGGAACAAAACTTTGCTTTTAGGGGCAACAAAACTGAAACCTGTGGCATTATCTGAACCATACATTGTAACCAGTGGGAGCCAACAGAGGTTGTATGAGGATGATGTCTTCACAGTTAATCTGTTATATAGTGATTATTTAACTCACTTTAAATGACTTCTGGTTCTTTTTTACAAGGGATGCACAACGCCAGCTTTTCACTCCTGATACTGAGTATCAGTCCAATACGAGTGCTCTTTAAAATCTGCATATCTTAGTAAAAGTCTTAACATGAGTCCTTGCCCTCTTGTGATTAAATGAATTGATTTTTTAAAATCAATAAGACACTGAGACAGAAATGGTACTGTGGATCTGCCAAACAAGGCTGATAGTCAAAAAGGTTAATGAGGTCAGTATCAACTCTGGTACCAACGCTGCATCCATTCATCCATTATCTGTATCCCGCTTAGTCCTCTGTAGGGTTGCGGGGGCGCTGAAGCCTATCCCAGCCGACTCGGGTGAAGGCAGGGGACTCCCTGAACAGGTCGCCAGTCTGTCGCAGGGCTACACATAGACAGACAACAAAGCGCACTCTCATTCACACCTACAGACAATTTAGAATCATCAGTTTAACCTTCAAGACTGTGGGAGGAAGCCGGAGTACCTGGTGAAAACCCACGCATGCACAGGGAGAACATGCAAACTCCACACAGAAAGATCCCAGGCGTCCTAACCGGGGATCTTCTAGCTGTGAGGCAACGCTGCTAAACACCAAGCCCCAATGTGGCATATCATGTCAAATTTTCCCTGCTTTTCTTTTTCTTGTTGGAAAAGCACTTAATGTGCAACAGAGGTCACATCAAGCAGATATGAAACTCTATGCAGGGAAACCTGTTGTGTGACGTGGTTGGCTGGTGTGGTGTGAAAATGCATGACCTGATATAAATGGCAGGAAAGATGTCAAGCAAGTATCAAACTTTCAAAAATGTGTTGACCATTTAAGTTGATCTCAGACTGCAGGACTGAACTTTTTGATGCACTCTGCTGAAAAAGAAGTTTGTCATTTTCCTGGTTTAACAGTTTTTTTCCCCTCACATGCACACACTCACATGCGACCTCAACACAGCACACTTTGAAATAGCATTTGCCTTTTTTGCAAACTGAGAACGTTGTGGTGTTTGTATCACTACTCTCAAAACCAAGTTCTTGACTGACAGTCCTTGTAGCGCTGCAAGACATGTTTAAAGTGTTTACGAAGTCTGACAAAGCAACAAAAATTTATAATAAGAAGAAAACAGTGTTTTGTTATGAGAGGGACCAAATAGAGAGTTTGGATGTCTGCCTTGCCCTCCCTTAAAAACAGTGACAATACACTAAATCACAAAACTTAAAAGCGTAGTGGACACTTCTTGAGACATCCCGCTTGTCAGAAAAGTTGTAGCTCAAGTTCTAAAATATACTACTGTTTAAAAAAAGACAAGTGTATCTTCCACATCTTTAGTTCTATGGGGTTTGTATTTCAAAGTGTAAACAGTTTTATAAAATGCTACTGTGGGTTTCAGTGTTAAGTCTCTACACTTGTCTGACAGACAATTCACAAATGCAATTGAGAAGAAAAAAATGAAATGCATCACTTCACAGGAACTTCAGTATGAAAAACAATAAATCTGTTTTTTCACAATAAGAAACTAGCAGCACAGCAAGTGCATTGTCTTCAGAAAAGAACCCATCCCTGCTGTGGTTGCCAAGCAGCCGGAAACTTCTCCTTACCTTCCCTCTGCACAGGAAAGCCATTAATGTGCACCACTGCTCCTGCTTGCCTCCTCCTCCCACCACTGGGGCCTTCTCATGGGCCAGCAGGCTGACGAATCGGGCCGCCTGTCGGGGGCTCTCCAGGAGGCGTCCTGCCCGGAGGACACGCACATAGGAACACACTGGTCTGTTGACGCCGTTCTCATCCTGCAGAGCGTGCAGACATGCAACCAGAGGTAATGGGATAATATGAACAGTCCGATAAACTAGTAAGGAATGTGGGAGGTCCCTCCTCCTAAATCCCTAATGGCAAAAACTGGTGTATCAGTACCAGCAGTTTAATAAAGTTGTACTAACAAGCATCCTAATCAGTGTGGGTGAACCTTCTGCTTTTCACTGCAGTGCAAAACTATGATATAATGGTTTCTTCTACTTTGCAACACATACAAACCTGTGCAAAGATCTTGACCAGTTTGGACTGGTGTGATGGTCTGATCTCCAGGAACTCCCTCCACCACTGTTTGGCATAAACCAGGAAGAGTCGCTCCTTCTCCGCCGTCCTCTGCCTCTCCAGTGACTGCTGAATGAGAAGCAAACCGTGACATCAGTTCCTCGATACAGAGCTTCGATGCCTCCGTCTCTGTATCACACTCTGAGGGCGATGGATTCTCCACAGCATTAATGGAATTCCGTTGTAGTGATTCACTATTAGTTCACATTAAGCTGATTCATGAATAATGAAGCAGAGGAATAAACAGACAGACAGATAAAGAGGCTCTGGCGTGCCAACCTGGGTGCTGATGATGTCGGTGCTCAGAGTCTCAGGGAGAGGAGGGTAGAGCTCCAGGCTCACAGTCAAAACACCAGCTGGTACTTTGCATTCACTTCCTGGTGACACAGAAAGTTGTTACTGAAATCTGTTGCCAACTTACAAGACAAAATGCTTTTTTTTCTTTTCAGAAATCTAGTATTTTTATAAGTATATACTTGTACTTGCAAATTTATAATTAACAATTACGACAAGTAACTCTCCTACAGCTTTAGAGGCTTTGAGTTATTGTGTTCTACTGTATGTTCTGCTAGTGTAGCCTTCTATCCCTCTACATTTTAAAGCCAAATATTGTACTTTTTACTGGGCTAAATGTACCTTTCATTACAGACAGGTCACAAAGATGAGAAAAAAACATCATGAAGTGTCTTAGTAAGGTGTTGGGCCCATCCATGCCACCAGGACAGTTTCATTGTGTCTTGGCATTGATTCTCTAAGCTTCTGGAACTCTGCTGGAGGCATTTGGTGTTTTGATGATGGTGGTGCAGAGTGCTGTATGACATGGTCCAATGTCTCCCATAGGTGTTCAGCTGGGTTCAGATGTGGTGAAAGTTCAGGTTTTTCCTCTATTTTGCCAGCGGTCTGTAATTACTGCACATTACATTAGTGTAGCTCGTTGATATGCCCCACAAATAAGGACATATCATTTAAGGTTACGATAACACTTTATAAACCTCAGGGCCAAAGCTCCAAGATGGTCTTTTTATAAAATAATTGAAATAGCTTTCTCATTATTAACTACACCAACAATTATAATCCAGTGACACAATATACAGCATCTGAAATGGATCATTTCTCAGAATGACTACTTTTACTCAACTAACATGAAAAATAAATAACTTAAATAAATGACTTTCACTTGTAACAGTACTTCTATCGCATAATAAAGCTACTTTTACAAAAATAAAAGCTCTGAGCTCTTCTTCCTCCAGTGCACATACACAGAATGTAGACTATGATAATGTTTACAGTATAGTGTATTTCTGAAGGGTGTCTAAAAATTAATTACAAACACTGGATGAGTGAATAATCAAAGTTGTTGTTCAGTTAATTTTGGAGGATTTAATAGTATCCCCAAAAAGGGAAAGTCCAGGTAAGACTGAAGATAAAGTTCCTTTTATGTCTTATCTCTTAAATGTGATCATTTAGAATTATATTAAAAAACAAGATTTTATGTATGTCATTTGCAAACAAAGCACCTGGCTGCCATACCATAACAGGCTTTACTTATGAAGTGAAGCCCCTTATTGTCACAGGTATCATTTGTAGGGGATGGGAGAAGTGACATAGTCTTTGGTTGTAATTTAATATTATATGTAAGAAACAACTACTATAGTCAGCTCTATCAATGAGCTGTATTCATAATTCGTGGTTATAGTCAAAATCCATTGTAAACCATCACATCAGTAGAACAACTGTTGCTCACCAACTCCCATCAGCTCTACAGCAAAACAGGTCTTGCCACTGGGCGAAGTGAGAACTGTCCTCCAGTCCAGGAAGTAGGACGAGACCAGTGTTGTCTCACTGGAGGTGTCCGTCTTGATGAGCACAAAGTGAACTGGATCACACATTGACAGCATGCCGGTGGCATCAGCCATCTTACCACCTTCTCCTGCAATGCCAGAGGTGATTGTAAAATTAGGCTAAACACTTAAACAACATTTAATTCTGACTGACTCCAGCAGTGGCGGTTGACGTACCGATGCCATCCTTGTGGATCTCTAAGAGGAAGCCCTCCTTCAGGTCAGGTTCGCAGGCACAGGGCACAGGTTTTGAGCGAAACCTCTGATTGCGAAAATGCAGGTAGAGTGTAAATGTAGAACACACCTGACCAGGAAAAGGCTCCGGCTCCTGCAGGTGCTCCAGAAAGGCCTTACCTCCAAGCACTTGGAGATACAGGTACCGCCTTGAAGGGTCAATATTGGCTGAGAGAAAAAACAGAATGCCTTCACTTAACAGACACAGCTTTAGAACTAGAATACAGCTCTACTGTTTAGTCAGTTTGTCTGGGTTATTAAATGATGTCCCTTACTTTTCTTCAGCTGAGTAATATCTTGGTCAATAAAGTGAGTAGCAGGTTTTGAAGGAGATCCTGTTTCTGCATTTGTGTCCGCTTCCTATCAAGGACAGCACAAAAGAATTATTAAATTATTATCATTGATTATATTAATCAATTAAAGGGTTGTTATCAATGAGACCAATAGTTTAGAAAAAGTCTGTTAGTTTTGAAATGACTGCATTAAAATTAACTTCTATACCAAGCCCCATCAAGTTTATACATGTGATTGGCCAACCTGGGTAAAGTGGAGGTCTTTCATCACATCATCTATGATGCCTCTGCGCTGCAGAGCATGTAGGAAATCTGTTTCAGACAGAGACCGATGTGCTGAGCCTTGATCATCTCTAACAGTCTCTGCCAACACCTCTCGGATCTTCCCATGGATATCCATCTGACAAGCGGAAGGAGATGGGGAAAAAGTGACATTCCCATTTCTTTCTTCAACTAAATAACAGTCATATCTGTTATATAATCACAATAATAATAACAGCAAAAACAATAATAATCTTTTTCAATAGAGCACTTTTCAAAGTACATGTTGCAAAGTCCTTCACAAGGCAGCAAAATAAAACCGACAAGTTATAACATCAACAGAATTTGAAAGACAGATAAAAACACATGATGTAAAAAATCTACACACTAATAGGAAAGGTCAAAATATTACTAAAATAAATAAAGACAATTCAAAACACATAAAAACGCAAATGAAATAAAGAGAAGCTCCCGGATAAAGTATGCTTCAAGACTCGAGAGAGATCAGCTGACCTGATTTCCTCAGTCAGTTCACTTCAGAGCCTTGGGGCCCTGACTGCAAAGACTATTTTAGTTTTCAGTCGAGCCCCAGGCAAACAGACCTCTTCCCGATGATCTTAGAGTGCATACTGGTGCATATGGTACTGATGGTAAAAGATCAGAGATACAGCTGGGAGAGAGGTCATGAAGGGACTTAAAAAGTAATGAAGAAAACCTTAAAATCTTTTCTAAAACATAATAGGAGACAATATTATAAGTCTAAACCCCCTGACATCAAACTGTCCCACATTTGCTTGTTTGGCTTTGGCTTGTTTGTGATACCAAACCCTCTTCATTGTGTTGGGCAAGTAGTTAACAAAATGCAACAGCACTGCAGTCTAAATAAGAAAGTAACCACATTATGAAATATTTCAACAGCAGTGGATGTATAAAAACTTTTATCCAAAGAAACACAGGTTTAGAAAACTGTTACCTAAGCTGTAAAACAGGTTTTTCCACTACATTTGCAGCATGAATCTGATTAGATTCTTTTGACAAATTAGAACTAAACATGCTTTTCAGATATAAATATGTTTCTACTCATGTGATCTACAGTACAGTCTGCCAACAGATCTGTGAAGGTTAGCAGGAGCCTCACACTGGCTGGCTTGCATAGGAGGATAACAGTTAAGTGGCCTATAGCAGGTAATAACGAGTAATGCTTTAAATGATGTATATAGCTAGCACAGCCAATCCTACGAACAGATACAGTTTAATGATGTCAGGTCGTAAAAAGTGACTTCTCGTGTGCTTTTGTCAACAAGGAAGTAGACATCAGTTGGCTATATTTTGAAATGCAGTTAGCATACCGTCGACACAACAGCTTTCTCCTCTTCATGAGAATATATGCGTACCTACTAAACCATTTACCTCAGGATTACGACAAGCAAATGGGCATTGTTTACAGCATGTACAGAAATAAAAGCTGTTGCTTGCTCACCTTGAGCAGATGGTTGTGAATTATTTGCTTCAGTTCGGAAGCTTTCTCTGGAGGTAGAGACATTTCAGCTGGTTAGCTTCGGCTAGTTTTGAGATAAAACAGCTAGTCAGGCTGGCAAAGGGTCACTGTTAAGAACAATAAATAACTACGCTTTCTTATTTCAGCTATATTTAACACTTGTATACGTTTGTCGTCTGTCAGGTAGGCAAATCTCTTGTCTTGACAGCAGAACATCTGCCAGTTTAAACTGTGGCGGAAAAGCAAGCGGGAATACGTCTCCGTTGGTGCCTGATACGGTCCTGTGTGTAAACCCAATATCTCAACAATTATGATAACAAAAACTAAATTATTTACATCAGTTGCGATATCACTGATGATATATTTCATTTTAGTGCACGTTTATTTTACTTTTATTTATTTTTTGTTGAAATATATGTAACATTTTATTCAGGGATTTTATTGGTTGCCCTAAGTCGTCACGGTTTGCGACAAGCCGTAAAGGACCCTTAATCGCGTAAATTGTAGTTTAGGTCAGATTTGGTGCTTCCATTTACTATTTTTAATACAAAATCAGCCAGTTTTATATTAGAAAATTTAGATTTTTTTAGCCCAATCTAAGCTATAATATGTACTGTATGTGGTTATATATGTTCACAGCCCTTAAGACAGAAAAAAAGGAACCTGCTTTAGAAAATAAATACAGCACTTCCTCCTCCACACCATTCCAGACAAGAGAAAATGAAATTACCAAAGCAGTCAATACGAGCAGGGCTTCTTCTTGAAATATTGAATCAATTCCTGGAATCCACAGTGAGAGGCCTCCAGACTGGCTGCATTGATTTAGTTCATGGTCAGAATGAAATTATGACTGTAGCAGCACAGCAGTGGAGGGATGGGAAGAGCTGTGGGTGGGCTTTCCTTTCTGCAAAGCTGCTTTGCCAACAAAAGAAAAGACACAAGCAGGATTTGGTTAAAAAATGAATGTTTAATTTTTAAAGAAGTATTTCATGTTTTCTTAGCTTTTTTTCAAAACACCTCATCTGACATTTTCTCACTGCAGCTCAGCAGTGTACAAAACTCCCCTGAAATCTTATGTGGAAAATAAGAATGAATAAAATGTTACAGTCAAACATATGTCTTCTGAGTTAAATGAGAAAAAGCAAAAGTCAACCACAGCCATTTGAACATTTCATTTCAGGCGTCAGTACATACTAACGACACATTTGGTGTGCAATAGACTCAAATTTATCGTACAACACCTCAAAGCCGGTCTATTCAGTGCAAACTAGTTATTCATGTTTTGTGGGACACAACAGCTCACATAATTCTCCTTCTGTACCGATCCTGCTGGAAAACCTTGGAACACACATTTATTTTATGGAACACACTTCAAGGCACATTAAAAGCTATGTCAACCAGCTAACAAAGTGGAACAGATGTGACTGCTATCACTCTCTCCTGACTTTGATTGCACTCCAGGGTCCTTTGTCCCAACTTCTAAATTGCACCATTATAGCGTTAGATTGGTCCCAGTCAATTAAAAGCCAATTAGGTGATGCTACGGGCTCAAATTAAGGAGTCACACACACACACACACACAATGCAAAGGTTCTATGACTAGTATGACTTTGTCATACAGGTGTCAGGTATGTCACAGATTCAACAGAAGATACATTCTACAGAATGGGAGTACAAGGGTTTTGTCTTTTAACACTCGCCTTGCTGTTACTTTTCTAAAACGGACAGCTTTGCTTTGGTTTCCTCAAAAACAACAGTGGGATAACCTGAACATACACACATGAGCCCATCCAGTGGGTAAATACATGCACAAATCGGAGGGACCCGATATTATGCACGATCCATGTGACAACCAAAACCTATGAAAAAAAAAGAAACAAAATGTGCTCATATAACAGAAAATTAAAGGTTAACATTCTAGCTGAGTTTGAAACATTGGCAAGGCAAATCCCTATGAAGTGTCCAGTCACACAAAAATATATATCTGGCCATATTGGGATGCCCTGCTAAATGTGAATGGAAGAACAAGTGGTGCTCTGGAAAACCTCTAAATGCATGCATTTCATTACATTAAACCAAACAATGAAAATAAAAACATCCCATAGTTGACCTCTAGGCCCTGGAGTTTTCCTACGCATCTGTGGTAGGATGGACAGTCAACACAAATCATTCTGAAATGCAAAATGTAAAACGTGTCCACGGATGATCAACACACATCTGACCATTACAAATAAAGAATGCAAAAATAAACCTGTCAGAGTTTTTTTTCTTTGTACTGCACCTTTAGTACATTTCTCTCAAAGCCATTTTGCTATGATACAGTACATTCATTCAACAGTGACAAGAAGGAAAGGAAATTAAATCATCGTGCTGGCACCAAGATCCTGAGATGTTACTATTTTTGTTAAGATCTTACATGAAAAATATACACACACTCATTTGATCTAGCGCTCCCGCATTTTGACCTTAAGAAATAAATACCCTCAGTTATACACATATTACCATCTACATCTACCTAGAGAAGAAGTACCTAATCCCAGGTACCGGTGCAAAATAGGACTCAGTTTTAAGTGACCCAGAGTGTTTCACTGGGAGTACATCCAGCACAGCAGGCCGATGGCTATGGCTGACCCGACACCGACGTTGAGCAGGATGGGCCTCCAGTACTGCCACTTCTCTTGTTTCCTCTCGGAATCCGTCAGTCTCTGTTTCATCTGCTGGACCATCAGTGCAGTGCTGGCAATCCTCTCCTCACGGTGTCGCTTTCTCACACTGAAATAAGAGACAGTTAGAGTTAAGTAGTCAGCAAACAACAGTGTGATAAAATACCATAAATCTCAGGCACACTGTCACTGCTGTCTCAAAGAATTACTACGCAAGACAGAAAAACATCCAACAGCAGGAAGGAGAGGAGGGTGAGAGTCTGATTTCTGTGGTCAAAAAGTGTCGTCAAGATGAGAGTTTACAGTGCAGATGGAAACAAAGATGTGAACTCTGAAGCCACTACAGCATTTTAAACTTTTCTTTTTCCTTATCCTAATTTTAAATCCTTCAAATTCACTTTAAGAGGTGCTGAGCTGTTACTTACTGAACAGAGTTCTCTGCCACATTGTGGTCTTGGCTGTCTGACTCTCCTGCCAGCAGGTGGTCTCCTGAGGTGGCCTGTGCTTCCAGGCAGGGTCCATTGGGCCTGTTGTCATTGAGGTGAGGTCTGGGTGGAGGTGGTGGAGGGGGCAGATCTGGCTCACAGTCATCTCTGGATTGCTCTCTCAGCTTGTTCTGCTGCAGGAGATGATGAGCAGAGACACACTGGAAAAAATAAGCTTTCTGTCAACTTATGACAGAGAGGAAGACAAAACCACATCTTTTGGGAAAAGTATTTAAAAAAAAAAAGTCTGAATGTCAAAGCTTAGAAAATATTTTGGACTGGCCAACATTATCAGTATCCCTGCACTCGAAGACCAAACTCATCTTTGGTCTTACAGACTTTCAGTAACAGTATAAAACACGTAAGAATAGCTAACCATAGGTAACGGAGAAATAAATTAAAATGAGATAAAATAAATCATTATAATAGCCTGTAGGTATAATAATACCATCACATTTGAAGCCACCCATGGCTGTATTTCAAGCTCTATAACTTTAGCAACCATTTGATTTTCTTAGTACTTATGCTCTGAACTAGGCTGTCTCAAAGACAATTTTCTTGTGGACTAATAAAATTTCAGTGCTGCTTTTTAATAACAGCTGTGGGCTAGAACTTGTAATGAAGTTGCACGCTGCCTTTTTAACAGCACACATGGTGCTTGACATGTCACAGCAGGAAAAACACTGTTATAAATGCCATGAATGAAACAAATGACGGCTAAATTCAATTAAGCTCCTTCCATTTTAGGGTCCTGTGCTGGCTCACTGTCACACTTGAATAGAAGAGAGCCATTGTTCATGTTATCAGTTGTACTATGCCTGCTTTGACAAGTCAAAATGTTTCCTGTGAAGAAGTGTGTCTGTTAATGTGTCCGAATACTGTATTGAATTACACTTGAAAAAAGTCTAAACTTTTTTGTTGATGCAGTGCAGGATGCAGGTTTTCTAAAGCTCACACTCGCATCTTAAGAGCTGATGAACTTCCCATGTACTAGAGCTGACTTAATGATGCTGATTGCCATCTGAGTACTTCCTTCACTGCTGCCCATCTGTCTATCAAGGTAAACAAACACTTTATACTTGTATTAATTAAATTGCTGCTATGTTTTTTTAGACCAGTAAGGCAAAAAATCCACAGCCTGACAGCATATCCCCTTTAAGGAAGGTAGTGATCAGACCAGTGGGTTTGTTTTATAACATGAGCTTCTCCCAGAGTGTGAGAACCGTACCAGTGTGTTGCTGCAGTCACAGTAAAGTTTTCAAAATATAGCGTTGCAATCAGGCAGGCGAAAGTATTTTTGTCAGGTGTAACATGCCTCGATAAGCAGGACAGTTGCTAAAAGTTGTGTTTGCTTTCACACAAGAAAAAAAAAGTTAGTGTTAGTTGTTAGTGTAATGATGCTGTGACATTCTCCTGCATTCTTCACAGCAGAGTTGAGTGAAACGCTGCATACCACGGATAAAACACAAATCATCATAAACTATGCACAGCAGTAAGCATGATTAGTCTGTGTACATTCAAGGAAATGACTCTGCGTTACCATATTTTAAAGAGACGGATGCATTTTCCTGTAATTTCTCACCATTTCAATTTTAAAAATGCCTATTATGGTCGAGTAAATTAAATCCTAATAAATGAAAATGGTAAAAAAAAAGATTGATTTGCTTTTTTTCTCATTTTGATTTTCCATTGGTGCTGGCTTTGGATTGTGCCAAATATTCCTCTATACAGGATAAACCCTGTTATGGGATGTGTGCTTTGTGACCATATTCTGAAAAACAATCACAAAAAAACTAGTGCTGTCAAAAATATCGCGTTATTAACGCGTTAACGCAAATCAATTTTAACGGCGTCAATTTTTTTATCGCGAGATTAACGCGGGCGGGGGTGGATGGGGCGGAGGCATGGTTGGCGAGGTCGAGGGTGAGGTGTTCGCCGTCGGAGCCCGACAGGATCTCCTGCTGGTGGTGGTACGGCAACAATATTCTCGTTTGCCTTTCTGTCGGTTCCTTTTCTGCATCCCGAACCGCGTGCCGCTGATCCAGATGCTCCGCCAGGTGACGGCGGCCTGGGGTGCGCACATGACGATTGACAAGACCAGAGTTATCTGTGTGTGTTATCAGAGCGAACTGAGTTCTCATCGTAGCACATCTAGTCTGTAATACCACTTGATGGCCAAACACAGCTGACACGAATTCTCTGCCTCCTCCTCATATAAAATGATAATTCAGGGGACATTTAGAACAGATAAAAAATGTGCGATTAATTTGCAATTAATCGCGAGTTAACTATGACATTCATGCGATTAATCGCGATTAAAAATTTTAATCGATTGACAGCACTAAAAAAAACTGAAGAAGTCCCTCAAGCCTAAGGGAAATCTAAAGCTCACCTTTTTCTGCTAACTCTAGAAAGCCTAACAACAGTCATAGGTAGCAGCAGTGAAAATAGATTCCATCCTGCAGCACTGCTTGATCATGGGATGTATCCTAACGAATGTGCATAATAATATCAAATCAAACTGCTGGTTCAATCAAGGTAACAAATACATTTTAGTAATAGGTGTGAATGCACAGACCTGTAGATCAGATGCCAGTATCCAGAAAGCACATTCAGACTATTATACCATTACTGCCCTAAGCAGGCAAAAGAAAGACTTTTGTAAATTACAAACTTAAAATCTCTCTAATGCCTTTAATTGCTTCAGGATTTCAGTGTTAAACCATGATTAGAAAAAGGTGGGAGAAACGGTATTACCAGATGTGTCAGCTGATTGCTTAGTGGCATTATCAAGGTTTATGATGTCACAGGCCTCAATTTGTTCCTGATAACAGTTTTTAAGTGAAACTGAAATCTTGAAACTGCAACAGTGCCTCTTTCCTTCTTTGGGGTATCTCTGCTCATACATGTTCATTCAACACTTTTAGAGCTCGTGCCCTAAAAGCAACCTTATGTAAGTGGTTTCTTCCAAGAACTGGAGCTCATTACCAAGATGTGAATAATTTTATTAGAGTATAAATTTGAGCCCTAAACCTATACAATCACTGTCTAAACCCTCAACCTTGAACAGAGTTACCTGTGCTTTTGAGTTGTCCATCAGGATAAGCTTGGCTCCCTCGATGACGGCCATATAGGAGAAGCGGAGCTGGTCGGGGGTCTGGATCAGGCCCATGCGGTATTCCCTCATGTCCAGCAGCACCCTCTGTATATCCACAGATGATGGGTTCTCCCTCTTGTCCATCTGAAAAAAGATTAAGACACATATAGAATACAGTTGGAAAGCCTGTGCAGTGTTCTCACCAAATACTAAATCACACCAGATCACAGCATATCATGTTGTACCAGTCCTGGTAGAATACTGAGAAAGTCGGGACTCCTGCTATAAACGTGTTTGCTACTTGTTCATTACAAGCTTGGACAACAAAGTCCAAGCTTTCAAAAGGTGAAACTCAGAGTGAAATCAAAACTGTTTAACTTTTGATGTGTCTGTGGAACAATTTGTTGAATCTTTGCTTTGGCCCTGCTGTGTGCTGGGAGTAATTCTTGCCACAGTGAAAATTCCTTGATATTAAATCTTGTTGAAAAGCTCCTCATGAGTCGTCAAGCAAAAGCTGTTCCATGCCCTAATATTTCCTAAAACAGCAACGATTTGAGAAAAGTCCAATTCAATTACAAATGAATGTAGCAGAACATTGTTCTTCTTTTCTACCTCATCTCCGGACCCCCTAGATTAGCCCTGTGACTGTGCAGGCTTGACAGATTTAAAATACTTTGGTAATAACAGAATTAGGATGTGATAGCAGTATTGCTACTTTCATTAAAGTAAAATATTTGAACATGTCTTCCACCACAGTCTGTTTCACTCCATTTCACCATCAAGGTCTGTGTTTCTTTTTACCGTCCTCTCCAACTCTCTACTCAGACAACACGACAGCTGAGTGGTTAAGGTGCACATCGCATACGCACAAATTCCTTCAACCAGTTAGTCCCCTGTTTGATTCCCAGCAGACCCGGACATTTACTGCATCTTACTCTGCTGTTCTCTTTTCCCACATTCCCTCCCTCTCTACACTGTGTCTATCCAGTAAAGGTGAAAATACCCTAAAAAATAATCTTAAAATATATAGATCAATACTTGTCAAGCCATGGTGGAAATTAGAAAATAGAAAATCAGTTGTTTAGACAAACATTTGAATGGAGGAGGATAGGGTTATTCCTGAAACACTGGGAAAGGGCATTTTCCAGACATCCATCTTTTCTGCTTCAGTGCATAAACCTCTGAACAAAATGCTTCATGCATTTAGGTCTTATGCCGACATGTCACAACTTCTCTCTCTGCCCGTAAGTGAAATAATAACATGAACATCTTATCTTACCCTTGTGCAAAAACATGAATTTGCAAGCAATGTTTTAACTCATTGCTGTCGGTAACTCCCCTCCCCCTGCTTACCAGGAGCAGGCAGGTGTCCACCAAGGCGAAGGTTCCCGAGCGTCCAATCCCAGCGCTGCAGTGCACAACCGACGGGCCATGCTCCGGGCCCAGCGAGCCGGACTCCCGAACATTGAAGAGGAAGTTGAGGAAGGAGGCAGGAGATTCTGGAACGCCAAAGTCAGGCCACGTGGTGTAGTGAAAGTGGTAGATCTTTCTCGACTCACCCGTCTATGATAGAAAATGTGGAATGTCATGAACCATTAATGGTGTATTGGTTAAGCAGTGCTCAGAACTTTTCTCTGTAAATGTAGTCTGTCACTATAGGTCAAGCATAGCAATAAGGTGATTTTACTTTCCAACACAGTATTAAACTGAAATTTGCCAGAACAGGACTCTCCAGTTTTCACCTCAGAAAATACTGTATAACTTCTAACTTGAAAATGCTTCGGTTATCCAACATTTTCCTTCTCATGCTTACCTTTGTGTGGTGCAGTTCTAGCACTCTGATTGTGTAATGGGATTGGTCCTCCTCTGAAAGTAGCCTCACAACAAACCCTGTGTCTGTGAAAGACATCTGTTGTTCATCTGTGGTTGGCCAGTACTGTGCACACTTTTCCTGTTAAGACAGAAATTACTTAACTCAGTATTTGACACAAGTCGAAATATTGTCTGCATCCTGCCTCTTAAATGAGAGAACTTCCTGTTTTTCTTTGCCTTATATAGCTGGAAGGTGACTTCAGATTAAATGCTATAATGACTTTATTTACCTTGGTCAACAGAGACCAACAGTAAAAATAAAAAGGTGACTTTAATACATATAGTATATTATTACAATAAGTACAGAGAGATATAGTCCAAGTGAATCTAAACGTTTCAGACAAAGTCATCACAGAACATTGTGCATACTAGATATTCTATTCACATTTCTGTGTCTAGCAAGAACACTACTGCTACAATAATCTGCATTTGACTGCAACAGGCCAGCAGGGGGACTTTACTGGTGAAAGATAAGCAGTTGCTGATGTGTACTTACGGATCCTTTTTCAATCACTCTGTTAAGCATGATCACAGCTTTGGTACACTGCTCCCAAATCATCAACCAAAAATGACCACAGGTATTCCTCAAAGGTCCCTGTCCAGGCAAAAATAGGAAACACAGAATAAAAACACTGTCCAATCCAAATGAATAATGCAAAAAAAGATCAGAGTGAAAAAATGCATAGTTTTCTTGAACTAGTATGCAGATGTATACAAGAGAGGTTTGTGCCGATGGTGACACGTAAAGCACACCGCTCATCCTACAACCTACATACCTGAGAAAGAATGTAAGCTCTTTGGGCTTCTTTCACCGTGACTAAACTTGCATTGATGTAGTCATTTTCAGAGTTTACAAGTTTTACCCGGCTGTGATCATCTAAAAACAAATCAGGGATGATAGGGCAATTACAAAAGACGTCATCGTTAGTAATACAAATTGCCACTAATAGCCTTATTTGTCATAAGACTCACATGGGCTGACATCTCTGTAGCGGTTCAAATTCCGATTCACTGGAAGCTTTGCAACTTTATAGGGGTATTCACTGGCTTGGTTGCGGATCTCCTGTAGCAGACAAGAAGACAGACAGAAAGTTAGGAGCATCACTTTATGTTCATTAGGTCGACAGCAGCGATGTAAGACGAATCCTGTGACAATCTGGTGAATGCATGACCCTTCTGAGTGACTGAAGTGGTGGCCAGTAATGCTTACCACATCAAAGTGAATACCATACACACATATAGAAGTCTTTAATATAATAAGCCTTTTCTGTAAGAGTCATTGAAACTGATCTGCTTTGTTTTGTTGTCATTTGTCAAACTGGTATGTTGCAGTGCCATGGGCTGTTGATTTTAGTAGACAGCATTGTGTGTATGGGTGCAGCCAAAGAGAGAATACAGGTGACCTCTTTTAAAGAAAGTAAATGAGAAGCGGTTTCACTGATTATAAGCAAAGCAGCTCCAGACTTTAACACACCATCCACAAAGTATGTAAACATGACAAAAACAGTCCCTCTTCTCTGAATATACAAGTCAGACTCAGGGTAGCTGCTGAGATTTCATGTGTTTCAGCTCTCAGCAGGACTGGCAGCTTTTGGTTTTAACGTTAATTAAAGTTGTAGCTCATGTAATAATTTCTTAATGAACTACAATTCTTCTCCAAATTAACCTAAGGAGGACATTTGTTTCTATGCTATGACTTGACTAACATTCTTTTACTGTACAAATTGGTTGTTTACAGTTGTTTGTGCCGGTATTTTAATTCGGATTGTTTCTCTGTAACCTCCAAACAGGGTTACTGTTAGCTACAAAGCGTCCCCAGTTACGCGATATCTCTCAATTCGTGCTTGCAAATTACAGGAAAACAGTCAAAGTTAAAACGGAAAAGAAATAATATAAACGAAATACTGCGCTATCTGAGACAGCTGGTGGTAAAACGTACGCTTTTCACTGGAAGTCCTGGTGAGTTCTCAGAAACTGCAGCTGACGTCTGTTAGCGTCAGCCGGTATTAGCTAACCGAGCTCAAACTGTGAACACTGTTCCGCTGCACGTTTTCCAGCTACGGAAGTCGGCGACTACTAGCGCGAATTGCTAGTTTCTCATTCGTCTTCTCTAACTGCACACCAATGTACGCAATGTGACGAACTGTATCACTAAACACAAATAAACTAGTCGTCCGTAATGCTAAAAGTAACCAAATACTGGCAGAAGTGTCTACCGGGACAGCGATCAAATTAGCTAGCTAAGTAAGTTAGCAACCAATCGTCATAGAAACACGAGAGGCCCAGTGTCCCGACTTACATTGTAAAGGTTTTGCCATCTCCCGGTCGAGTCAATGTCCTCAAATTCTTGCTCCATTGTGTCGTAAATAGTGAACTGAGACACTTGCCGGATGATCTCAGTGTGTTTGCAGCACCGTTCACTAACTTATTCTTTTCTGTCAGCCATCTAAACAGCACTGTGTGTAACCCTAGGAATCCCTGCGGGGAGTCTGCTGCTCCTGCACAATACTGTATGCACGCTGACTGACTTGGGTTGCCAGTTATGTGTTTATCACAGCCTACCGCAGCAAGGATTCCGATCACTTACTGCCTTTTGTATGTTTTTTCAATGCAACGACATACATTAGTAATGATTCGTGCACTTAACTGAATTTGAATTATGATAGCTACTGGACGCTTGTTAAAATTATTTTTTTGAAAATATTTTTGTTTACTTTTTTATTTATGTTTTTTAATCATATATCAAATAAAATACAACACAAATACATTAGAATAAAAAATAAAATAGACATTTACAAATAGTTTAGCCCACAGTCCCGTACCTGCTCAACATGAGTGTCAAAAGTGTATTAGTCTATCAAACCTGGCAACCCGAGTGACCGGAGGAAGCACACAAAAGTTAAAATGTCATTTTCTAATTTTTGATTTGGTAGCAATATGTTTTTTGATTTTAGAAATATATTCTGGTTGCAGTTCTTTCTGGATATGACACGTATCAATGTATTGTATCTTAATATAAAGTGCGTCAAAGTAAAAACATGGTTTGAGCACTGACTATTCAGTCCATAGACATGGTTCAGTCTGTGTGCACATAAAATTTGTGTAAATGCGCCCCTCTGTGGTCAACAGCGGTCACTGCACACACTCACTGCTCATACTACGAAGACCCGCCAAACATAGACACAGTCCGAAGTAGACACATGACAGGCCTGCTAGTCAGCCAGTTTAGCTAGTGTTGCTGGCTTCTTGTAGATTTAATCATGTTTGTAGCGCGAAGCATCGCAGCAGATCATAAAGATCTAATTCACGATGTGTCCTATGATTTTCACGGCCGGAGAATGGCAACTTGCTCCAGTGACCAAAGCGTCAAGGTGAGTTTTACATCACAGTTTGCTAAATGTTGCTAACAGCTAGCTTGTTAGCATGACCCACGTTATTTACACTTTTAGCTCACTGCTGAACTTCCTGACATATTTTTCAGCAGTTGTTGACACATTTAACATCAGGTTGCTTTCAAAATCTGCCTCCTGTGCTGACGCTGGAAGGTAGCCATACTTGAATGTAGCTAGTTTGTTAGCAATTGGGCTCATAGCATACATGCTAGTTTGGCTGTATTTAATGTAAACACTGCAGAGTTTGTCGGAAAGGCAGGAAACAGCATTTGAAACATATCCTATATCTATCGTATTTAGAAACATTCAGAAGGTTTAGAATCGTTATTGTGTAACTTACTAGCTACAAACAAATGCATACACGTGTACTTAAACAGAGTTGAATTATTCCTCTCAGGTTTGGGACAAAAGTGAGAATGGAGAGTGGCACTGCACAGCCAGCTGGAAGGTAAACCACCTACTGCTCTTTGATCAGCTTGAAGTAGTTGCTAAAGGCTGTCCTGGTAAAATGCAATGATATCAGCCATTTAATTTGCATGACAGGATATTAAATTTTCATGATTTCCTTTCTTCTGTATTTACGACTGCATGTCTGTTGTGGACTCATACAATGCATTCACTTCTTTCTTCTGTGCAGACACACAGTGGATCAGTGTGGAGAGTGACCTGGGCTCATCCTGAATTTGGGCAGGTTCTAGCTTCCTGCTCCTTTGACAGAACAGCTGCTGTCTGGGAGGAGATTGTCGGGGAATCTAACGACAAGCAGAGGGGACTGAGCCACTGGGTTAGCAAAACTCTTGCACATTGTTAAACTTGCAGGATTGTTGGTTTGATACTAGATTTGACCTAAGTGCTTCATGCTCTTCTAATTCTTAGATAAAGAGAACCACTCTAGTGGACAGCAGAACGTCTGTGACTGATGTGAAGTTTGCCCCGAAACACATGGGCTTGATGCTGACCACGTGCTCAGCGGATGGAGTGGTGAGGATCTACGAGGCTCCCGATGTGATGAACTTGAGTCAGTGGTCCCTGCAGCATGAGATCTCCTGCAAGCTCAGTTGCAGCTGCATCTCTTGGAACCCCTCAAGGTTGGACTTTGCTTTATATTAAAAACTGCTGTGATGTAAAATATGTAGAACATACTCAGTTCTTTTACATTTCCAGTACTTGCTGTGTTGTTTCACATTGCAATAAAATTGTCACATTTTTGTAATTCTTTTTTGTAAACATAGGGTATAGATAATGTTAATTTTTTCAGATACCCTATGTCATTTCCTAATATATCTGGAGTAAGATTCCGCTCTGGGGAAGCTGCTCTATTTAGTGACATCAGAGCATTTTTTCAGTGAAGCTAGGGTGCTTAAAATTGGCCTGAGTTTTGTCAGTCGGAGCTCTAACGTCGAGAACAGTTTTGTTTTTTTTGTTTTTTTAAGTAGAGGCTGGAAATTTTCCAAGTTGTTTAGAACACAGCTTGAAAGCCGTGCTTTTCCTCATACGACTGGTCCAAATGTCTGCTGTGAAAAAGGCCTGTTGCATGGGAAATGATGTATTGTAATGGTCACAAAGCTCCCATTGCCCCAATGGTAGAAGAACATTGTTGTCTTCATGTGCTTTTCATGCACATTTTTTTTCAGTGTAGCAAGGTTAAATATTCCTTGTTCTGCACATTAATTTGTAAAAGTGCTGTAGAGCTATTAACTCCAGTTTGTGGTGTAGGATATAAAATGTATTGTTTAGACATATAATAACAATACATTTTATGTAGTGTACGGCCCTTTTCTCCAGAAACAGTAATTTATATAGGATCAATAGCAAGATGTGACAATGAATTCTAGCAAAGACTAGTTACTACATTTTCAGGAAATTTTCCACTAAAACATTTTTCAAGTTAATTAAAGTGAATAGTTCACGTCAAATATGTTACATTAAGGACTGAGCAGTTTCAAACATTCTGGTAGGCCTGCGTTAAATTTGTGACATTGTGTAACTTGACTTCTTTATTTTGAGAGCATCCTACTGCTGAAATTTAAAACTATGAGCTATGACCTTTCAGCAGCATATCAAATAATACAGTGGCATTGAAGTACCTGTCAGTGTAATCACGTTTTGTCTCCCTACTACCCAGCTCTCGTGCCCACCCTCCAATGTTTGCTGTGGGAAGTGACGACAGCAACGTAACGTACGGTGGAAAAGTTCAGATCTATGAGTATAATGAAAACACACGGTAGGTATTCCTTTTTAGTGGTGTATATTCCACCATATTAATAAAAAATACTAATGTACAAAATGCAAGTGTTTTTAATACATTTCTTTTGCTGATGTTTTTAAAGGAAATATGGTAAAGCAGAAACACTGATGACAGTCACAGATGCAGTTCATGACATTGCATTTGCTCCAAATCTGGGCCGATCTTTCCACGTGCTCGCCATTGCAACGAAAGACGTCAGAATATTTAAGCTTGTTCCTATGAGGTGACTCATTCAGTTTCATACGTTATGATACGTGCACAGAAAGTAGTGTACTCACTGTAATGCTGTGTTTCATGTGTTGAATTCATCCCATATGTTCCACATGTGGAGTTTTAGCAGGTGTGCTTTTGCTGCTGCTATTTTATAAAGGAAACAAACACAATTTAAAGTTAAAGAAATGAAAATGGAACTCAGAACTATTTTATATCTCGTACCCCCTTGTCAGGAAGGAGAGCACCTCTACAGGACCCACCAAGTTCGAAGTGCATATTGTGGCTCAGTTTGACAACCATAATTCCCAGGTGTGGCGTGTGAGCTGGAACATCACCAGCACCCTGCTGGCCTCCTCTGGGGATGATGGCTGTGTTCGCCTCTGGAAAGGTGGGAGACTATTGTTGGCTACTGTTGACGCCTGCTCATTTGTCTTCTTTTCATTGTGGTGACAGCTATGCTTATAGCTGCTTTAGTGCCCTGTGTAGAATATTGGTTTGTGTTATGCTGGGTAAACAGAGTCTTACCAGGTGTTGAAAGACTTTTGCTTTCTCATTGTTGGCATCGATCAATTTAGGAATGATAAATCGGGAGGTACAGCTGTGTAAACAAAGCTGACATTCTTGCGCAGGGTGAAGACGGGTGGTTGTTTGTGGTGTGTCCATGTAGTGTATGTGTGCAGCAACAGCAGCAAAGGTTCAGTCAGTTGACTTTGGTGTTTCCTTTCATGCATCATTTTGATGGTTGCAAGTCTAAAATATGTAAAGGATATGTCATGGTTGTATTATAAAAGATACCGTGTGTAATCAAACAGAAGCAATCAGTTGTTAATTTAAACACGCTACATGCACAAGTAATTTTGTGCTAAGCCACATGTAGCTAAAAAGGAAGGGGTTTGCCAGGAGTCTTATAAACTTAGTTTTATAGGTGTTAAAACTGATCAAGAGAAATTTCTCTGATTGGTATGAATATATAAGGATGTTAACTAATGAAAAGCTATCGAAAGGATTTAAACACAGATGTTGTTGACAATACAGGACTACAGCCATTATACTTCATTAGAATTGTTAATATGTCTGGCAAGTTTGTAGGTCAACAGCAACACAGTATGACAGGGCAGGCGATCCTTTGTAATCATAAAAGTGAGTTGTTACCATTGTGATAGAGGTATGGTGTGGACTGTGTTGACTTTCCACGCTCAGAGATTCTTCATATATTCCAGCCTAGCTCTGTCAAACTAATCCAAATGGGATTAAGTTTCTGTCACTTGTATTTTGTTGTTGTCAGTTCTTGATTGTTATTGATGATGTTGTAGAGCGCTTTGTTGTTTAATGCCTTTTCTCTTGTGGCTGAGTTTATATGACAGTTGCAGGAGAGAAGGTGAGTTTCCAGAAGGTTAAAAAAACAAAATTAACTCGCTATTCTAAAGAACAGACAACAGAAACAAGTTCTGCTGCATGACGTTATTTAAACTGTGCGCCCAGCAGAGATGCACAGGTCACAGACTCACGGTCTCTCCCTCACTTCCCCGGTCTTACCTGTGACTTCTCTACATCTCTTTACTTTGTGAGGTTTTTGGTCACATTTCCTTTCAGGTTTTCCTGGTTTGGTGCTCAGACTCTGGCTGCTAGCTTCACTGTGACTAGCCATTATTTAGTTCCTCTGCTGAAGTCTGCTTTTGTCCGCCCATTGTTTGAACTGGGACTTCCAGATGCACTCCAGTGTCCTGTTCCAAGCTCTTTAGCTTTGACTCAGCTGTTGCTGTCAGTAATATTGGAGAATTTATTCAGTCATAGGTTAAATTGTGCAGTGACTCAAAGTTAATCCACACTGTGCAGCCAGTTAGAGTTGGTCCTAGGGTTACGACTGATTCCTGCAGATTGCAAAGTTATGTAGAACTGGGAAGCTATGATGGCTGTGACTGTGGGGGCTCTCTCAGGCTACACTGCTGCTTTTGATCACTCCACAGCTCTGCCATTTCTGCAACGTTTTACAAACTCAAATATTTTCAGGAATCAGAAACCATATTTCCAGTACACTTAATTTGTCAGCTTTATTTGTTTTAGAAGTATATTTAGAACATGTTTACAACTCATTTGTATGGTCATAGATACTTTGTGTCTGTACATTTCATTACCAGCTTTCCCGTATTTATTATCTGTATGTTCTCAAAGGTTCTTAGCAAAGGGAATACAGAACTTTCTTTCTTTTCCTCCCCTGCTTAAAAAAAATGACTTAAAAAAACATATTTTTTATGTTTGAATGTGTATACATGTGTGTGCCACTGTATGTGTTTAAGTCAAAGCAAATTAGATGGTAATCATATGCGTTGTTAAACTGATTTCTTTGGCCACTAGGAGGCCATAGAAACAAGCTAAACACAACTGTGGCACCGTATTATCACCATATGAAGCTGTTATGCCAGCTGCTGTTGCCTACTTGCATGTCTGGCAGACACGGTTCAGCATTTAGCTTTCAGTTGGAACTGTATTTTTGATAATTTGGCAAATGTAAACCTAATGCTCTGTATGCTTCGGTCCCCACTATCTCTGAGAAAAATATCTGGTTCTTAGCTGTTCACCAGCTAGCGTCCAAGTGTGCCCGTCTGCTGTTTTGTGCCGGGTCGGTAATGCAGAGTGGGTTTATCTGAGCTTTTCACTAAAAACGTCTGTCTTCAGCAGATAAAGGTGGTGCTACTGTTGAATTCTGAGGCCAAAAACTAAAACTATGAGATGACAGAGAATGAAAAGGTCTGTTCATCTGAGGGGAACTGCTGCTTAGTTAGATGGTAATCCTTATTCCCTGTGTGTTTATCATTGGGAGCGTCCCCTTTTACCCACAAGCATTCATGTGATCCATCGTAACATCTTGTGGATTCTGTGAAATTAATGTCAAGTGTCAGTAAGTTTGCAGTTTTATATACATTATTTCAGTGCCTCAGAGAAATGCACTGGTCAGGCATGGTAGATATTCAAGAAACGGAAGCAAACCATATTTACAAGCTAGTATATAGGAGGTATTACACCTAAAGTGGTTCAGAACCAAAGTTAGTTGATAACTTATGACAGTGAAAAGTTCAAATCTGACCCAAATCTAATCCTTGAATTAACTTTTGCTTTGCATAGGAAATAAGTGAACGTTAATCTTACTTTCTGTCTCTGTGCAGCTAACTACATGGACAACTGGAAGTGCACAGGCATCCTGAAGGGAGACGGCAGCCCACTGACAGGTTCATCAGGTCAGCCTACAGCCATGAGCACCGTGGTGGGCTCCTCTGTTCAGACCTCCCAGAATGCCCTGAACGGGATGTCTGCAGGAAGGTAGGTGGTGTGGTGTGTCTGACGCCACTCACCCACCCAGACCAGAGCCAGTCAGAACTGACAGCATCTTTTTATGCCTCACACTGACTGGGACTGCAGCTGCTCACTGACAAACTTGTTGGACTCTTACTGACCCAATGCTGCACTCATGCAAAGAGATTGGCTTCTAGCTTCCAGCATACAGGTTGTCTGCATCGAGCCTGTGGAGCCGGATGTGCTGTGGTGTCGTTTTATAAGTGACTTCTTCTTGGTTTGTACCAGTGCATGTTATAAGAGCGGTTTTGTGTTTCCACTTTGCATTGTCAGTGTAAGGGCTAACTGTTTTCTTAGTATAAAAAGTGAAATAAATCTGTTAATATGAATTTAATATGTGGCTATTATTTCAATTGTTAGAGCTATTTTGAGACATTTTTGTTAGGTGACATCATTTTGTAAATACTGAGATATCTGAGTAACTTCACCCTACAACATCCAGTGTCTTTGTGAGAATTTCCATTTTAAGACTTGAAATTCATTCAAACCTCAGCATTTTTCTTCTCATTTCTCTTTTCGATTTGAATGTATCCTTGAGCAAGTTTTGCCAAACTCTTTGTTGAGCAAAAGAACAGCTTGAATAAACCTTATTAACCAACTGTAAACGCATACAACGTGAGTATGAATACAGCCATTTACATTTACAAGAGCAGACCATGTACCTTTTGAATGAAGAGTGAATGCATTTTGTTTTATAGAAATTAAGAATTAAAATTCTGAGCAGCCTCACTTGGTCTCAATGAATTTGCTGACGTTGTAACTCCTCTGTACTTGCTACAATGTTTTAGTGTATATCTTTATCCCATAATTCCAACAGTGGCTGCTGTTTAGAAGTTACACAGGCAGGCTTTAAAGTTATAGATGAGCAGATGTGATTGTTTTATGTTATGCAATGCAAAAATTCCAGGGCCAGTAAATAAATAGTGTTTGAGCTAACCCTGGTTTTGTCAGAGTTAGTATGTGGCTGTATTTATGTTCAGTTTATTAACCTCAGACTTAACAAAACCTCTGTATTTACCTTTTTTAATATTTTTGATTGACCTTACAAGTAATCTGTAACCTGAGTAACACAAGATCTACGTACTGTATGCCATTATGTCATAGAATAATTAACTTTGCAACCAAATCTGAATTTGTAACTGAAGTTGTGGAATTATTTTACACATAGGTTTTCTTGTATTATAGTTCCTGTTGATAAAAATGAGTGTGACGTGGGGTTTGCTAAAGTAATGTGGTATTGTACTGCTTGTTGCATGCAGGATTGGCAAGAGAGCTCCCTTTGCTCCTCCCCTGCGCCAGCTGACCTCTCCAAAGATATACCAGCATCCTGCATATTACTAATGTCTCTTGTGCGTTAGCAACCATTTGCCCTTGTGTCAGTGCATTGGAAATGCAAGATTGTGTGTGATTGATTTCTTCATTTTTGGTTTGAAAAACTGCATGCTTCTGTACTACACAGCTTTCACCTTGTTTTGATTCTATCATGTTTTTCACACTGCTTTGACTGGCACGTACGCCTTTGAAAAATAAACCGTTTTCACTACTCTGCCTGCCATCCTCCTCTCCCTTTTTACTTTCTACAGCATACATGCATCTTTTCTCCTTTTAATTTCTCATTTCCCTGTATATTCCTTTTGTTGTCTTTTTTTCCTCCCCTTTGTTGTCTTTGTCTTCCTTTTTTCTTCCATTGCTTCAGGTATTTCTTTCCACCTCTGGACCCTCCCCGAGCGGGGACCAGGTATGGTCACCTGCTGCCTCCTTCCTCCCTCATAGAGCACTGTGATGCTGAGCCCATTCAGCCTCAGCCACAGGCTCTTCCTCACAGACTCTCCTCAAGAGCACTGCTGCCCCTACCAGAGGCTGAAGGGCAATGATTGTTTTTCATTTTTTATTTTTTTGTGTTTGTATTTTTAATTAAATAAACAGAATATAGCAGGGGATGGGGTAGAGCAACAGAACTGCCATTCATTTTTAATAAAGAACCAACATTTTCTCTGTTTTGTTGTTTTCAGTGCATAACTTATTATACTACTGGAAGATGTAAGGATGCCTTATATGGAGAGAAAGCCATTTTAATTCTTGTGTGTGCTAATCTGGGAGTAATAAATGCAGCATCGTTTAAGTTTAGAATGGAAATAATGTGTGAAAATAGTTGAGGTCATACTGTGTCAACTGTTAAATTGGACCAAAAGGTAATGTTTTTCCTAGATTGCCTCAGCTATTTGTGCCTGCAGAGGATATATTTATTATTACTGTCTGCTCATAAAGGTCTACATTTGCACTTGGTGGAAGTCAGATTAAGCACTATAAGATATTTAAAACGAATGTTATTTTTGACTATTTCCCCTTCACACACATGCATACTGAAACTGGCATTGTTCATTCATGAATGACTGACTAGCATGTGAAACAAGTTCTCTATGAAAATAACACATGATTCATCGTCATGCAGGCGTTTTGTTGAAGTGGATTCAATCTTGAGTTTGTCTTTTTAAAGTATCACTGTTATTCTTGACACTTTGTGATATAGTAACTATTAGGAGCTGATTCCCTGGAGATTGACCATCAGCTGGATTGTAGGGCCTATTGCTCTGCTCAGTCCTTGTTTTTGGTTTGAACACTAGGCCTGCTAAAATGTCACTGAGAAAATCAATGAATCCCTGCTAATTCTGCAGTTGTTATGTTTTGTAAATACAGTAGATTTTCTTGTAGGGATCAGTTAAGGATTGCAGGAGAATATGGTGCAATTTACTCTAAATTTAGGGAAAACAGTATGTCACCTATTTTGACAGGCAGGATAAAATTTCATTTTGGGGCTCACTCAAAAAATGGAATGCATGGGATGGCTGCTCTCTCAGCAGGCAGCTGTCTGCTAACCAAGGCAATCTTGCAGCTGCTTGGCAAACACATGATAAAACATACTCCTCATTTGTCCAGTCGCTTACTGTCACATGCTCTCATGCTGTACATGTCTGGCTTTACATGTCCTTATGTAAGAATTTTTTTTTAATTTAGCAGCTTATTTGAAATAGCTTTTTTTCATGTTTAAAGTTACATTGTTAATGTTTTTAGTTGTCATTTATATTGTCATTATCAGATACGTAATGGCTGCTGTCTAAAAATAAGCATCCCCTTTCATTCATCTTCAGGACAAACACTATACAGACACATGAATGAGCTGTTTTCCAAACTGTCCCAAGCGGCCAAGTCCAACAAAATGACACCAATCCCATCCTATCATGATCGCTCATTTCCTCCCTCTCAGTTTTATTGGCCAATCAAAGTGTTGTAAATCGGTTAAGTCCCGCCCACCTGATATGACGTTGAGGCGGGCTTCCTGTGGTTTCTGGGCGCTGCTTGGCACTCCGAACTGTTGCACGGTTTGTTTGATATTTTAGATTTAGAAGTAAAAATGAAAAGCACTCTTGTTTGGCAAGTTACACTTGGAACCTAACGGCATCTTGCGACACGTGTGAACCAGTTCTCACCAAGAAAAGTCGAATTGGAGAAGAACAGAAGTCTCGGCCCGCTTCTGCAGTATTGAATGTAAGTTGAAGTCCAACTAACGTTCACGTTATAATTCAATTCTCTATCTGGAGTAAAGTAGTCTTGGAAGAACTTGGTCAGCCAGCAGGTTTCGCTTAACTTTCCTCTGTAATTTATCTTTCTTGCAACGCTTCTCTCTAACTTAATCACCAAAGTTAGTGGAGAAGCTTAAAACTGGAGCATGCTGGCGAGTTTGGCAAACCTCTTGTTTTTAGCAACTAGCTAGTTAGCCTTAAAAGTTAGCTAACCTAGCTTAAGTAGCTACTTAAGTGTTCTTGATTTGTTTTATTGATAAGCCAAACCCTATACCAGCGGGGCAACATACATTGAAACATTCAAATGATAGTGCTTTTATCATTAGTTTTCACAGTTGTGAGGTGGTATTAACGAGCTGAAACTAACTACACAGAAACACGATTAAACGGTTCCCTTTGTGCTATTGTACTGTGAATAAGTTACTGGACGCTTTTTGAGTTCTCAAAGTGATGCTAATCTGTGTTCTATATCTCCCTATGTGTTTTTCTTAGATATTACAGATGGTGTTCACCTGAACTAAAGTCAAGCCACATTTGGCAGTCACCCTCCTCCATTCAAAAACATGGCAGATAGTTTTTACAAGTTGGAAGATGAAGCCTTCCCAAGTTTCCTCTGCAAATCCCTGGACAGCACCAGCGGCCGTGCCACACTGGGGAATGTGACATTGGGTTCAGGCCCAGGACTGCCAGTGGCTGCTTCTACAGTTGCTAAAATTAGACCTGGGTCTGACAACAGGTGGGTGCATGCTGTTGCTTTGGACAGATGTGACTTCTTGTAGAAAAACACTTATGCATCATCGTTCTCTGATTCATCACAATGACTGTTAGAGTAATTTGAGAGCTTAAGTTCTGTTTTTCCCTATCTGTGTTTTTCATAGTTTGTGTATTTAAATGCTATTTGACACAGAAATATATATTCTATGATTTACAGCATGTAGTTAGTAATGCAATATGGCCAAACATTCCGACTAAATAAAGAACTGTATGAATATGTATTTGTTATGGGGAAGTTGCTCTCGGAAATCTCTGACTTTTCTCACAAAACTTGTAGCTAGAGGGGCAAGGATTATTGTTCTAAGCTCATATTCAGCTGCTGTATTTAATTTTGGACTGTTGGCAAAGATCCAGAGTTGTTTAGTATGATAACAATCAGTGCTTTGTGAAAGCAGTGCTATGTTCTTGATTTACAGAGGAGATCTTGTTGAGGCGTCATATCTGGAGGGCAGAGAGTTGCAGCAGACCAACCCACAGTCGTCTGTTGGAGAACAGCCTAAATTTTCCCTAAGCTTCAAAGATGACTTGTGAGTATATACATACATGTGATTTACACTACTGATTTACATTTTGAAATGTTTTCTGGGAGTTGTGTTAAAACCAAATGTTTTCTTACATTCTGATTCTTAGCATTGTTGATTTTTCTCAGTTGCGGTAACATTTGGAGCCATTTTCCATTATTTCATAAAATGTTAGATAAACTAGTGTTTGATGTAGAAAACAACAACTCTAACAAACATTTTCTACTTAAATTTGCTTAGGTGCAGATTGAAGGTGATATGGCATAAATCATTCATAAGCTCAAAAACCAGGACATTTAGAAACAAATTTGCATATGAACATCCACAGAAAGACAGGAATGAATTCCAACCAGGCTGCATTAAGGGTACAGTAAATCATGGAGGTGGAGTCTTAGGTTGTTTTTTTTTACATTGGTGTAGTTAGGCTTGTATGTATTGATGAAATCATCAATTTTGTGTAGAGAGGAATTTTTAAAATGGAAGCTTGAAGACAAAAAGGATTCAAGCGGCAGAAATGGATTTTTTTTAGCTGAATAATCCAAAGCATACCAGTACCCTGTTGAACAATTATTTTGCTTTGGAGAAAAGTCATTCTCCAGAAGTCTATCAGTTCACACACCTGCAGTAAGTCCCATAGAGCATGTATAGGATGCCATTGTGAAAAAGATGTCAGCTAAATAATGCCCTAGAGTGGATAAACTACAGCCAGTCCAATTGTTTTAAAGCAGTTCTGCAAGCTAAAGAATGGCAAACTAAACACCAAAAGCTTGTAACTCTGGTCTGTAGTGAAGCCACTATTGCCTGTTCAAATACTATTATCTTCACTTTGAACTGTATATCCAGTGTTTCACCATGTTAAACCTTTCAAACTTCTCTTTGTCAAAAATTTTGCTTGACGTGTGCTTGTGCTATCTTTCTGTAACATAAATGGCATTGACTTTGATGTTTTATTAATTGCAGTGATATTCATACATGCAAGTAGGGCTGCACAACTAATTTAATATTGATCACAATTTCGTCGTCCTACAATGAAATGAACATAACTGACTGCAATATTGACACTTAATATTCATGTTCTGCTTATAGAAGGCTCTGATCATAGAACACTGACCATGTAGATAAATCATTCGGTTTTAACTGTAGTAAATTTGATATTGGGACCATTAATTTCATTATTTTCCAAGTATTATTTTTTGTCACACACCTGAATTTTCTGTACTGCAGAAACTCAGTGGGGAGACAAAAGCTTGTCTGTGCATACTGTGTCTAGCTAGCGACTGCTGTAGCCAGCACTTGAGGTGTTTGAGAACACCAGTAAATTGCAGCGTCTATTCGTAGATAGATGTTTAGCAAGTTAGGCGTTTTGTGTAACATTTATTTATATTGTTTGTGTAGGCGATGTGTTTAATTTAGGTGAGGAAAACCTCATCTTTAAGACTTACTGTGATGCAAAAATGTGTACATTAGCAGGAATGTAGCACAACATGAAAGGAATAGTAGTGTGCTGTTATTTTAAATGTGAAAGTGCATTAAAATATTTTTTTCGTATAATTAGTTATTAATTGTGAACTCAGTATTTATTAACATAATTGTGATTATTATTTTGACCATAATCGTGTCGCCTTAAACACTAGAATGGTGAAATATTTAATGCATGTATAAAAGCCTCATTTCTATACATAGAGTTGTTTGTTGCATAATTTATAGAAAGGATGTCCTCAGAGTTTTGCGGAGCTGCATTAAGTTAAACTATAGAAATGTTTACATTCACGGACTGTGAAGCCCATTGATGCAAATCTGTGATTGAGGATATGGGTTTTAAATTAAAAATGCATTTACTTTAGGAATAATAATAACTTTTTTGCTCTTTTTTCTGGCTGTTGTCCTAATTGTCTCCATCCTTGCATACACCACAGGGACAATGCAGATGACTTCATTGCAGCCCACCGTTTTTCAGACATGCTGGTAAAGATTGATCTGGATGAAAGTGCACCCAGAAACCAAGGCTCCGTGCCGGGCCTTCTTCCCACGCAGACTGGCTCAGTCTACGGCCGGCCCACAGATCTTGGAACAGGTAAATGCTCTTGCTGCTATCTAGTGTTCAAGGCAGAACTCTTTGACTAACCTTTTACTACAATAATTTAGCTCTCTGTGTCATGATAAGTTAATGGTTGCTTGGCTTAGTTCAGTTTTTATGTTTGATTTGAATGTATATATTGGTTAATGCATTCTTTATGTACTTCTTACCCATCTCTATCTTGATTCCTTAAGTTTGAAAGGAAATATATCTGAACAAAGGCGCATTTTCAAGTCTGCTGTGTTTCAGTGATGCTAATGGACATCTTTGGTGTCTCTGCTAACAGATCTGTCAACAGGACTTTTGACGTTTGCCCAGTTTGGACATAAGGATAGTACAGATATAAAGGTACCAGCTTTGTATTTCTTTTTTTAATATTGGTTGAAGCTGATTCGTTGCTCATTCTTTCATCTTTGTGGCATATGTCTGTCTTAATACTATCTGTGCCCACAATAGTTTATTTTTAAAACACATTGTTTTAGTTTTTTCGCCCATATAGTGTCTAGAAATTTTAGCATCACCACTTGTTTTCTGTGTACTTTTCAAGGTTATCTTAAGGAAAACAGCATAAAGGAAAGAAAACACGAAAAAAAACAGTTTTATTATATAGAAAATTATAAATTTGGAATGTATTTTCAATCAAACTATCTTTTTATGCAACCAAATTGCTAATGGGCCCTTTTGTTACATTCCTATTTCTTGTTTAGTCCATAGAGGCTCAGGCCTTACCAGCTACAGTTGAGGAGAACCATGTCCAGAGTGATGGAGTGGACAGTGATCATTTCAGTGGCAGTAACTCAAGTTTCCTGGCAAATGAGAAGCTCATGTCAGTGGACAGCATGAACAGTGATATCACAGGTACAACTCATCTTCAGTTTTCTGGATTTTACTCATTCATCATTTTAAGTTCCTGGTATTATGCTCTACATACTTTATACCTCAGTATTGTTTTGATCGGACAGAATGAACACAGTTGTTGTTTGTGATAGTCATACATGCTTGGTTTAAACATGACTGTATTTGCTCACCAGATGATGATATTGATTTGAACAACCTACCTGATGATGAATTGGAGCTGTACTTCAATAAGCTGGTCCCTCCTGCCATGCAGAGAGGCAGAGTTGAGGGCCAGGAAATTCCTGCAACAGTAAGTCTCCTATTCCCTTTTGGATTAAACCCACAGGCTGCATGCTCACATTTACTGACTTCTCTTACTTTTTACTAGCACTAGTAAACTACTTCAGTTTGGCAAATAATTTGAGTTAAAGTAATACAAGTATACTTTCATTCAAGTCTTTATTGAAAACACTGTATCTGTCATAGGAAGTGCCGGGTGCTGCAGATGACCGATCAAACCCAAGTTCTGCTGAGCCTGAACATTGTAGACACCAGTTCCTTGATCATTATGATCAGGTGAGCACATTTGCGCCATTATTGCGTTTGGCTGTGTGTCATTTTAAGCTGATGAAAAGCGTAAATATGAACTTCCTTTTTGGAAAATACAGTTTAGTTTATTTAATTATGACTTTGCAAATTGAGGCTTTGGCAAGAGACCCTGATTGTTTCGACTTCAGTGTGTTAATATTTGTATAATTCTGTCAGTACTTATGTCAAAAACAAGTTTGATCAAAAGAACCACTAAAGGAGATTGTTTTATTGCTGTTGTCTTTTGTAACATTTTATTGACTCTTGTGTGCTTTTTCTTCAGGAGGATTTCCAGATGCCTGATGTACGCCTGGCTGCTACAGGTATGGACTCCTGTCCAGCCAGTGATGAGGACACTGAGGATGAGCTGGAATCTGCAAGAAGAAACAGCAATGCTGCTAGAACACGGCTGCTGCCAAGCATGTCCAGACAACTGGTCAGAAATACAAAAAGATATTTTTTAAACTCCCTGTATTCAGTTGCTCTACCATTTTTATCAAACTGTACTATAGAATTGAGTTTTACTTTATACAATTTGTTTTTCTGTTTGTACGTGTGTATATACATCTAAATGTTGGCACAGGTTGGAGAAAGTAATCGTCCAAGTTTCAGGCCAGGCCTAGAAGGAGGCAGTTCGGATGACGAGGCTTCCAGTGGCCACGGTGGTCAATTTCTCTCTGGGATTGAACACAGACGATCTGCTGAAGGACAAGTCATCAATCCTCCTGTGACAGGTGTGAACTGCAACTTTAATAATTGTTTTCTCTGTCTTTTGCGTGCTGTTGCATCTTTTTCATGATTTCTTGGCTGACAAAACCATAAAATTACACTGACATGAGATCTTTATTGCAGCCAGTACTTGTGGAACTGAGAAACCACCTCCCTAATGTCTTGAGTAACCACTGATTTGTTTTGTGTCACTGTGTAACACCAGGTGATGGAGGAGGTGGGGATGGGAGCAGTGGCAGTGAGGAAAGTGGGAATGATGGAGGAGTTTCGACCATCCCTCTTCCAGTGACTAACATCCAGACCACCTATGATGCCCTTCGTGGGCTGGGGATTGTGGGGAGCAGTGCTGTTGGAGAAGATGAGGATGGCGATCTGAATAATCTGCCAGGACATGGAAGGAACAGCCTTCCCAGACATACTGAGGTAAGATGGGGACTCTTTAGTCAGCACCTTTGGACCAAATCATTATTTCTAAAAGTCCAAATCACTATTCTGTCCTTTCAATATTTTTTTTAAAATCATGTGCAGTGTAATTTAGAATGTTTTTTGTTACTTATTGGTGGCACTATGTCACACATCTGCAGGATTCCTGCCTAGAAGCTAGTTTGGCACAACCTCAAACAAAGAATAAGCTTTTGCCTTGCAGCTGTTATTTCCTCACTAGAGCCTCTCTTGCTAGAGTATGTCTGTCTGGCTTTACTTGTGGTATTGGGGTTATGGCACATAACCAATGTAGCCTTGCTTTTGTTGGGCCAGCTGACCAATCATACTATACTGGGCTTTTTGGAGTATGGGTCTTCAAGAGACATGAGCTAGAACAGAGTGTTTCAGACATAGGGAAGGCAACAGCAATGTACGGTGTAAGAAAAATAATGTTTTTTCAACGCTATAGCATGTAAACATATTCAACTTTACCTTGAAAATATGATTCTAGAAATCTGTATATGTGAATGATGTGGATGTAACGGACTTGTCCTTGGAATCCTTAAATATGCAAGTACACACTGTTGTTGATGGAGTAGTAGTATCTGGCATACGTTTTGAAAGAATGTAAAAACAGTGATGGCATGGAATTGTCTTTTAATGAGATATGACAAACCTGCTCTTTGTCGGTCATGACACATAAAGACAGTCAAAAAAGGTTTGATAGCAATTCGGTTATGATTCTGCTGGATCACATATAGTCCAGAATCTGTCTGGTGTTGTTTCACTTGTGTCAAATATGAATTATTTGGTCATTGTCTGACAAATAACACTTTTATCACTCTTACCCAGACCCGCACTCTGATGGACTTATCTAATTTCTGCATAGCTCTGTCCAACTTCAACGTAGATGAAGTCAGATAGACAAGGTTTTTAAATTTCCCTAGAGAAGCAACAAAGGTGGCACCCAGCCCAGTCACTATTGACATTGGTCATCACAAACATTTGGACTTATTATCATGCACAAATCTAATAAGTCTTTTTAAAAATTAATAGCTTTGAGCCTGCTAACAATGCCAGGACCTTTTCCTTGTACAAATTATTATCTATAATATCATAAATTAGCAGTATTCTAAAAATAAATGCTTTGCTTGTTATTATTTGATACACCTGCTGCTTGCTGCCTTGAGACAAAATATCAGTAGTGGAGAAGATTCCTTCCTGCTAGTGTTGAGATTTTGCACTCAGTTATCTTTGCATGAAACACTGTTTGTGTATATATTTTAATTTAATTCGGAATTATATCTTGTGTGTTTTTGCGCAGTTTTTGGTATGCTGATTGGCATACCTTGAACATTTTAAAATAAAAATCTATTAGTTTCAATTTTGTTGACCTTTTTGCATCTCTGTGTTGCTATTATATGCTGCTTTATGTACACAATGGATCTGTCACTCTGTCTGACTGATTTATTGTTTGACATGGACTTTTGTGTGATAAGCAGTGTATTTACGGAACATGCAACATTTATTCTTTTCTGTATGTTTTACAGATGGGGGACCGGGTTGGTCCTGTTGGAACAGGGGAGGCCAGCTTCTCTCAGGGAACATCAGGTGGATCTCAGAGACTTTCTCCTGTTAACTGGAGCATGGTTTTGGACCGACAGGAGGTACTGGTGAGTAAAGATGTGGGACAAATGCAATACAACTGTAAATGACCAGCTCATTTGCATTTTATTTAGGCTATTGTGTGCATATATTTTTTTATATACTGTATGTACTAAACTCTTCACACTGTAGTAATGTAAATGAATCTCTAATTTCACTGTTAACTGCATTGTTGTTGCTTCCTCGTTTTTTGATTGCTTATTTTGAATTAGTATGACAGTGGAGCAGTTAAGGCTATGGTGCCAGTAGCTGTGATTAGCTTTTTTTTTTTTTTTTTTTTTAAGCTGTGATTAGCTTTTAAAGTCTAATTTTTTTAATGGGCTTTTGTTTTGAATGGCAGGATGCCATGGAGAGCACAGACTCCGGGCCTACGGTTGACCGACTCTTGGACTCAGTCTATCTGAGGAGTGGAGCTGGACTTAGGAGACTTCAGGATTCAGCAAACCTTACCACCTCACACCTTCAAGGCACCCAGGGGAGCTTTCATCTCTCCCAGGTAAAATTGATAAAAGGTGAAAGTCAGGGATTTCCCAACTCTCTATTTATACCCATTAATGCTAGAAATTTGCTCTGCATTTTAGGTGTTACTTATATGCAAACATTGCAAGCCAGATTATTTTTTACTACTAAGTAGACCTTGTCAAACTAGCTTACTGGGTGTGGAAGTTACACCAACTCCCTGTTGTGTTAACAAAAAAAAGAGAGCGGTAAGGCACATATCATCTTTACAAATTTTGATTGCAATCATACATTGCAAAGGCAATGTAGGGTACCTTAACCCTTCATTCTTTCCTACAGCTGGCAGGAGGTCACTCCTCTGGTCTAATCTTTTAGAAAGTGACCCTATTTTTCCCTTGATTCGCTACTTTAGCAAGCATTTTCTTCATTGAAGAAAACTTCATGGTCTCAGTCTAGCTAGTGTCAAGTCTCCTTCAAAACAGTATATATACAATGTTCATTTTGTAAATTATGGTCCTATTTGAAATGGGCAATAAAGCAGGGTCTGTTTTAGGCTGTGGCTCTATTGTGACTAATGGGTCACTACCATATCAGTGTGCATAATATTCTCACTTTCTTAGTCAGGTCCATCCCTTGCTTGTTATGTTTAGTTTTAAATGAGCAAAATTTTGACAGCCAAATACCAAAGTCAAAGTTTCTGAACAGTGGTCCACCTACCAGTGGGTGACGTTGCCACATGTGTCTTTTATACACAGTCTAGTCTGTGATTGTAATCCAGTCTTCATGCCTTTGTCAACAAATGGTGCCTCAGGTGCTGCCCCCAGGTTATGGTGACAAGGATGATGATGATGATGATGATGGAATAGATGAGCCTGATGGTGCCAGGCCATCCTTGGGCTTGAGAGGAGGACCCTGTGGTGATGTGACTGCTGCTGAGGCCTCAGGCAGTACCAGTGAGGATGACAACAATCCCCTTTCCACTTCCTTGGAACCCAAGTATTTCTCCCAGAGCTTCCTCCAGGAGCCAGAAGATTCAGATGATGGGTGGAACCACTGCCCAGACAACATGGAGCTGGAGTTTCAACAAGGTGTGTTGTCCTTGTTCTTCAAGTTTTACATCAGAAGTTGCCCCCAATTCTCAAACCTAAAACATATTGATATGATGTGTATTATGTTAACAACATGGACTGTCTGTTCAGGTGCCAGTGCAACTCATGGTGTGGTGTACCAGAATGAAAATGGGCAGTGGGTGACAGATCTGGCATATTACTCCTCCTTTGAGAATGAAGTTAATGGGAAGGCAATGGAGAATGCGAACCAGTTTCAGACAGAGGACTTTGTTTCTGCCAGTATGTACAATTCTGCAGCTCTGCAATACTGTGAGATTGTTATATTGTAATGTTTCTTTGTGTGCACAAAATATAGTAAATACACTGTTGGGGATTTTGGATGATATGTCCTTCTTTGCAGGTAATGCTATAGAAAAGATAGTAAAGGATCAAGAAGAATTTGAAAAGGAGCATCAATTCATGCAGGTATAGAGCACAGGCTGTGAATGGATAAACACCCAAAACCCATAGCTGCACAGTTTAGCGTAAAGCATGACCTCTGGTGGTTTATTTTGAGTACTGCTTTTCACACAGGAGGAGAAGATTGAACCAGCCAGCAGCAACAGCACCTTTGACAGTGACTCATCCTGGAAGCTCCCCGCCAATGGCCACATCTTAATGAGGGCTTCCCAGGTCTCCTCAGACTTTAAGCAGGGAGATGAAAGCTACCTGCGACTCTCCTTGGGCCAGTTTTTTGAGCAACGCTCTGAAGCCCTGGGCTGTTTGGGCATCAGTGATGATGTGGATGTGGTTAAACGGGTCAGTAAAACTACTTTAAAGAAATTTTAAATGTAGTTTGTCTGTTTGGCAGACGTTAAGGTTATTAAAGGTTCAGTTATACATAAAATTAGAGATTTGACTTGCATTAATAATATGACTACTAATGGGTAAAAAGATCCAGCTGCCAAACAGTTTTTGTGTGCTAAAGAAACTCCAGAAATAATTATTACATAATCGTATTCCAGCTCATTTTGTGAGATTTTGTAGTTGTCTGAATGCGATGGTATAAAAGTGAGGTTGCTTTCATTTGTGCCTTTTGCTTTAGTTTACAAAATCGTTCTGAGGAAAAATCGTAATATGTATTTTTAATTATAATTCTCTGTTTCTCTAGCCATCCTTTGGCTACGTTATTACCTCTCCAGAGAAGAGGGAACCATTTGCCCTGATCCATCCCTCAGAGTTTAGAGACAACTCTCCTCACAGTGAAACCATGGAACTCAGTGAAGCAGACAAAACACTAAACCAAGGTGTGTTTGCACAATTGCTGATGCTGAAGAATTATTTTCTAGGCTCATTGAGCAGTATCTGGTCCTTTGCTTTTGTCAGTTTTGAAATGCTGTAATTTTCTGAACAGCTGCTGATGATAATCTCGTTGTAGAGGACCTAGACAAAACCCTTGAAGCTCCAGCCGAAAGGATGTCACCAAAAGGGGATACTGATCCAGAATCTTGTGAACAAGAGGTACACAGATTTTTCACATGTTAATATCTGAACATGTGTGTGTAAGGTTACATGTAAAACTTTACGGTTTTATAACAAAAAAATGATTTTCCTCTTTAGGACCATACAGCTAGTGCTGCACTGCCTGCCCACAGTGAAGGCTCAAGCTCTGAGTCAGCCCTGGCTAACCAAAGTTGTGTGTCCCCTGACAATAACACCAGTAATCTCATGCTTAGTATCAGTACAATTTCTTCAGCCATTGCTAATGCATCCATCAGCACTGACCCATCACAGTTGGCTGCCATGATCATGGAGCTGTCCAAGAAGAGTAGGGTGAGGAATCGACCAGAGACAGCAAGACTTGGTGGTCCCACCTCAACTGAACAGGTAAGACTTTACTCTATTTTTGTCTAATGAAAAATAGTTTTGTATGTTTTTTTCATTAACAAAATAACTGGTTAATGTGGTCACAAAAGTTGATTCTTATATCCTGACATTAGAACTTAAACTTAGGTGTCAGGTGCATTCTTTTCTTCTCAAGTGTATTGATCTTTTACATAAGTTATTATAAATGCTAGGAAAAACTTGTTAATACTTCCTTGTATGCAATCTTTATGCAGAACTTTACAAAGACAGTGTATTTATTCATGGCAATTCAAATTACTTAAGTTAAACCTTTTATTTGTGAGGCAGGAATTGGGAAAGTGACCAGAAACACTGTTTTGCTTTCTACATAGGTCCTTTCTGAGCCAAATAAGGGTACCATCTCAGACACACTGCAGAGAAGCACATGTGTTGGAGAGATGAGTGCCTTTGACATGGAGAAATACCTGAAAAAGATTGATGTGTCTGGCAGCAGTGATTTCTCTGGGGCACATACTACCTTTGACTTGAGTGGTTGGGTTGACAATCTGAGCAGCTCTCTGAGGATTCCTCATGCAGAACATCCAGAGAAACAGGGGAACTCAGCTCATCAAGTGGACAGTGACACTCAACAGTTTCCCAAAAGTACAAAAATTAAGGAGAAAGACAGAGAAGAAGGGAACACACTGGCAGACAGAAGCTCATCTGCAGTGCGGATTTCCGGTGCATTATCACCTCCTAACAGGGTTGACTCAAAAAGGAGCTCTATTCCTCGTCCTCGTACTTCTTTCAGCTCTGCCAGAAGGTCTGTGGGCTCAGGGCAATCTTCCACACACAAGCCTCCTGCAGACACAATGGCATCTTGTGATAAAACTTCTGCTTCCTCAACCAGTACTTGTGGGACCCTTGAAGAAAATGGAATCAGGCTCGGCGAAGTAAATTCACAGGCATCCAACATTAGCTCTTCAGAAACCTCCCATAAGACTGATAAAAACGTATCCACAACTTCCCCAGGCTGGAGGAAAGGACAATCAGGCCTCCCTTGCCTTAAAGGTTCATCTCCCCTGACCCAGAGTTTGAGGGATACAGACCACCAGCAGCAGGACAGACCCAGTGATTCTCCAGAGAAGAAACCACCGCCAAGGAATATCCCTGTGGCTCCACTACCTCATAGCTCAGTGGAGAAAAAAACTGGCTTCTCTTGCCAAAACGTCCAGCCTCCACTGCAGCCTGTATCTGGTGAGTATAACCAGATGTAACATAAACCAGTTCAGTAGACCTCCACAGTTTTAGAAGTCATTAAGAACCATAATGCAAATTGTGAATAAGGATTTCCTCTGGTGAATATTGAGATAACAAAACTAACCTGTATGTTAACATTTACCTTTTGTTTCTTAGAACTGCAGAAAGGTTTTTCTGAGCCGTGTGTGGAGGAGACACAGTGTACCTTCAGACCATCCACTTCTCCTCTTACCCACTCCTCTCCAAGTCAGACCTCTATTCCCAGTGCTGAGGGGTATTGTATCACACATGGTTTCAATAAAACAAATGTATAAAACATTAGTGATTATCTCTCAGTAGTAATTTTTTGTGACTTTTGATTCATTTTTACCCAAATTTATGAAATGTCACATTAATCCTAAACATTTACCTTATTTTCTAGTGTGGTGTAAGGTTATGTAGATCATCATTGCCAGATTTGGACATTTACACAATGACGATTATTTATTTACTATTTATTGCTTGTTTTTTGTGTTGTCTTGTCTTTCCAGTGTCTTTTCACCTTCTTCATCCAGTGGAGGTCTGGCAGACAGACGTCCAGGTCTTGAACTCTCCCCTCAGTCTGTTTGTTCCAGTCCCAGTCTCAGTAGGCTCACATACATCTCAATGCATGATGGCACTGTTGTACCTACACCTGAGAGGCAAAAGGTACAGTAGGGCAATGTGGAGTATGCCTAATGCAACAGCAGTAAAGCAAAAATGATAATCATGATTATACTGATCAATGCTGTGGTCACGGTTACCACAATTACTTGCTTTTTTTGTTGGACAATTTTTTTTTTATTGTGCTTTAAATAAGTAGAACTGTTTTCACTTCAGTGCTGTGGTACAATTCTACTCATGTACAAATCTTTGTTTCAAAATAAGACTTGAAAATAGGTTCTTCTTCACCTCAATTCAGTGCATCTCCTAGAGGCAAATTATCAATAACATTGTACCCAAAAAGCCTCACTCGATGAATGTCTTGACAGGAGACACTACATTCTACTTATGTTACCTGAACACCTCACACGCAGGCAGGAATCGGAAAAGAGTGAATAAGGTGTTATTTTGTGAGATTAACCCAGTTAAAATTGAGTAATTTTATCCACATAAGTTGTTTTGTATGAGCAGTGTGTATATTTTACTTTATTAAACTTAATTAGTGCAGTCAATCATGTTGATTTATTTGTGGAAAGCCAAAATTGGATTCTGATTAAGATTCAGTTTTGTGCTACCCCAATAGCCACGTTATTATCATGGAAGCATTATTCATAAAGTGTTTGAAATGGGCTCTTTCGCAAGGTAAATTTCCAAAATTACAATTTTTGAAATGTGACTATTTTTTGGGGTGTATGTAGTTTCTGTGACCTAGACAGATAAAATAGTTCATTTTTATTTTCAGTGTCAGTTGTGTTATTGGTGATGCATTGTAATGTATTAATCATAAGCTTGGTATTCATTGTGCTGTGTTGTTTTACTGCCCACAGAATAACAGTACCATGGCACTGAGCACCACCATCATCAGATTCAGTCCAACACCACCTGTGGAACCAGATGAACAGTCTAACCTGGACATTCTTGGCTTGCCCAAAAACCTTGATCCGGTGCAACCACAGCATTCTAAAAGTCTAGACCCACTGCCGGCGCAGCAGAGTAAAAGCCCAGAGCCCTCACGTAGTGGTTCAGCTCTGAGCTGTACCCGCAGCCAGAGTGAATGTAACTACCACTGCCCTGGGGACAGAACTGGTGACATTTCAGCAGGTTGTAAGAACCACAGGCACCTCTCTGAGTCCAATGTAAGGCAGCTCACTAAAGTGGACTCAGGCTATTGCAGCAATCTAAACATTCAGCAAAATAGTAACTCTGCAGCTCCCCTGAGCTCCCAGCAGTGGGGCACTACTAGCTCAGTGTCGTCGTCAGTGTATGCTGGTGGCCTCGGCATGCATCCGCCCTACTCATCGGACGGACTTCACTATGTACCCATCCCCAGCTTTAGGCCTCAGTATCCTGGAATGATTGACCTTCCCCACCAAGGAGATATGCAGTCCCTCCTCGCTGGACGCTCCCTCTTTAACTCTGAGCTGGCTCAGCAGTATTTGGGACCTGAAGCACAGCTACATCCTGGTGTTTATCATGTGGGAGCTACAAGAAATGGCGTCTACAGTGTGCCTTCCACAGGCATGTCTTTTGGTTTATACTTTCCTAAATAAAAGTGCTTGTGTATGTCTAGCAAAATAGTAAAATACCACCATTCCTAAATATGTTAGTACTTTGTTATGGTTAAATACTTTATTTATCCACTTGTGGTTTCTCCTTCCTCTTCCCTCTTTTTTTCCTCAGGCATACCAAACAATGATCTAACAGTGCGACACCTTCACCCCATTTCAGGTCATCTAGGACACCCCCCTAGAACACATCAGAGTCAGCAGGAAGTAGGAATGATGGGGAAACCCTACAGTCAGTATGGTGTGGAGCCAATGGGGACAAATGGTCTTGAGGAACTGAGAGGTAGTAGTGTTTTTTGAGTGTTCATATGAAAGTCACCTCCCTTCACCCATTCCAGTATATTGCATACGCTCTTGAATTTAGAAAACAAATGACAAAACTTTAAAGATGTTGTGAGATACGAACATTATTAGGCTGGTGTTCTTCACTAACTAATCATATCTGCAGGCAGCACTGTGTTTACACAGGGAGATAATCATTTTCTTGTGCACAGCAGAAAATTACAACAAGTATTTTTTAATTGTCTCAATCAATTATAGCCTTCAAGTCTAGCCTCTCTATCTCTTTACTTATAAGTGCATTACTTGCCTTTTATCATGCGTAGAAAGGAAGTATTAGATATGACTATTCCACTTTCAACCTTAGGCCAAGTGGTGGTGCCAGAAGAACTTCGGTTCCCTCATGCCTGCTGTGTGGGCATCGCCTCGCAGACCTCCCTCAGCCTCTTTAACCCTTCTGAGAGGTGGCAGCAAGTGTCAATCACTGTCACCAGCCTTTCCATTGATGGAGAGAAGGTAAGCAGAGAGTTACATGTGCCAAAGCACGTCATCTTTGAAATGAACTACTTCCTCATAATGCAGTTGTGTGATGACAGGGACGATTCACTCCCCAGTAAAATATGATTTAACAGCCATAACTAAAAACGCAAATTCAGTTATTATCACTCAGCATATGGTTTTCACCCATGCTTTAATCTGTCATGCTGATCCCTACAGATGGACAGCTTGCCTTATCAGTGGCTGATGGTGAAGAACAAGACAATCATTGGCCCCAAGAGTACTGAGGAGCAGAAAGTGCTGTTCATCCCTCCACAGGCTGGTGTCTACCAGTGCATCCTCAGTGTTTGCTCTTGGCCTGCTGCTGCTGAGACAGAGGTGGCTGCCAGGGCTAACATCTTTGCCAGGAGGGTGGCGCTTGTCGCTGTAGCTGAGAGCCCTTCTCTAGAGGTGAGGGCCTCCAGATCACACTTATGACCAAAGATGCATAAAAACTGAGGCTAAGCAAAATAGTTGAGAGTCAAGAGTTAAGATAGTGTTTTGAGATAGTATAGGTGCAAAGCTGCCTATTCCTTTCTTCAGTCAATGATGTATAAATATAATTCAATATGCCACACTGTATGTTAGACAGGATATAAAACTCATTTTTATTTTCAGATTGAAGTGTCCAAATCTGGCTGTTTGGATTTTGGAGACCTTCCAGGAGGCAGTGTCAAATCTCTTCCTCTCAAATTGCTCAACAGGACTCATGCCACAGTACCCATCCGTCTGGTCATCAGTGCAGTGAGTCAACATAGCATATTTTGACAGCATTATTGTAACATTTCTTTATATTCTTAGACCACTTCCAAACACTCACATTCACTGTTATCTATAACAGTGATACAGTGACCTCCAGTGGCAGCTGTATGGTTTCTACATGATAGATGTGTGTAAAGCACAGGTGTCAAACTCCGGTCCTCGAGGGCCACTATCCAGCATGTTTTAGATGCTTCCCTCTTCCAACACACCTGATTCAAATGATCGGCTCATCATCAAGCTCTGCAGAAGCCTGATAAGGATCCTGATCATTTGAATCAGGTGTGTTGGAAGAGGGACACATCTAAAACATGCAGGATAGTGGCCCTCGAGGACTGGAGTTTGACACCCCTGTGGCTTAGTGTTGTTACTGTTTTTGCAATACGATAAGTAAATATAGTTGAAGTATTTTCCCCATAAGGGCAATGTTTAAATAAACATTAAATGCTATTTGTAAGTCATTAGATGTATTTGGTTCAATGTGTAGCATGATTTTCTAACTAATGATTCTGCTCTATCTAAATTTGAGTGGTTTTTTTAATATGGTGGAGCAGAGATGGCTTTTTAACAACCCATCTTTGCTTTGTTATGCAAAGCAGCAAAAATACAGTAGCTAGCATGACAAACTGTATCTGAGTGAATCACATTTTCCACTTTATTTCTCCAGAACGCCACAGCATGGCGGTGCTTCACCTTCTCTAAGCACCCTGCAACCATGACATCTGAGGGAGCACAGCAGGCTGGACACATGACCCCAGTGTCCTCTCCTCTGGTGATGAATCATGTGATGCATGCCAGCTACGGCGAGGTTAGAGTTGCCAAAATCATTACAGCCCAACCAGCATCTCAGTCATTTAATTATTTCATTCTTGCTGTCTGTTTTGAATTCATATTTACACTAAGGTTTGCAGACACAGTTGTAGTAGTAAGGTTGAACATTTCTGTTTTCTTGGCAACACAATTTCTGGCTGATACGATGTGATTAACTTTTTTCCAGAATCCAGAAAGCTTCGTGGTCTGGGTTCATTTCAAGGCCCCTCAGAAGTACACAGTTTCTTCAGGTAATCAGCCATGACTAAATACATAAATGCCACTTAAAAATGTATTACGCATTTTTATAGGTCACCTAACCCATAATATTCTAAGTATTATAAGATGTTTATGTTTTTCAGATGAAACTAAATTACAAAACAAATCCCAACAAAAAAGGTGTTTTCTGCTAAACTTAAATCGTTATGTTTGGACTTATCAGGGGAGCTTGGTCCAGCTGATGAGTATAGTGCTCGTGTAGACATTGAAGTGGACTCCCCTGGTCCAAGTCATGTGATCAGGAGTATTCCCCTCAGAGCCAGGTCTGGAACTGCAAGGGTCCATGCTCCAAAAGATCTGCAGGTAGCAAAGCTCTCAGACTGATTGAATGCACTCTGATTAATGACATCACTATTAGAACAATTAAACCACTCAATTTTATTGGACTTATACTTAGACATAATAAAACAAACATTTTAATTAGCATGTTAAATTTCTCACTTGTTCAAGCTTTTTCTGGCCTTTGCAGAGTTGGCAGTAAACTGTTATTTGTGCTTCCTTTGTCTAGACTGTTACCCTGTCTGCTCCACTGGGTAAATCTAGTCAGCAGACGTTGCCATTAAAGAATGCGGGAAACATTGATGTGCAGCTAAAACTCAAGGTAATTCTGACCTTTACTTTCCTTATTAGATTTGGGGTTTGGATAAGCCTCTGTGACATTTGAGCCCAGAATGTGGCACATACAGCTGGGATCCATTGATATTTTGCTTCTGTTTTTTATGCTTTCTCAATTTTTACCTTTTTCCTGTCTTCCTTCTCTCACTTCTCTTTCTAACTTTGTTTCTTTTGTTTCTCCCTTCTCCTTGCCCTTTTCTGTTCTGGTCTCTCCTTTCTTGTGTCACCCACTTCATGTTAATTTTCTGCACTCCATCTCTCTCTTGTCTGTTTCTTCTCTACCTCCGTGTTGCGTCTGCAACATTCAAAACACTTGTTCCTTTGCTGTTTACAGAGCAGTGATGCTGAGGACAGTTTTTCTGTGACACCTGATGAACTGTTCCTGGGAGTGGGAGAGGAACAAGGCATTGTGGTGTCTTTCAAAGCACATGGCAACAGGAAATGTAAAGAAAGGTATTAAAAACATAATTATATTTAAATTAATTGCACTCAAGTTCTTTATGTAAGGCCCTCTAAATAAGAAACTGCAATTTAATTCTGTGATTAGGCTAAAGAATTCTAATTAACATGGTAAAACACATGGATTTCTGCTACGGGAACTTGACGTGTTGATCTGTGTGTGTGTAACCAGGTTTCTAGACTTCAAAAAATGAAGTATTGCTGTAACAGCAATGTTGAGGGATGAAAGGAAATTTATTGTGATTACTTGTAACCTTGTATCTTTTATATTAAAAATAATTGAATCTAGTTTAAATAGCACTGGACGTGATGACAAACTAATTGTGTGTACCTTCTAGAACTCTAAATACATTTATGTTGAATGGGCTCGTTTTATTTGTGAATATCCCAAATTATCTAAACACACTCGAATAAGTTTTGTTGCTATTTTACAGCCTTCTCACCATCTTGGTGCTACCATCAGGGCCTCAGTATGAAGTAATACTGAAAGGCGAAGTAGTCCCTGAAGACTCTGGAAAACGTGCACTTCCCTCTGCAGCTGCTGTCTGTGGCCCTGGTCTGACCAATGACGTCCCACCAATCCTCTCTAATAAACAGTTCGTGGCCTGGGGAGGGGTCACCCTGGGACGAGCTGTGTAAGCAACTTTTCAGTTTTTCATTAATTCCGCTGGTACTTGGTTACTGAGGAAAAAAAACACTTTCTTGGTATCAATTATTCATTGGAATGTAATCAATAAAAACTCGAGGCCCAGTGGTGCATCTTATTCTATTAAGGCTTGTATAATGTTATTCATGAGAAGGGACAGAGGGTGTCTACAGGGAATGGTACTCCTCAGAAGCTATTTCAACATAATGCACAATTTATTTATAGTCATTGAAGAAAGGTAAAGAACAGACAGCGGTAAAAAATCTAAATCCCCCGAGAATCAATGTATCCTTTTAGGTTTTAACCAGATTGAAGTATGACTTGGCCACACAAATTAGGAATTCAGGGTAATGACTCTCAATTTGAAAACGATTGTGAAGCAAAGTTTGTCAAAGATATATAGTTGTCCGCAAAACTCCTGTGTCATACATTCACATAAACAAGAACCAACAGATTTGTTTTGTAGCCAACAGAAGCTGGTTCTAAGGAACAACTCGACCAACGCTACACAGCAGCTGCGCTTGCTCATTCGTGGTCAAGACCAGGACTGTTTTCAGGTAGACTCTTATGTATTTATATTTAGAAACTAACAAACATGCCACAATGTCTGCTCTTTCTTCTTCAAAGTATTCTAACATCCTGTTTTTCTAAATTGACATCCTGGTTGGAACCACATGCAGAGTATGTTTATTTGGGTTTTAGAAATCTACTGAATGTGTTTGACTCCATATGTTGTTTAGATGGCTGGACCATGGCATCTTGTTTGCATTTACCTTAGATACAGTTTTAATTCGATCATGCAGGTAAATGTTGTTATACAAGAGTTCAGGTTTTATAGTTTAGTGTTTAAATATATAAGCTTGTTTGTTCCTCAGCTCCAGAGTATGTTCAGTCCTGAAGAGCGATTGACCCGACATGGAGAGCTGTCCATTCGTCCCAAAGAGGATGTGACCGTCCACCTGCTCTTTGCTCCAACCCGAGTGGCCTGCATGTTAGCCAAGCTGGAGATCAAACAGTCTGGAATCCGGCCTTCACAACCAGGGATCAAGTTCACTGTGAGGATGTGGCTGTTACAGACGTGCTATGTTCTTAGACGTCTTTCTCTAAATTCGTCAATTACTTTGCATTTTTGTCTCTTATGCTCCATACATTCACTCTTTATTTGTGTGTTACTTTTTCTGCCATCTTTTTTTCTGCTTTTATAAAACACTGCTGGACTTTGGCTGTAGTTTAATTCAGTCTTTCTGTTTTAAATCCTCAGATTCCACTGTCGGGCTATGGTGGCACCAGCAACATCATCCTAGAGGAGCAGAGGAAACAGGCAGATGGCTACGTGGCAACGCTGTCTGACGTTGCCATTGGTCGCATCAGCAAAGTTTGTCTGTGTGTGAGGAACACTGGTTCTAGAGCAGCTTTCATCAAAGCTGTGGCCTTCTCTGATGTGCAGACCCGATCAGTTATGGAGCCCTCTGTCATCAGCCTCGCCCCTTCACAGTTTGTACTGAAGGAGAGGACACAAGAGGTAGGAGGGTGGATACTATTTCAGTTAAAACGTATAATTATGATTTATAGTCTGAAAACTACATTTGGTAAATTTCTTTAAAGAAGTGTTTTAGGTTTAATGAATTTTTTCAGATTTTTTATTCTCATTCCTTCCTGTCTTGCATATGCTGACACATGACCTTGCTGCTAATGTGTGTGTTTTCAGGTGATCACTGTGCTAATGAAGTCCACCCTAAGAGAGCAGAGCCTGTGCGAGTCGGCCAATGCCCTGCTGGCTACAGTCTGTCTGTTCTGTGGGGATGAGGTCTCCAGGCAGCAGTACAGAAGGTGGGACCTTCCGACATTTGGTTTTATATTAGTTTTTATGCTGTTGAAGTATTAAAAGTTAACACGTCAGGGATTTTGTAGTGGTTAACAGATAATTAAATCTGAACTGTCCTTAGGAAAGGTTTAATGCAAAACTCTTATGTAGTGGAAAAAGTCGTGTTTTAAAATAGTGATAACGGTCAGTTGTATTGATGTGAGTTTCACATCTGTTCAATCTGTTCTGTTCAATATTGGCCAGAACAGTACTTTAATAAATCAACTTTTTTCCTATAAAATTCTTCCGGTTCAGAAGAAACTGCATGCATTTGCAGAAGAGCTGAAACTGTTGATGTTATTCAGAAGAGCAATTCCTTGAGCTTTTCTCTTTTCCACAGCAAAGTCTAAAAAAAAGTTAAACCAAGCCTTGTTTTCATGTCTATTTTTGTCACCACAAAGCAGTGTTTGTGTAAAGCTAATGCTGACAGCTGATGAACACACATTGTTTCTGAATCATTAAAAATGCTGATTGAGTTTATGGAGCTGATTCCAGATGGCGCTGCTTTAGTGGGAAAGCTGTTTTCTTCCCTTTACAATGTTGTTGTGTTTGTTCTTTCAGATTGCTTCAGAGCAAACCAGAAGTTGTGCGGAAGGCTCTGTCTGAGAACAGTCTGCTGAAAAACATAGACTTCAATGAAAAGTTCCTTGGAGAAGAAAATGTTTCCGAGAGTAAGATGCCATTATCATGCTGGACCAGAAATCTTTTAGATCTTTACTTAAAACAGCTTAGAACTCTTCTAAAAATGTAGTTCAAATGTTTAGTAGATAGTAGTGAGAATAATAATCAACAGTATTTTCACATTTTGCTTTGTTCCTCTGTAGCCTTTTAGCGAATGTAACCCAGCAGTTAGCCTTTAGCTGTTAACCTGTTACCCAGTTCTCCTCTATTCAGTTCAGGGAAGCTAAAAACTGTTGCCGTACTGCACTGCTTTCCATTATTCTGATGGCAATTTACCATGTCTGACTCAAAACTAAATAAGCACACTTGTCACTTTTCCACAATAGTCAAGCAGCCTTACTGTGTTGGACCTCCGAGCTTGTCTGTATTTTCTACATGAAAAAACTCAGATTGTTTGCAGTGACATAGACTGACTGGCACATACCAGATCACAATGTGTTGAAGTTTTTACATATAGTGTTTCTACCAATCAAAATAGCTCAAGGTGTGACAAGATATGCAAAAATATACTTGCAAAAATGACTGGAAATAGACATGGAGCTGTTCCCACTTTGCACAGTGGACAGGGTGACCAGACAGCTTAATTGGACCGCAAGGATCATGAACTTCTTGAGACGCCGAATATCGAGGCTGTTTCCTTAACCACTTTAGTGTAAATGAATAAAGCTATAAGGAACATTTACGTAGAAGTTGTCTATCTCTGAATAATGCAAAACTACCACTTAACAGCTTGACAAAGCCAACAATGGTTCATATTCTGTTTCTAAAAAAAGGTCCTACATCTGATTTTTTTGGAAGGTCTTTGCACAATATTCCAGTATAAAGGCAGAAGTAAAATACAAGAAAAACAAGTTTTAGAAGGTCATTTAAGAAGATTGTTGAAATATTTGTGTAACGCTTTCATACATTTGATTAATAAATGAACTTCTCTGCAGACTACGACCTTCCCCAGCGGCCCAATGAGGCCCACATCTTCTATGGCAACATGAGTAAGGTGGTGGTATCATTGCTGGGAAGTGCAAAGAGCAGAGACTGTGAGGAGAGCGAACATACTGAGCTGCTTTTGCCCTCCACTAGGCACAGTTCAGAGACAGACAGGTAATGCCACACATACCAAATCTCACAAACCTTCTATTAATTACAACCCCTTTCTTTGTAATACTAGTCTTCTGAACTGACAACACAAACATGGGGATGCCAAAATAAAGTTGACTGTGGTTCACAGCATTTTTTTTTATAAAATTAAGTTATACATTTTTTTCCACAGATTTGGAGAAAAAAAGTGTAGGAAACACAAGTTTCTACTGTACATACTGCTTGATACAACGTACTGATTTTGATTTTCTTAGTGTATCGGTCTGTACATTTCTCTATAGTAAACACATTTAAATAAAATATGATGCTTAAGGTTCTCTGCTATGCTTGTATACTGCAGCTCTTTGTGTTCAAATACACAAAACACTGCAGTTATCAGTTTAATGATGGTGTCTAATTTTCAGTGGTTCGACAAATGGCAATGTGTCTCTGGATGTGCTGCCAGTGAAGGGTCCCCAGGGTCCAGCACTGAGAGTGGCAGAGACTTCCTTAAAGGTACTGTAAGGCCTATTTAACAGCGATGATGGTTTATTACAATGAGTGCTGATTGTTTTGGTGCTTTTTCAACTGGAAAAACTGGATTTTCAGTGTTTCATGTGAACGATGTATAGTGTTTGAATGGAGATTATCCCCCTCCATCAGGCTTCAGAACCGTTACACAGGCAGCCTGAGTCCTGGACTATCCACCCAGAGCAGCTTGTCCTTGTTGCACCCACCATCAGTGAGTCAAATCTAGATTTTGAAAGCATATTATTATGTGAACTTGATTTTGAGTGCAGTTGATGACGCAACTAGTGAATCTTTCTTTGTTTTGTTTTAAGATGGTGCGTCCACCACCAGTCATGTTCAGATCCGGAACAATACTTCCAGAGAGCTGAACTTTGATTTGTCCTGGCCTGCTCACTGCCTCACCATCACCCCACAGCATGGAGTCATTGAGCCTCAGTAAGAATAAACTTGGTTGTTCAATAAAGTATTTTTGTGAAGGTGAATGCCCAAATTTTTGGGTTATGATATTTCCTGGGTATCTTTTTGTTTATCTTTTTAAAAAGTTTATTTATTACACTGTGTAGATGATTACACAATGTTCAGTGTACATTTATTGTTTGCAACAAGTTAATTTGAGGTAGGTAGATTCAGACGGTAAAAATAAAAGTAGAAAACAAAACTAAAAATATATTTTCTCCATGTCATGTCATGTCATGTGATGAGCACAAATAGTAAGAGGATCTGAATATTTTCTGAATCTACTGTGTATGTATGTGACATTGACATGTAAAAACAATCTGTCAGTCTAGCTTTACTGGAAGAACAGTACTAGAAAGGGAAATCATTATCTATGTGATATTAACGGTCACAGTTGTATCTAATTTCTTCTTTATTGTGAATCAAGGTGCCACCTGCAGATTTTGATTAGCCCCAACCCCTCACTAGCAACCAAACCCACCCTGCTGCCATGGAGCGGACAGATTTATGTTCAGTGTGACGGTCAACAGAAGGTAGGGACGCTGAGGACGTACTTACTGTACAATTGTTTGAACAAATGCCCTGTAGCAGTGTGGGAACTTAACAATGCTAAGTCAATGCACTGTGATTTCTGGTTCAGTTTATAAAGGTCCAGATACGTCGGGACCTAGCTCTGGATGTGTCTGCAGCCCCAGCAGATTCAACTCTGTCAGCCCTGCCTCCTCAGGCTGCTACTCCCGTGCTGCCTATGGCCAGGCTCTCCACCAAGCCCTTGCTAACACCCCAGACACCTCAGACCCTGGTGGAGATCAGCAACAAGACGATCATCTTTCCCACCACTCCCTCAGGGGAATCATCTGGTGAGGAGGTGGCTGACCACTGGAAAGAATCTGCTGTTTTACTACCAATAAAACTCTACATTAATACGTTGTGCTCAAGTCTGAACAGTCTTACAATTATCTTCAAGAATCTTTTGTGTCAAATACTTTCCAGACTGTTGAGTTTTTAAGTTGTCGTCTTAGGCAGCACATGGTATCTGTATTACTGTGGGAGACTAAAACTCTTTCTCCTGTACTTCAGAGGCCCAGCTGGAGGTGCAGAATGGGGAAGTAGAAGTGAGGTGGTACCTCTCATCATTTGCCCCTCCATATGTCAAGGTGCTTTTTTCTTCATTATCCCTTTGTTCTGTCAGTTGTTTCATTTCATTTACTGCTTTTCTGTTTCTGTTCTTTAACGTCACAGTCTGGGGAACAGCTGCTTTCACTGCTTTTGTAGTTTGTTTCCAGTTTCTTTTGAACAGTTATTTTTCCAAGTGTAACTAAATCCTTTTTGTCTTATGACTCATTTGGTGCATAGTTTGTTATATTCGCCTTCTTGATGCCCTTGTTTTAATGTTGTAGTTTTTTATTTGCTATTGTGTGCAGTGGCTCAGCTCAAACTGTGGTCCTTTCTCTCTCCTCAGGGGGTTGATAACACTGGAGACGTTTACCGGGCCACCTACACAGCCTTCAGATGTTCCAGGGTCTCTGGGACCCTGGGAGCCCTTGAGAAGATGCAGGTAGGCACTCGCATCCAACTAGGTTTGATGGGTTGTTGCGAAGGGAAGGCAAAGATTTACTGCAAGTGTTGTAGGTTACAGGAGAAATGATCTCATGGTACTTTCCATTTTTAGATTAGAAGATGCAGAGGGAGAAACTAGAAAAGAAACACTGGCATTTTTACATTTTTAAACACTTGTATTGAGATAAGTTGTACTGATATTAAATGTGGGAGAAGTGTTGGGGACTTAATGGATCTGCAAATTTTAAACTAGGTGATGTTGTAGAGTTACATCTGAGCCGTTTAAGGCTTAGAGAAACTATTTGCATGGGAAAGACTTCTGAACTTTGATTACAAACGATTTTTGAGGAGTTAAATCAAAAACTGGAGTGGGACTTCAAATTAACTCAGATTGCTTCCTGTAATGTCTCTTTTTTTCCACCCTCCTAGGTGCCCATTACCTTCCTGCCCAGGGACCGTGGTGACTATGCTCAGTTCTGGGACTTAGAGTGCCACCCCGTGTCTGAGCCCCAGCAGAAAACAAGAATCCGCTTCCAGCTCTGTGGCACTGTGAGGCTTAATTTCTTACTTGTTTTCAGGTTTAACCTGACCGGGGATTTAGATGTCATACTGAAAGCAAATGTTCTAAAAACATGTGCTTGTGGAAAATGCATTTTTCCCTTGGATCATGGGATAGTTTTGCCCAAACTAATTACTGTCTGCAACTCTGTTTTAAAAGAAAAAAAAACTTTAAAAACTTAACTTCACTCCAAAATCACTTTTTTTATGGTGTCAAAAACAAAACTGAAAATAACTGTACTGTGCTCTTGAGCTGAAGTCAGTATGCATAATGTTTTCTTTACCTCTGAAACAGCAGTGTGATCATCAGTGTTTTCCTTTTTTCCCCACTGGTCGAGCTTCAACTGGAGAACAACGGATAAAACTCTGCATTTAGATCAACTCAAATGTATTGTACTCCTGCTACCAGGCATTGTGTAAAGCAATAATGTTCAGTCCCAGTCCAAAATGATGTGTACATGGCCATGCTCACTGGTGAAAATGCTCTCTTTAAAGCAATAGGATGTACCCCATTACCATTATCAGTTAAAAAAAGAAAAACTACCAAGTCCCCCAGCATTTATGATCATACCGCGACTGTGGCTTTGTAGTGTTGGTGACAGAGTTAACAAATGAAAACAGTGGGTTGTAGGACGGGATAGAGATCCACCCTGCTGAGATGGGCCTGCGAGGAGCTTCGCATGTGTGCCGTTTTTATTGTAGTATCATGACAGAACCAGTTAACTTAAGAGCATACATACACAGCAAGTGGGATGTCAGATAGAAAGCTCCAGATAAGTAGGTTAAGTGGTTATGATGGTTGTGTTTTTTTTGTTGTGTGCCTTTTGTCTTTGATGCTCTGCTAAAGTGGATCGCCAAATTGTTCAGCAGTGTTTAAGGCTAATCAGTGACAAAAGAGTTGTACCTGGTAGTTTGATGAGGAACTAAATATGAAAGTTAACTCTTGCATTTCATCTGCAAATAACGTGGAAGTAAGCAGTGATGTGTCCCAGCAACAAGGAAGTCATATCTATCTTATCGATCCCCTTTTAAACTGTATTTTAGATATTAAGTCATGGATGGCAGCAAACTTCCTACAGCTCAACCAGGACAAAACTGAAGTTTTAGTCATAGGTCCTGAAGGCCAGAGAGAGAAACTTTCATCCAAATTACATAATTTTAAACCAGCAAAATCTGTAAAAAACCTGGGCGTGATTTTTGACTCTGAGCTGAATTTTATTCCACATATTAAAAATATAACAAAGATCGGTTTTTACCATCTTAAGAACATAGCCAGAGTCCGCCCGTTTCTCTCTCAGGCCAGCACGGAGGTGCTAATGCATGCTTTTATCTCTTCTCGTTTAGATTATTGTAATGCCCTGCTCTCTGGTCTTCCCAAAAAGAGCATTTTACACCTACAATTATTGCAAAACTCAGCCGCTCGCGTGCTGACGAGGACCAGAGGGCGGGAACACATTACACCAGTTTTAAAGTCGCTGCATTGGCTCCCCGTCCGCTTCAGGATCGATTTTAAGGTTCTTTTATTAGTTTTTAAATGTCTTCATGGCCTTGCGCCTTCTTATTTATCTAATCTGCTTTTAACGTATCGACCCTCGCGGACCCTGAGGTCCTCCGGCACCGGCCTTTTAACTGTACCACAAGCCAGGACAAAGACCCACGGCGAGGCGGCATTTAGCCACTATGGCCCCCGGCTGTGGAACAGCCTGCCGGAGAACCTCAGGACTGCAGAGACTGTCGATGTTTTTAAAAGAAGGTTAAAAACTCACCTTTTTAATCAGGCTTTTAACGGAGTTTTATAATTTCTATGTTCTTATTATTCTGTATTTATTATTTTAAGTATTTTACTCTTTTAACCTTTTTACTTATGTCTTAGGTCTTTTATTCTTTCTTTTAGTTTAAAACTTTTAGTTTTTAGCTCCAGTGTTTTCCTCAGGGGTGTCCTCCACACTGGGGGCTGTGTCTGGCCTGCTGCTGGGGGTTCTGTCCGTGGGCCCCTTCGGCCCGGCCGGTTTGGGGGCTCCTCTCCTTGGTGTGGGGATCCCCCTGTCTGGCGGGGCCGGGGGTCCGTGTGCCAGCGCCCCCGGTGGTCATGAGCTGTGGCTCCTCCCGGTGTGGAGGACCCTAGTGTAGGCGTTTTCTACGATCCTCAGTGTCATGCCATGTCTCCACAGTCAGTGCTGAGAGTGTGTGGGCGTGTGTGTCTGTGCATGTATGGGTGTGTGTGTTGGCATGTTTTTACAGTTATGTGTATATATGGAGGGAGGGAGGGATGGGTGCTTGTTTTTACTGTTTTTAACGTTGTAAAGCACTTTGTGTTGCATTTTAATTGGATGAAAAGTGCTATATAAATAAAGCTTGATTTGATTTGATTTGATTTAAAAAGATGTTAGGCGCTCTTCATTTTCAAGAGTATTTTGTTAACCATCTGTTTTGAAGTTGTGTTCAAACATTGCCAAAGCTAGCTGGCCAAATCCTAACATAGTGTCCGTATTTTTAAAGGGAGTAAGGTCTGGACCAATGGTAGGACCACAGGAGGGAGACTGCTCTTTGGTGAAGACAGAGGCTCCATTCAAGACCAGGAAGAGAGCTGATGCTTCAGCAGGAAAAAACAGGTAAATTAGGCGAAGTATAAAAATGTGTATGACCCCATCCAGGATATTTTGTAGTTAAATTTGGCCATGTGAAGTAATATGAGAATACAGCTGACCACTGTAAGACACCACACTTGTCAGTGACGCTTAAAACAATATAAGTGATTAATGGTTGTGGAATTTGTTGTGTGAACATTAGCTTGTTTAATAAAGGAAAACATTTTGAAACACAGTACTCGATTCAATTACTACTGTCATGTTATCTCCATCTTGTAAAAAATGTCACTATTCAAAATGAATGTTCTTTGCAAGATGGAGAGCTTCATTCTAATGAGTAATGTAGTTCAAATGACGGTTATTTTTTACCCTAAGTTGTCTTATCTTCAAATCATTGTCACGATTATTGTGCTTCTTATCCTAACTGGCACTATTTGTAATCTTCAGCCAGGAGGAGGCTGTGCGGAGGGGCGTGCATTCTCCACAGGATCTGTACACCTTCCCAGCCACACGGGTGGGTGAGTCCAGCACTCTGAAGGTCAGCTTCCGCAACAACTCGTCCGACACGCATGAGGTGAGGCATACCTTATCTTCATGAAGACGCTAAGAAGTTGAATTTTTTTTCTCGCTTACTGCAGCAGAAACTGAAATACAGTTATACATATGCAACACTATCTTGTCCAGAAAAGAAAGGCTGTCAGAGCTTAAAGCAAGGAAGCAAGTCTATAAAAGATGATTTTAAAATCCGTCTTCCTTTAGTTTTTTCTTTGCCTGTGGAGATGAGACCTTGTCATCTCAGACATGGAGGATCGGAGTGTTAAAAAGAAGCAGAGTGAACTTCTAGACCTGAGATTTTATAGAGCAGATACTAGTTCTGTCTGTGTGTATTAGTCCATACTGCTGAAAGAAATTGCATGACTGACTTGATGTGTTTGCCCTGAATGATGGAAGTAGTAACACCTAACATTTGTGACTATGCTTTGCATGGATTTGACTTTTGATGTGTGGCTTCTCTAATTGACTTGCAGCTGAAATTTGTAAACCCTAGGGAGCCCTTCCACATCAAGCATTCCAAATATTCCCTGAGGTGAGTCCAATGGTCATTATCCCTAACAAAAACTGTCTTTTTTTTTTATTGTAGCTGGGTGAATCAGAAGTTTTCTTAACTTTGTCATCTTCATAATCCCTGCCTACTTTACTGTACTTCCGCTTTAGGGATTTTGTGTATATTTGTGTCATGAATCTAAGTAACTAAGTATTAAAATTTAATCAAAACATGCTTTGTGATATAACCTGGAGACTGTATGACATCATTTTCCCATTGTGAATGCTCACTGTGGGAGGTCTTGTGAGACACTGGGACCTGGAGGGTGATGTTGCTATATACGGTACACACTTGAGGCCTCGAGGAGCACTGGTGTTTTGCCTCACTCAGGCCTTTGGGAGGTGCTGCCTGGCCACAGGTACCAGCTGTGTTGTACTGTGCTGATGAGGGACTGTGTTCAGAATGGGCACATGTACTTTGTATTTTAGAAAAGGGAAAAATAATGTACATTAAGAGGGGTATTGGAAAAATAAACTTAAAATTAAAGCAGTGTCACGCATACTATTGCATGGCATGACATCTATATGTCATGTGTTGCCACAACCTGAACCTGGCCCAGCTTTGCAGTAGGTGTGTTGTGTTGCTGCTGTGTGTGGATATGTGATGGCTTTGTGGTGTTGCCAGCATGTTGTTGCATTTGTGGGGTATCTGTAGGACCCTCTAAGTCTTAGAAAGCAGTGATTTCAGGGTTGCTTTTTACGTAATAAAAAAGTACTCGGTTCATTTTGCAAAAGTCTCAAATATTTTTTCATTCCAGTTCGTCGGTTGCATTTAGCTTTAAAATCTCTGTATCCAAAATTTGCAACAACTGACTGGAACTTAGCCGGTGCCGTTTTGCTAGTCGCCTTACCTAATGTAAAATTTATACAAAGACCTTAAATTAATTGGACTTTGAATTGGTTAATCCATCCATCCATTGTCTGCAGCTTGTCTATGTCAAGGTGGTGAATGAATAATTAATCGCATTATTAGGAGCTATTGTTATTAGGGCTGCAGCTCATGATCATTTTCATTATTGATTATTCTATACGACATTAGAAAACCGTTTTAAATAAATGCCAGTCTCAACTTCAAAGATCTCAAATCAGAAAAGAAGCAAGTTCTTAGATTTGACAAATGTAACCATGATGCCCATTTATCATCTTTTCATATCAGCGAACATTTTGGTTGTACATGGATAAGAGTTGAAGAGAGTTTGAGTAGTGTTTTAAGATTAGTATTTTTGCCATATTCAGTCTGGGCTCATGCAGTGCAATCCTGAGCTTCATTTTTTAAGGAGAAGCATGTGGATTTGGGCTGGTGCACATCTTATGTATTCATGTTCTAACCTTTCAAGCCTATTTAATTGTCTATTAACCACCATTTTTCTTCCCCTCTCATTAGATCACAGCACTATCTGAAGCTACCCGTCCAGTTCAAGCCCAGCACTGCAGGCAGACACGCTGGCTTGCTGCTCATCCAGTCAGAAACAAGTGGAAATCTTGTTATTCAGCTGACCGGTGAGGCACTGCCTTGAATTCACCATCTACCATCCTACGCCACCTCCTCATGCTGCCTGGTTTTGGGTGGATGATCGTCTCTCTACTATTCATCGTGGGACAGATGAGAGCAACAGAGAAGAAAAGACAAACTGCTCGGGATCAAATAAAAGCAACCCTGGATTGATGTAAATCCTTCCTAGTTGTCATATTTGGAGATGTGGACTGAGACTCTCCAGCCAACACAGCCCCATATGCCTCCTGAGAAGGCGCAGGTGTCCTTAGCAGGCCCGTGAAAAAATGATTGTGCCTGTTTGTGCTTGAAGCCGAATGATTTAAATCTGACTGGCTCTCAATTAGCCTGCACTGCTCTGGCATTTCAGAGAGCTAATGATTTTTGTCACTTGACTCTGGAGCTGGTATTTGCTTTATCCCTGAGTCATGTCACAAGGCAGCATTGTTGTTGCCATGGCCCCTGTCAGACAGTAGCAGCACCGGTTGAGATACATTGGGGATTACTTGGAGCTGGTCACACAGGAATGCCTTTGTCTGTTGTTTGGTAACATGGCTGCTGGGATTTTGTTTTTGGAAAAGCAACACTGTGGCCTTTTTTGCCATGTTACATAGTAGAAATCTGACAAAGGAGCCTTTTTGTCTCAAAAGCTGATGCTGTAATTTCTGCCATTAACTCCTGATTGTAAAATGACCGCAAGAGATTTAAGGATTCTGTTTTTCTGGAGCCACCTAATTTTAAAATTACTATTCTAGGTCTGTCTACATTTCAGAAGATTTTCCTAATCGCCTGTACTGGTGCAGTTTCTATGGAGATGGCTCCTCATCATGCAGAGCCCACCTGCACAGTGGCCTTTGTCAGCACCATGTGTTGACTTCCCAGCAACCTCCAAGAATCGTTCCAAACAGTCCAGATGTACTTAATTTAGTCATGATCAGGGCAGCTCACAGCAACATTAGGATGGTTAATGATTGTTATTACATGCTAAAAGAGTTTCCTCTGGTGGGGTTTTTGTTCGGCAGCTTGCCAGGCCTGCTTAGTATGGTTACCATGGCAAAACGGTGTTAATCACTGTTCCAGTCACAGAAAATTAGCTCCCCATTTCCTCTTTTGGCTCTGGGGCAAATGGCCAAAATTGCTTGGGGGTATTGGATCCACTTTCATAATCAGTTTTGGAACTGGAATGGCACAGGGAAATGTATGTAAACTTCATCAAGGATGTGATGTTAACCTGTTAGATGCCACACATTGTGACAACACACTGGGAAAAACACTAGTGTTTAGCATTATTTTTCTGACTGTGTAGCAAGTTCTAATATGAAGGCAGTATGCTTTCATTTGGTAGCTCTCTACAACCATCCTGACACATTTTAATTTACAATTTGCACATGCTTTAAATAGTATATTATGTAATATATTGTTGTATGTACACATTTTAAATAAAGTTTTGTGATAAATAGGCTTTGCTTCAAATTTTTTAAGCCCACATTACTATAAAAGCACAAAAATATGGTTGATGAGTAGATTTGTTATTTCTGTTTACCTTCTATGCTTGGAGGGTCTACAGTTATTGGTTATGCGATATTTATATTTGTGTCTACATCAATCTATATATTATTTTTAATATATATATTTTAATTAATTCAACCTATATTTATACAGGTATGTTCCAATGAGAACAAAAGAGTGTTTGAAAATGTTTCCCCTCTTTGGTGAATTAAACAGAACCCCAGCCAGGTTAAGTTAATCTGTTGTTGGATCGTTAATATGTCTGACATAACGGTGTCCACACTAGCCCAGACTGGCTGCCACTTAATGTGCTTTTGATAAATGGCTTTAAAAAAGAGAAACGATGAAAAATGTTCTTACTATAAGGCCGTGGCTCTAAACGATTCATTGGCTTTATTTTGATGACGATGCATTTTCAGCACAAATCTTGACTTCAGATATTAACTACACAATTGAGCATCCCATGTGAGTGTGTGACATAAATGTGACATAAATTACACACAAAACTGGTAACAGCAGTAGCGAAAAGGAACATTTGGCGTAGAATGTTGGAGAAAACACTTCTAGTTTGTGTTTCCTTGTTACCACAGGAAAAACCTATTTAAACCTTTTGAAGACTGAATTTTCTCAGAATAAGCCTGACTTTCTAAAATAAAGTCTGGTTTAGTCGGCTTAATAAAAGCAATACCAACAATAAAGCAGTTTGTAAAACATTAAAACATACAAAGCTGCAAATAAAAGATGAGGATAAAGACGGGAATCAAACAAGTGTGGTGCATTCAGTTGCTGGCAGTATTAAAGATGGAGTGACAGTACTGTCTCTCATGAAGTCCATCCACTGTCAAAGCATGACAACAGTTGGCTGCCACAGTTGAACACAGCCTTGTGCTCAGTTTGTTCAGTCCTTTCAGATTAAAACTGTATTAATAACTTTTAAATCTGTACTGTGTCTGACTCCATTTCACATTTCAAATCTTTTAAATTCCAAGAAAACACCAAGACCCTGCAGATCAGATAGCCAAATCTTCCATGACTCAGGATTAAAAGAACAAAGTGGGATCACAGCTTTAAAAAAAAACAAAATAACATAAGTATATAGACAGGCATTTTTATTTATTTTTTTTATGGTTTTTAGTCCTCTGGTTTTGTTTGTGTAATTTATCTGTGTTTGGCTGCTGCCTGATATTTTTTTTTATTCCTGGATTTTCAGTTCACCTGAGAAGCATCATCCATCCATCCATCCATCATCTACACACCGCTTAATCCTCTGCAGGGTCGCGGGAGGTTTGGAGCTGACTCGGGTGAAGGCAGGGGACTCCCTGGACAGGTCGCCAGGGCTACACATAGAGACCGACAACCAAGCACACTCACATTCACATTCACACCTACCGACAATTTAGAATCATCAACTAACCCTTAGGACTGTGGGAGGAAGCCGGAGAACCTGGTGAGAGGGAGAACATGCAAACTCCACACAGAAAGATCCCAGGCATCCTAACTGGGACCGAACCAGGGATCTTCTAGCTGTGAGGCGATGCTGCTAACCACCGAGCCACTGTGCAGCCTGTCAAGCATCACTTGATTTTAAAATGTGATATGAAAAAACAGAACAAAACTAAAAACATCACTTATTTACAATACTATCTACTCTGCTGAAGTGTGTTTGAGCAAGTGAGAGGAACAAACATCTCTCTGAAAAGTCCTTCAGCAAGACACTGAGCTGAGGATGCTGCTGCCTGTCTGATCCTGACCTGTGTGACCTCTGGAACACTGAGGAGTCCCACTCCTGGAACTCCGGCTGCAGTTTGGCATGCGGCCTGCAGGTGTCGCCAAAGCCTCACCCAGAGGCCGGCTGTCAGCATGTTCTGTACAGTAGGACAGCTGGGCTTTATTTTGCTTCCCAGCCTGGAAACAACTGTAGTGCAGTTGGACTTGACGTCTAGCAACACAACATCACAGACTTTAAACAAGCAGACACGGCGGCTTAGCACGTTAGCGACTGCATTAACAGGTAGGAAGCCCGCGACGTTTTTCTTAGTTATTTCTGTCCACCGGTGTGTTTTTTTAAAAAAATGCATAATGCTGTTAGTCGTAGGCGGCTGGAGGAATGTTCTGCTCATGCTAGCTGCTGTGGCTAAACGCTAGTCAGGCTGTCCGGTGTGGGGGTCTGACTTTGGGCCAGACGGTGGAAGTTGCTGTTTAGAGTTGGAGCCGCTTTCCAAGCTGCGCCAGACAGCAGAGCTAAGCTAACTAAGCTAAGTTAGCAGCAGGCAGGCAGGCTAGCCCTGGCACCCGTCCATCCGCCGGGGCCACAGCAGCACCAGTCCGCTATGTCTCCGTCCCTGCGGGGTAACGCTTCCTCTCCCACTGACCATGACCTCCGCCGTCATGTTTATCACCCCCGACTTGACACACAGATGAGGTGTGTTTTATTCAGTTTGGATGCTGTGCCGTTAGCTGTCTTGCCCTGTATGATTTGATGAAGAGGCTAGCTGTGAAGCTAGATTAGAAAGCTGATACCCCGAGTTGTCACTCAGATTTTAGGCCAGGAGGCTGCACAACTTTTTTTATGCAAATGATGAACTGGTGTCACTGGGTAGCCTCACCTGGGACGAGCTGCTACAGAGCTGTGGGTAGGGTCTAGGGTGGGGCGAGGACCACAGTAGGGCACAGGGACATCCAAAGCACCCATTTACATCCTCTTCTTACTTATGTTTGGAATCCCCTGGCCTCAAACACCTACCAGGCTGCACATTTCCCCTTCCTACTCTGGTCAAGATCAAGAAGATGATGAGGGTTAAACCATCTGTGCACATCAGTCATAAGTTCTACATTGTTCTAAAAGTTAACTTCCATTCAGGTTTGAAGAACTGCTTACTATGCATAGTCTGGTGATCTGTCAAAAGTAAAGAACTCAGCATCCGCTACTTCCTCCAGACCTTAAAGTTTCCATCTGATGCAGTATTATAAAACGTTGATCCATATGTGATGCTGTGCAGTAGCAGAGCTCTGATCTTCCTGACAGTACTCCAGCCCACTGATCGGGTTTACATTAATTTGATTACTGAGCCCTGTTCTCTGGTGAGCTGCATGAAGGGCAGGGTTTTTTTTCCCCCTGTGTGAGTCTGGTAGAGAGACATTCAAGTACATGTTTAGTGTGAGCTTTGTTCCTTGCCTGGCTGGCTGTACACATAAGCCCCCTTCAAACCTATCATGCCTCTGCTTGTCCTGAAGGTTTAGGACCTCTCAAAGAGGAAGAGTCCTCCACGCTTTGAAGTATTGTTATTTCATGTTGTTTATCATTGTTTTTCACCTGTCTGTGACCCCACCCTCCCAAATGCTTGCACACACACTCTCTCTCTCTAAAGTTCCATTGTTCTTGCCTTTCTATCTCATTCACACACTCTTTTGCCCATGTACATACTCCACACTGCTCTGACACACACCCAGCCCGGTGTGTTGTGGAGTTTGGATGCTGTGTCAGAGTCCTTGGCTGTGGCAGCAGAGTGCAGCAGCGTAGGAAGCTGGAGTGGGTGCTATTGTATCTTTATCCTCTGCTGCAGCACTGATGAGGTGAGCTGTGGAGGTAAAGCTTGTTAAGTCGGGTTCAATAAAAGGACGCCTGTGGATAATGATGAAAGTATGGAGACTGGTAAATATCGCCAGCATGTCAGGGTGTCATGGTATTTAAGATCTTCATGAATTAAGGTATTAAAACTGCGATAGTCTAATCCTGTGGGGCAAGTTTAGCCATCAGGAAATAATACACCCATCAGCCACAGCATCAAAACTCCCTGCATTATATTGTGTTGGCTCCAGGACATAGGACCTCTGAGGGTGTCCTGTGCTTTCTGACACCAGGATGTTGGTCATGGATCCTTTGGGTCCTGTGGCCTGCAGGGTGGGGCCTCCATATGTAGGGTTTGTCCTGACACGTCCTGTGGATGCTTGATTGGATTGAAATCAGGGAAGTTAGGAGGCCAGGTGAACACCTTGGACTCTCTGTTGTGTCTCTTGAGCAATGTGGCGTAGCAGTGTGTTTACAAAAGGGAGTGTGCTTGTTCTACGACCATATCTAGATAGGTGGTATATGTCAACATAACATCTGCATGAATGCCAGGACTAAAGGCTTCCCAGAAGAATGTTATTTCAATGTTATTCACTTTACCGGCTAGGAGTTTTAATGTTGTGGCTAATCGGTATATATTTTATCAGATATCTCAAAGGAGTTTTCAGGTATGGCTGACTGGACCTCTTCTTAGGTTAGAAGTGGACGAAGCCATGCTGAGAATTATGTCTTGCCCCTGGACTCCTTCTGTCATGATGATCAGTGTCATTCACCTCACCTGCCAGTAGTTTGAATGTTGTGGTGGATCTGTGTTTTTGCCCCCTTGGTATAAGAGAAAGTTTCAATTTTCTTGTTTCCATAAAAAAACTCATGCATACTTTTTCACAAATCTAGAAGACAGAAAAGCAAATACAGGTCTTTAAATGATAGCACCCTATTACTGCTATTACTGCTGCTAATGTTTGGACAGGCAGTACACTGGTCTCCATGGCTGTCTTTACTCTTGTACAGCATGTAAAGACATTTAAAGCTCTCTCAGCTCCATAATCTGTTACAATAAGCTCAGATCTATAATTTATTACAGTGGAACAGAGGATGATTTCTAATTAATTAACTGTGCTGAAGTCAGATGCACTCACATACTGTAAATGTGCACCTCCAGACTTCAGGAGGACATGTCTTTGACTGAATGAATGAAGGAATTTGGCCTGGCATACTGTTAACAAGTTGTTGACGGGTTTTTATCAGCTGCTGACATTTGTGGTCATTACGTCATGCTCTGCTGGCTGACATTCAGTTGTGTTTCCTTCAGAGTCTATAAACCATTTTAAATTAATAGCTGAGTTTTTTCTTAATAATACTGAGCCTTCATGACTAACAAAGCAGCAATCAGACTTAAATGTTTCAACATTCTCATAGTTAGATCTTAAGTGTAACATTTTTACATCAAGCCTTGCACACTTGAAACCAGCGAGAACACAGGCAAGAACCCGAAAACAGAAATCTGTAATGTGAAATAACCACAGCTGTTTAAAGTTAAGTAGAAAATTTTAGGTTCATGTGGAACCTCAACGCTCATACTTTCAAACTAGCGGAGAAAAATATGTGTTTGGGCCTTTAACCCTCAAGTGACCAAGCTATTTTAGCAACTAATATGACCGAATGGGGTCATTTATGACCCCATTGACTTTTTATAGGAATACTTCTATATAAATTATTGTTTTAGGATTCTTCATATTTATTTCACTCTGTAATATATTTGTCCATCATCTAATGTAATAAGGTATGGAATTTTATTTTTTTAAAAACAAAAACATAGCCAAAAATAGTAGCCATAGACCTTCCCTGAGGTCATAAGTGACTCTGCACAAGTTTGGATCATACTTGCCACACGGATCTGCCGATCCTTGAAAAATTCTATGAACAAATGCAGAACACATAGACTGACAAATTCATGAAAGGAAACTTTTTTCCAATTAAAATTAGAAAAATGGTGCACAAAAATATATGTCTGGGGTCATAAATGACCCCACTGGGTCGCTTAAGGGTTAAGGCTGTGGTCACTGAACAATACAAACCAGATTTCATGTTACATTCTGTCACTTGTACAATTATTTGAGTCAAAGTCCAAGGGAAATTAGCCACTGACATTGTGGGTCCCTATTTTTCTTACACATTCCTGCTGCCTTTTCCACGCCATGCTAAGTTTAACTTTAAGTTTAAGATCTGATGACTGTGATGTGCTGTAGTAAGTAGCCGAAATGATCTAGGAAAAAATTCAGAAATTGCAAGAGTGCGGATGCTGATGTAGACAATACAGGTTTTAAAGCCCCATTGTTTTATGAGAAATGAAGTAACTAATGATATTTGTAGGCGTTGAGGATATACACGGTGCAATCGATGAGAAAAAACAAAACTTTGTTTGCCAATATTGTACTTGGTTGCCTTTCAGACTTTAGTGTAGCATCTGTGTCTAGCTGGGTCGTGCAATATACGGTTGAATTTTTTATTATAAACAATACAAATGCCTTTAGTTCATCAGAGCCTATCAACAGTTACACCGTACGAGCAGCCAGAACCAATGTCTTATTCATTTGCAGCGCTTCCTCATTCTGTATCTTTCAGGCGTATTACACGATCAGCTGGTGAAGTTTGCCGAGTTACCATGAAGCTGTCATGCAACTTAGAGGAAACGTCTGTAAATTACACAGATTTTCCCTCATCTGATTTGTTTACAGACATATGCATACACATAAAATCATACAGATTATAAAAAAAAACACCAGTATCAGTGTAGGTGTGGTAAAAGTTCAGTCAGGTGGTCTGATACTGGCAGTGGCAGATTGTGTTGTGCTAAGAAGCTGCAAAGCATGGCTTCAGTCCGTACCACATTTGTCAGGGCATCAGGTTTGGAGGGACATGCAAACATTCCCATCTGTGGCTGATTTTACCTCTGATGTATATTCCTCTGGTGTGGTTTCGGGATAAGATGTCCCTTTACATGTACACACTGGATGATGTCTTACATATAGATTGGTTTTTGGGGGTATGTTGATGCTGTTGATGATTACTTTATGTTGATTTCATGTCTAATACATTTTGCTCCCATTTATAAGTCTTGCAGATTTTTCTATTGGGTTATGCAGGTGGGCTTCCAAAGGGATTGATTTGTTTCAGTGTTCCAATACTGTCTGCAACTCTGGGATGCTTTATGTTAAGCTAGTCTGAACACCATACAGTCTAAATAGCACGTTGCAAGTTAGCACAAGACAACTTGAATATTACATGTAAAATACATGTAGAATTACTATCTCGTGTTTAGTCTAATCCTTGTAATATGCTTGTGTAGATCGTGTTCTCCAGAATTTCTATAGGGCAGATTTCACAGGCAATTAAGGCTCTGCAGTCTCTTGTTTAATTCAGCCTTTATTTAAATCAGAACTCACACAGAGGGTGAACTTTCTCTTTTTTAAGGTCATCTCTATGCGCAGGCTAAACTGCGAAGGTAGAGTCTATTAATATATAAGTGAATAAAAACTATCAAGTCATGAAATAATAACCAAGTGGCAAAGTTGAGGGGAAAGTCAGCGGGTAGACAGTGTGTATTATTAGCTCCAGTTATGTCTTCTCGTCTACCAGGTTGAGATGTGCGAAGCAGACACACACTGTACGACCGCCTCGGAGCCAGACTTCTGTGTCCATCTGTCTGTTTGTATTTCTGTCTGTCTCTTTGTTCTTACTAGACTGTGTGTGTGTGTGTGTGTATAACTGTAACTGACCGGCAATCCATGTGTGTGTGTGCACTGCGAGCGTGTGTGTTTCGCCCTTTGCCAATTAGCGGCTTCTCACCTCCCGAGGCGAGAGGCTGAGTGTGTGTTAGACAGAGGAGGGAGACTTGACGGGGCTTGTCTGCCGCTGACGGCTCAGCCTTAACCTGAACTCTCACAGTCCTCCTCTTTCTGACACACACACTTCAGTCTGTGCATTGAACTCTCACACAAACACACACACACACACACACATGCAGGACGTGAGCCCCAGCCAGTTGTTGATAATACAGCCTTGTCTGTCTCCGAGTCCATGTGACACGCCAAAATGTGACAGTATTGTGTTGGTGGAGCGAAGGCGCGAGACGGGCAAAAACGAGTGCCAGCCTGCACCAGAGTGTGTGTGTGTGCGTCTTTGTCTGGATTGTGCTCATTGGAGTGTGTGTCATTGTATGTACAAATACACTGTCTGTTATTGTGTGCCTGCAGAAAGTGGTGTGTACGTGACTTTATAGAGTGAGAATAATGTAAAAAGCATGGCATGTGGAGGCAAAACAGACTAAAGCAGTGCAGCGGCAGCCTGGAGAAACACATTACACACGAAATCAGAGTTTGTTCAACTTTCCTCTCTTTGCAACTGTTTTCTTTACATAATCGTCTTAAATAGATTTTTCATGCCGCTGTATAATTAATCAATAAAAGTTCATTATATGTATGCTACAAGCTCCGTCTAATCTTCTCTACAACGACTTGAAAAGGTTTCTGAAAACCAGCTTGATGCCACAATTTCTTTAAAGTCATTTGGCAACCTGTAAAAACAAATCTATGTTTGAGATGCAGCATATCCTTTGAAAAATAGTACAAGCAAGCATTTCACATTCTCGCCAAAGAAAGGAAAAGCCTTTTTAATATCTCTATTCCAATTTCAGTGTTTTCAAGATTTCGTCTTGGCCAGAACCAATCTCCTCGCCGAGTTCTGACTGAATACATCCCAAAATGTTGTGCTAGTCAAATGAAAGATCAAAGTGCTGCGTGAAACCCTCTGAGAAAAGCCGCGGTTTTATTTTTAACCCCGGTTGGCATACCACGATAAGTTGATCAAAGAAGTTATTTGCCAAAAACATGGTATATTCTTCCGCCCTAACCCTGCAGAAATCACAGCGCTGAGGTGCGTGTCCTGTGTGAAAGTTAATCTCAGTCATTTACTTACCACAGAGGAGCCTTTCAGAGATGCAGGGCTTCTGTTGAGGTTTTCAAGGCTGCTGCTGTTTGACGCCCTGATCTTGTTTATCTCTATTGGAGATGTCATGGGTTGGTGAACAGTTTGCTACATTTAATCATATTAATATAGCTTAGCAATAGGTTTTCTTTCCTTTCTTGTATTCACAAATACTGCATGTTGGACCATCATTACTAGACCAATGAGTGCACCAGAGTCAGTGCTGGATGCTGATATGGCGCCAGGGGTTTTGTATCGATACTGAAACTGGATCTGCAACTGTGCGGTGTAATCGACAGGGGATCAATCTGCTAATAGTTTCATAATCAAATAATCTTTTGAATCAGATTTTCAGCATAATGGTCAAATATTACTGTTCTGTTCTGTTTCTGGCCTCTCAGATATGAGACTTTGATGCTCTTCTTTATCACATATGATAGTAAACTGAATATTTAAGGAAAGCTGTCAGACAAAACAAGACGTTTGAAGACATCGCCTTATTTTATGGTAATTATAATGGTGTTTTTTCCCCCCATTTTTGCTGTTTTTAAAAATGATTAAACACAGTTTTTCAACATAAAATGCCACCAAAGCACAAGCAGCCATAAGCAGACCTAAATTCAACAGGTTAAGATGTGGTTATATCGGAACCATTCACAATTTTGACGAAACATTCCATGGTGAAGGCTGATGCTTTATATTTCTGAACCTGCCTTAAAAGTAGCGAGCGATACCCAGCTAAACTGAATTGAGCAGAATGTGTGAGATTATCATTTCAAGCAGGAGAATAAACTTCACACTGCTTCATACTGTGTATGTATGACAGGGCATGGACTAGGACCTTGGTGGGATGTCCTGTGGTGTTTGATGTCTGTGCTTGTCGTATGTGGCCTCCATATGTAGGCTTGGCTCAGTGGATCCTATGGATACTCGACTAGACTGGGATCCGAGGAGTTTGGAGGCTGGGTCATTGATTTGGGCTCTTTGTTGTGTCCTTCAAGCCTTACTTAAGAAGTTTTCAAGGTGTGGAAAGGTGAATTGTAAACATTGTGGTGCTGTTGCCATTGGTCTTGGTCTTTAGTGGGTAGTACATGTCAATGTGGCATCCACGTGAATGCCAGGAGCCAAAGCTTCCTATCAGAACATAGAATGGAGACAGTATTCACAGGTACTGTATAAATGCAAAGGCAAATAAATTAATGAAAAAGAAGCTGCATATCTGTACCGATTTGAGTTTTTTTGGTGTCTTATGAAACATTTCTTATGACCTGAGTATTTCTGAAATTGCGGCTGTGGCCTTGCACTTGTCTGCAGGCGCTCAGTAACTGCTGGTTTCTCTGTCACATTTGATATCTCTCTTACTGCAGGTGGTATGTTGATGAAATCTGGTGGGATTAATTCATCTTAGTGGAATGCTTCATCTTTTCTGTAATAAATTAACGAGCCTATATGGGGAGCTGCTTTATTTATTTTAACATACATTATCTCAGATATCAATAATTGGATTTTGACAAAGACCTGGCAAATGATACAGCTAATCGTGTTCTGGCACTTTTCAGATTGCACAGACTCAGGCAGCTTCTGCGGTTACAAGGAGGTGGTGCATTTGGTTATTATTTGTTACTGAGGAGTACTGCGTCATCCGTGGTGGAAGGCACGTTTTCTGTTGCTTTGCCATCATTGTGATGGTTATCGAGAGTAAACACACTTCCTTCTCCACCAGGAGTCATTCCCCTCTCCTCATTTATCTTGCCTTTTGCTTCTTTGGGAGCCCAATTGCCAGAGATCTCAGCCCCTCAAGCTTTAGAGAAGAGAAGCTCCCCAGCATTTGGCTAATGGCGCCGCAGTTCCCACACTGATTAGCAGTAGTCCAGAAAGTGCAGTATTAAGTCATTGATTAAGTAGTTAAGAAGTCCTAGAAACAACCCAAAAGTGCTGGAGACAGCAATTTGATATTGTTTTACTCTTTAAGCCTGTTTCACTGAAGACATTTAAAGAGTTTTGTCAAACAGTGCATTCACTTACTGCTAGAGTGCTTTTAATACAGTTCGTCCTTGTTTGCATAGCTTCATTTAACCACAAAGTCTAAGTAGGAATTTAATAATTCAGTAAAGTCCCTGTATGGGAGAAAAGATTGGAGAATGAGACACACAAACACACACACATGCACACACGCTGATTTCACATTGATGCTGTTACCCTGAAAACCTCCACTTCTGAGGTTTTTCCATTTTACTCAAATTAAAGATTTACATGCTCTTTTATGCAAAGCATTTCACAGCACTGCAGACTATGAATCTCATTGAAAACATAAAAAAAGATAGTTTCAACAATAACCGCTCAGTCAGTGGGAAAAATAAACCAGCATTGTCCTCAATTCATGAATAGTTTGAGATGTATTCATCTGACAGCTGGAAATGTTTCCCAGTAGCTTCATGATGAGATACAGCAGGGTGTGTGTTTTACTGCGCGTGTCTGTGTGTGTGTGAGTGTGTGAGGTGGACGTACCCTTCCTGAGGAATGCTGTACTGAGTGCTACTCTGCTCTCGTGTGGTAATTCAATAGACCAGCTACATGAGCCACATACTGCACACACTCCTGATTATGTCTGCATGTGTGTGTACATACCGCACATTTATCCATCCATCTGTGTGTGCTTATCTGAGAGTGTGCACAACTGGGTATTATACAGCTGCAGATTGTGTTCATCTCTTCATCCGTCCTTGCACTTGTATGTCTGCAGTGTGTGTGTGTGTAAGTAGTGTGTATGTGTACTTAAAATAGCCCGGGTTTTAGTGCTCTTGTTCTCGTGGTGCTAGTCTGAGACGTCTGCAGCCTGCCTTTGTTTGAGCGCCGTGTTGTCGAGCAGACCTTTTGCTAAAGGCTGAGATGTTAGCAGGCTGTGGTCTCTGCATTATTGATGCAGTCTGTGACGGGGCGGCACAGGCCATAGGCTACAACTTAAAAAATCACAAGGTGGAGTGAACTCCAGCTGAACTCGCAGGGAATTTAGCAGGAGACCGCAGAGACAGGGGGCCTTTCTGGCTTCAGTCTAAAACTGAGGTCTCTTAAATCAGGAGCTGAGAGACGACCTGATTCCGGTGACATGACGAGTTTACCAGTGCATTTTAATGAGCCCGGGTCCCAGGGCGAGACTCAGATGATTAAATTTGGCTCATGGGCCGGAAAAGTTTAAGACAGTCTGCCTTAGATAGGGGCTGAGCTGCACTGTAGATACGAGGACTACATGAAAAAAACTACTGAATGGCATAAAAGGAAATTAAACAGCCTACCTTGTTTCACTTAGCCGTTACACTCAGTAAGAACATTTGAGTATTAAGTTATTGTGATTACTGCAGTGATTCTGAAGCGCAGCAGCCTCGACAAGAGACACATTTATAATATGATGGCCAAAACTGAAGCAGCAGATGATGACATTTTGACTTTCTGGTGTTAATATGAGTCAAGATCATAAAGCATAACATCCTTCATTGTCCATAGGATTGTCATTGTGCAGCATCTCACACACTGCACATTCAGTTTGGGTTTTCTGTGGACATTTTAATGAGGACTGTTTTGAAAAGTCGTACTTGCTATCTTGGTGATAGTTAGATAGGACCACTTTAGTTAGAGTCACCTGGATTGCTTAGCTTATTATAAAAATTGGAAAAGGGGAACTAGGGAAGCACCTAGCCGAACTCTGTCCAAATGAAATTCAGCTACCAGCACCACTGCCTCTCCATGATTAACACAGTATCTTATTTGTTTAATCAGTACGAGAAATTAAGTTTAAGACAGACAGTTTGTGGTTTCATGTGGATTATGTGCCAAAATGGTTCTGGAACTGTTATAACTGTTATACAACTGCATTATTCCTTGAGTAACAGGAAGCATTCACAGGCTAAGAAGTAGTGTTCATGGTGAGTAGACTGAACTTAAAACGGGGATAGGCTTTATTTCTCGGCATTATTGAGCAAAAATTCTATGCTAACCTTGCAGCATACCGCAAGTGAAGTGGTCCTAGAGGAAACAGAATTTCCGCACCTCCTCCTGGTTCTGTTGTAATGCTTTAGGAAATGTAGCCCGTGGCAGGAGATTTTAGCCAATCACAGGGCTTTACACTGATCAGATCCAGGGTGAAGCCACCAATGAACATTAGCTTTTAGCTCGGCTGTCGCACGTGTGTGGTGCGAGGAGCTTAGAACAGAAAGGGGAAAGGGAAGATCTGCAGTACGCGGGCGGTAAATGTTCAAATTGTGGCTTTTTATCTCTTTTCCAATTTCTTACGACTGTAGCTTTAATGTTCAGCATCAGTGTCCCTTTAAAGTAGCACATTCAGAATGATCAAGTTGTCTCTATGATAAAGTGGCACTGCATAGGAAGCTTTGGTACTCACTTGAATCTACATTTGCACTTCTTCTGTTAGGATGTACATTATCAAGTCATTTTCTCCATATGTTATACCTGAACTAGTCTTATTTACACGGTTATATTTTCATTATATAGAGTGACGACTGAAAGATTTGATCATATTACCAGCTGCTGAAAAGAAGACTAAGCTGTACAGTGTTACTGTACCAAGCTGAAGTATTCACATTCATATTCTTTCATTCACTTGGTGATAGAGAGCAATGGTCAGGGTGAGGAGAAATTGTGCACGGGAAATGTCTTTGTTATGCCAGATACATGTATAAGATGAGATATAAAAGAATTTCTCAGATGTATTTTTGCTTTTATTTGATGAACAAAGATCCCTGACTGGACTTGACCTGGGGACGTGGTGTCTGCATGGTCAGTGTCTTATACCGGGGCTCTCACTGTCAGAAACTAAGAAGACTAAAGAACAGCATTTTCCGGTGTGGTGTCGTAGAACTTAATCATTAAGTGTCTAGAGATGGTGACATATCCTTTGCATGTCCATCTTAGTATCTCACCAATACCTGGTATTTTGACCACCACATACTGTAAAATCCGACTGCAACAGTGTGAGGAGGAGAGACACAGCAGGCGTCCGTTGGGTTCTTCTTAAGGCTGCATATTGGCCTGATTGGCAGAACAAGCAGACACAAACACAAAACAGCATCTTCCAGTGTAACTTTAGATACTTCCTAGCTGCTTCAAGCTAATCAGCTGTGGCTGGGGCTAATCGCACATACCTCTATTGTTAAGCTGTAGCCCTGGAAGTCCATCCATTAATGGAGAGGGCAACTGCTTGCACTTGCTTGTCCAGGGCATGCACAACAAACTGACTCAAATATATACAATAGTTCACATTGTAGCAGAGCTCAAGCACTTTAATCAAATGTTTTAAAATGGCATTTTTTATGGCAGAGTATGTTCACTTATTGGTAATGATAAGCATCCTTAGGGCATTTGTTAGTTCTTCAGTACATAAGTCAAAATCAGGACTGATCGTCAGGCAGTACCGTGCTTTATAATGTATTCCTTTCTTATCTTTATTCCTGTCTTCAACTGTGTTCACTGCACAACTCTGCCTGCAGAATAAGTCAGCTGACATGACTTTTGTGTTCACTTTGTGCAGCTGACTTTCCTTTGTACCCGTATATCATTTATGTATTCAGCCATTTGAAATTTATGTATGCAAGTTATGAATAGTGTTTAATGGAGGCTCCGAGTCTCCACATATGAGTCTTTTAAATGTAACAGTTTCTCGGTGCACATATTTTTCAGATCAGAATTCAGACATCGTACAAATGTGAACTCTGATAAGGCATGTTTATGTAATTTAATCCATTTATGTATATTTATTTCATTCTGCAAGTAGTTGGCATCAAGGAGTTCTTAGGCCAGGAAGCTCGGCATAAGAAACTGGTACTGCTGATGCCATAGAAATGCAAATTAGCAGACGACGTCATCTTGCCCTCAGGACAGGAGCAAGAATTTTAAATCAGGAACAAAAATCTGCCAGTTGGCATTCTGTAGAGAATCACACACCCCTGTTTTAAAGAAGGATGCGATGGTACAACAATCGTCTTCATTTAACGTAACAAGATTGGACTTTTTTGAGTGTTATACATGTAGTAACACAGAGGAGGGGAGAGTTTGTATGATGCTGTTTTTTAACATGTCACAAGAAGCTGTGTGGTTAGATACTGACAGACATGTCCTTGAATCTGCTGCTGCAAGGCTTTCTCACTGCAAATCATTTGAATTTGTCTTCTGCCAATCACTGTCCAGTAAATGATGGCTGTCTGTGGTTGTCTTGTTGTTGGTGTCTCGCTGGAAGAAGCTAAAAGCCTTACCTCAACCTAGTAGACCTCATCAGCCAATCTGCAGCAGATAATTGCCCACTTTTCATACCTACTTCTACTATGAACCATCATATTTGACAGAACAAGTCGTGAAAGTGTGGGAATTTGCGAGTCCACTCTAAATAGTGAGATGTAAAATTGGTTTAGCACAACTGCCATGGTACAGTATGTTCACCTGTGTGTGTATCAGTGTTGTCAGAATAAGAATCAGCATTACTTCCTGCAGGGATGTGTCTTTGTTGCAGCTGCCCAAATATGTGGAAGTTGTAAGATTGTACAAGAAATTCAGTAGAAAACAAGAAAGTACAGGGTTGCATAGTCTGGAATCTTGCCGTAACAGACTGGATGACGTCATGCATTGCAGCGTTATTGGAGGGGGGCATGTAAGCAACAAAGACCACATGTTAAAATGTGTGTGTTGTGTCGACGTAGACCTACAACTAGCAGTTCAAAATGTGAGCGGGCGAAATGTTTCTTCACAGTAAAACTAAAAGCAAAACAGAAGTGTCAAACCCTCCACTTTTTTTCTTTTACCTGATTTGTAAGACAGTTCAATGTCTGTTATCAGTTGTTATCATGCCTGTCATTGCCAATAGATGCCCTCCTGCACATACTAGTAGGCAACACATTATGTAAGTGACCTCTTGCAGTCGTGTGAGTAAGTCAGATGCCAAAATTAACATGGGTGTTTATGTATAGCCCGGTATTAAACAACTAAACCGGCTTCCTGATCGACCTCTGCAGCTCTGAACCTTTGGTGACTTCTCCTCCGCCATTCATCCCTCTAGACCACACTCCCCAAACATCTCTTAAAACCCTTAGACCATCTGGAAAAGTACTCACATGTGTTCTAAGGACACTGGTGCACGTTGTAATTTGTGTGTACCTTCAGAACTTTTAAAGATCTGGACACACCAGAATGCAAAATGGTGAAATTTTGCAGAAATTGTCGGTACCAATGTGCTGCATATAATATAACTTTTGGGAACATATTTGTATCGTCTTCCAATAGTGAACATGTATGAATTATGGAAACTGAGGGTACTAGACAGCCTGATACTGCAAAAAAACAAGGTCTGCAAAAGAGCAGAGGTTTTCCGACAGGAATCAGTGGTACAGACATGCCTTTTGAATAAATGGAACTTACTGTCCCACTTGTGACTGAACTAAGCTAATGAGATAATGTGCTTTCTGACTTTTAGCGATCTGATCTTCTTTACTTTTTCAATTTCTTCTTATTCAGCAAAGTGTTGTGTAATGACGAACAAAACAGAAGGAACAGGAGGGGAAAGTAAAGTGAAATAGAGAGAAGCTCTGGGTTAGTGGTTAGATTACATGTTACGGCAGTTCATTGTCACTAGTGCAGGTAGTCCCTGTCTTACTGTTTGCTGCTGTTTTGGTGGAAGCACTACACCTCAGTCATTTAATGTCGACCTTTAATGTCTTGACCTGTAGTCTTTATTTGCTATTATTTCTTTATTTCTTGTGCAATAACACACAGTTAGTGTATGTGTGCATGCTTGTCTGAGGTGTCATAATTGGCTTATTGGTTAACAAACTCCATCAAGTGCAGCGGTGCAGCAGTCTTATCTGATAATTCATCGTGACGTCCAGGAAGCATTTGACTTTTGTGTCACTCAAGCTTCTGCTCCACTGATGAGACGCTCAGTGATGGCGGATGAAAAAAATCAGATCTGTGTGGAGCGACGGGGAGACGGTAAACGTACGCAGATCACATAGATTTCCTTCCTGTGAGGTTTGACTGGTTTCACGGCACCTGACCTGGAGAATTGGGGGCCAGTAGTTTATCTCAATGAACCAGCTCCACAGTAATGGATGGAAACACACAGTATAGTTCCCATTTTCTTTTGCAGATTTCCAGGAAATTGGACTGAAAATTTCCACTACTTTTGGATGGAAACCTATCGTCTTGAAAGATGTCATCACAAAGTGCTACGCTGGCAGTAAAGTTGGTGAGTAAATTGCTGTCATAACTGATAGGAAATGTGGCCTAAACTTAAAATAAGACCTGTGAATTAATAACTAAAACTCTGTGTGTATGTAATTTAATACATTCACATGATAGTGAATGATAAAGAATTCCATCATTGGTCTCAAAATATTTTATATATTCAGGTAGCACTGACTTAAACATTTGAAGTGTCTACATTTTCCTAACCCAAGGTTGAACTCAAGGATTGCATTAAAATACCATCGGCTTATGTTAAATTGCATTCTAAATCTGACAGTGCATTCTTGACAAAATTTAATTAATAGAATTTAATCGATTAACGCTAAAACAGCATTTTTTTAACAGACTCTTCAAAAGGTAAAAATATCCTACCTGTTACCAGGCAGCTGAACTAAATTAAGTGCGTGTGTGTGTGTTTCTGTCTGCTAATGCTGTGTAATGAGTCAGTCGGTGTGGGTTTGTGTAGGCCGATGTAGGCTCGGGTAGGATCGCTTTGTGTGTGTTAATGTGTGATCGGGTTGGCTACTGTGGGCCGGTAGAGGCTGCTGGAGGTTAGTTCAGGTTACCAGTCGGTGTGTGTGTGTGTTGAAGTGGAGGAGGAATAGCCTCAGAGCCACTGCCAAGACCTTCAAGGAAGTTTCCCTGGCTCTGAATCCACAGCTTTAATTGCTGGGAGTCTTTGTGAATACCAAGGGACAGCACTAACTCACTCCCTTTCTTCTAGTCTCTCACTCCGTCTCTCTCTCCCTGTTCTTTTCATGTTCCTTTCTCCTTTCTTGCCCTATCAAAGAGTCTGGGTGTGTTTACATCCTTAACTTGGTGGTGGCAGGTGGGTGGTGCGGTCAGCAGCACTCTGAAGTCATTATGACAGTGAATTGGAGGAGATTCACATTTCCAGGCAGTCTATTGTGTTGTTGGCAGAATTGTTCTTTCGCCTCATCAGCCAGCAATGCACTCATTTAAGTCTTTAAAGTGCTGCACCTCAGTGTGTAGACAAGAGACGAGGTTGTGTGATTTTAGCACACTGAAGTTCAACACACCACCTGTTTGTGCTTGCAGAGGTTTAAATTTCTGAGCAACTGCTGCATATTTGATGTGTACAGTGTTAAAGTGACCCAACGTGATGTTAGCTAACGTACTGTACCCGGTGGAATGTGAATGTTAGCTGTCGTCTGTGAGCTGTCCAGCCGGGCCGCTCCTCTGTAACTGCAGTTTACAAAACGTATTGCTCGGAACCGTCGAGCAGCAGGGTTTGCGACACACTGGCAGAAACTCTGGTTATCATTTTTGGTTGATCAGTTCTCCTGTGCTGAGATCAGCAGTGTCCCCAGACTGTGAGAAGGTGGTCCAAGTGATTCACATCAGGCACTGACGCACTTCAGTGTCAGCATGAAAGCCACACAATGGCATCACCAACTCACTGGCAGAGAAATCAGTGATTTTAGTTGATTATTTGTTGCACCCTTATTCTCTGATTCTTAATGCTCAGATACACTACCCGCTCCTTGACACCAGGTTCATATTAACAGGCAGCGTTGGAATGATGTTGACCTTCTCGTCTCACTGCCACAAAGAAAGCTAATTTTCCCAAACGTTGAATCTCTCTCCGGCTTAAGCAGTGACTCACCGTGTTGTAGCTTCTAAGACCTGAAAACAATGCAACAGACTTACTACATTACTGGGAAACATCCATTCTTTAGCAAGAATTGTATCACCTCTGCATTGTGTGTGTGTGTGTGTGTGTGTGTGTGTCACTGGTTTGTGCAGAGCACTGCAGTCTTGTCTTGCCAACTGTTCAGAAGTTGGCACCTGGCCAACTGTGACAGTACTTTCTGGGGCGTCAAGTCGAACACCACACACACACACACACACACACACACACTTCCATTCAGACACATGAGGTGATGGAAATGCCATAAATCTGTCAGTGAGGCTGAAATGAGCTTAGTGCCACCAGGGGGGTGTGTGCTCTTCAGCGACGTGTGCACAATAAAATCCCAAGGACTATAGAAGCCGATCTGTCGCGTGGAACTGTGTGTGTACATCTTTGTCTGCACATACAACATGTTCTGGAAATATCCCCTTACACACACACACACACACACACACACACACACACACACACACGCACCATCTGACTTTGTCTTTGTTTTGCAGCTTCTTTTTCCATCTTATCTTTCTATTTTGCTCTCAGTCTGTTTCTCTCTGTAGCCGAGTTTTCGTCCAAGTATTATTATGTAAATCATGATATATCAAATTGTAGCAGCTGATAGGAAATGGCAAATTTCCTTGGAAGTTTTTATGCCTGTTTGAGTCAGACGAGTTTTTGCTGATGAAGGAGTCCTGATAAGCGGCGCAGTCAAAGTGATTGAGGAAGTAAAGATGGTAGCCATAGTTTTAGAGCAGATCCTGACAGTTTGCATACGGGAAAATGTAAAATCTTTGCCCACTACAGCAACCAGGAATGTCAGACGTGTCATGGCAGCCATATACAGTAGGTCTGATGAGGTGGCATGGCCATTGGCTGGTGAATATTGTTCGTCATTTAATCCAGCAGATGGAAGCTAATTCACATTACCCCTCCACAGTGTCAGGATTAGGATCCGTTTGTCCCTCCATCTGTCATGCATCACTTTTCATAGTCAGGATCTTGGCTAAAATTAGGGGAGTGGTCCAAAGCTGCATCATTATTTACTCAGCAGTGATGTCAGGTACTCCTGCTATTGTGACTGTGCCGAAATAGATCAAAGTTAGAAGTGATTACTAAAGTACAGCTTAACCACCTTACCATAGGATCACACTGTGGGAGCATTTCGGGGCGAAAACATACATGTTGAAACCAGGATTTAGACCTCACCTTTTCAGTTTCTGCAGTCCAACATAAAAGAAATTCACTCAAAGGGGATTGGACATGAGTTCATCCAAACATTAAAGCCCGGCAGACACGCATAGTCTATTTTTGCAACCCTTCTTCCAGCTTGAATTGCTCTTTAAGTATTTCTTGCAGCGAGGTGTACCATAAATCCAATAACGCTTGTCTTGACTTTTCCAACGATGCCGTTTGTTTGTCAGTGCAAGAAAGGTGTGGGGCGAGAGAAAATATTTCTGAATTTACATTAAATTTAATTATAGTTGGAGGCTGCATACAGCTGTACATCCATCTCCTACCAATTACTTTAGTTAATAATAGTAATCTATACTTTATTAGACCCCTTGGGGAAATTTGTTCTCTGCATTTGACCCATCCATACTAGGAGCAGTGGGCTGCTGCAGAAGCACCCGGGGCGCAGTCAGGGGCCCACAGTGGTGGTGACTCAGCCTCTTGCCAGTCCAGGAACGCGAACCGGCGACCCACCGGTTACAAGTACGCTTCACAAGCCACTAGACCACCACTGCCCAAAAGTTTAAATCACTCATGCACTAGTTACTCCATAGATATATTATCAACTATGCAATAAAGTCACTGCATTAATACGAACATATCTGTGTGATGATATGTTAATATTATGTCATAAGAAAAAGCAGATTCTGAGATTTGTAATTATGCTTGTTACATAATTGGACATGTATAAGTAATGTTATGAAAAGAGGAGTAATAGTTTTACTCATTTCTTCATCTATTTTCATACTCCTGCTTCTCGGTTGAAAAAGTCTCAGGGTCCATATCATTTAGTCATGTAAGCTTATCAGATATTCCATAGACAGTAGAAGGTACTGAGGTTACCAGATGTTTGTTTGTGCAGCAAAGAGTCTTCCAGTTTTTAGACTGCAGCACACTTCTGCAATATCTTCATCACAGGGCTGACCTTATATCCTACTTTAAAAGAAAAACACAACAAAACAATGGATTCGCTCAAAATTTGTGGACACAAGATGACTGCAGGTGACCTTTGTAGAAGCAGGTAACGGCGATAATTGACTGTGAGGTGCCCGAGGCAATGTAGGCTCTTTGTTTTGGGGTGGGCAAACTGTTGCCTGCTTTCTTGCCTCTGCAATTGGCTACTGTATGTGATCACTTGAGTGAAAAAATAATTTCTAAATCATAGAGAATTTCACCATTATGGCTCTGATATTGCCAGATTCCAGGAAATCTCTATACTGTCCACATTTATGGTGACATACATGTAGAAACATAATATAGTTCTACAAAACGTTTTTTTCCCTTGATTTAAAGGCTAAAATGTGCAAATATCATATCAAATGATGGATGATCTGGACAGTATAGACTGGTCAGGCTAAACCTTATTATGACCAAGATAAGAGCTGAAAAGTAAAGCTAGTTTAAGTACCCTTAGCTTGGGGCTCGTAGGGTTAAAGGGCCGATCACCGTTCAGGCTGCTACTGAGACCCACATTTTACACATTGAAATTAGTCTGAACTGATAGTCATTTTCTTGCAGACTAAATAAAAGTTAGGTTTACATTCACAGTTTCTCACCCAAAAGTGCATTGTGTGATTCTTCTTTTCTTTCTAAAGCCTGGATTGAAGACAGACAACAATATATTCATGTTTGTTTACAATCGTATTTGTCATTTTGTCATCCTGATTGTCCGTACTGTCATTTCACTGTTTCTCTGTTCATTATAGTGGTGCACGGAAGAGGGATCCCGCTTTTGTTGGTCTTTTTTTTGTCTAGTTTTTTTTTTTTTTTTTTTATTGTGTGGAGTTTTTCCTTGTCTGAATTGTCGGTATAAGGATGGAAGGTGTCGAAAGAAGTTTTTAAAATATTGGACGACGCTGACATTGACATTAGAAGTGATGTACTGAGAAACAGAGAGGGTGGGGTAACACATGGCACAAAGGTTCACTAATTGTCCGCCATGATGCCCTGTGATGTGCACGGTTTAAATCAATCTTCTGTTTTAGCTTTGCTGCCGTGTTGCTCCTCCTTTCTTGCTGCTTTACTGTCAACCAGCCGTAAATGCAATGAAACCATAGCCAGGAGTGTGTGTTGTTTAAACGTACGCTCATGCAGGTTTATATGCATCCTCGCAAACAAAAATGGTGACCTTCTTGAAAAAACACGCCCCTATAGCGGCGCCAGTGGCCAAAAACCCCCTAAGAGTTCTAAAGCTGATAAGAAATTGAAAAGATCTCATCATCTCTTGCGCTCATATCTGTGCTTTTCCGTCCTTGACAGCCGCGACACAGTAAATCATGATCACTTGCCTCATGAGTAGGTCCGACTGTTAGCTGTTAATCTTCTAGTGTGTAATCTGTCGAGTTTTGTTTACCCCTACAGGCCTGCAGCGGCTAGTTCTCAGGACGGAAGAGAGAGAAGGATGCTGATGAAAGTTTTAACATGTTCCTCTGGACTGGGGTGGAATGCTGCTTTTGCTCTGAAAAGCAAGAAATAAAAATAGATTGAGAACAATAAAGGACAGAGATGGGCAGTGAAAGTGGTAACAGCGAGGGGGTTAATGTATACCGTATGCCCCGTTTGATATTTGACATTGCTACAGGATATAGTGCGTTGTAAAATCGTGCCATTTAGGAAGCAGAATAAAACATGAGAGGGAAGAAAATGCACTGTAGCAAAAGTTAAAATGCAGCACTCTGACATATGGGACATAAACCAAGACAGATATAATGGAAGAGGGAGGCAGAGGGTTGTTATTGGTGTGTATATCAGCAGTGGCAGTGCTGCAGAGCAGGAAGGTGGCAGCCTTCCTGTCTCACACTGTGTGTGACGTGTGCAGATCATAAGGCCTAACAGTCTGGTTACCTGGCAGTCACCTCCCCTGATCTGTTTGTTTGTCTACCTGCCTCCAAAACTCTCCATCTAGTTGAACTGTCTGCGTGTCCATCTGTCCCTCTGTATCTGTTTACCCTACTTCTCTCATTTCTCTGTTAGCTGTCTGCCCTGCTGTCTGCATGTCTCTCTGTACTCTGTAACTCTTCCTCACCTTTCTGCCTACCTGTTTGTTTTATTACCCATCAGTTCATCTCATACATCAGTTTAACTCTTACATTATGCTAATGACAGCTGGGTTTTGTCTACAGGACGGTGTCTTGATCGCTGCTGCTGTGCTAAAATCTGAATCTTGGCCACGTGTGGTTCGGCACATGTTTTTCCTCAAGGATCTCTGTGTATTTGGCTCTGTTTGTACGTCCCTCAGCTATGGCCAGTCTTGTGCTCTCTGCTGCTGAGGAGCATCCCCACAGCACAATGCTTCATGCTTCACTGTATGCATGGTAGTAGCCATTTGATGGATCTGGTGGAGTGCAGGACATTTTGCGCAGGAAGTTCTTGTTCCATCTTGTGACAGACAGTTCTTTTACATCAACATTGACACAGGGCAGAAAATAAATGCTGCACTGCCCCCCTCGAGCCTTGACCGTGTTTCAGTTGAGCCACACCCCAGTTACACTGAAAATATTTTTTCACTTTAGCAGCTTTTCTTCTTACTGTTTTAGAAAACTGACAGGCTCCAGTTGACTGAAGCTTCCGTGGCTTTAGTCCAAAGAGTGCAGTGAAGTTTTCTGCCATATGTGACTGGCTGATTAACCTTTCTAATTGCTAATTGGCAAACTCCTGGTGTGTGCCTTCCATTTCAGTGGAAACATTTCAGCTCTGTTCGCCTCCAAATGCATAATAATTTTCTAGCACTATTACTTTTCTTAAGAGGCCCAGCACTTGAATATGCCAGGTTAAGCTATATTGAAATTGATATATGTAACTGATATGTACATAATTTTACAAATACTATTTTTATTATATAATATTTTCAATGTATAGACATGTTTGATGTTTCTACTATCTAATCTTCTTATACAGTCACACCTACCATACTAAAATTCGTCAGCACAGCGCTTACTAATAGACCTTTTTTATGGCAGATATTCTGACTTGCACCACATGGAAAAACACAGGAGGGATGATGACTCACTTCCAATGAGTGTCCCAGTAAGTCATGACATGGCACAGGAGCAGGACCTCTCCTAGGTGGAATAAAGCTATCATGAATACACCTGTGCTTTGTTACAGCAACAATTTAAGATGCCTGCTATGAAAAAGGTCTATCGCAGTTGTGTGCTTAAAATTGGATTTTTGTAGCTAAAGCTATTCAAATTGTGGACAAAAGCACCCATCATCTTTTGGTAGTCATGACTCATATGTCCTTTTCTCAGGTGATTGCCACAGCCGCAGAAGGCCAACGTTTTTTTTTAGCTGAGTGCATGTTTTTCTGGCTTCCAGAGTTGCCAGTTTAGCCTGGAAAGGTATTATGCATTTACAGCGGCAGTGTCTAAGCAGTTGAAGGAACAACATAAGATTCTTTAATCAGTCCTAGCTTTTCTTGGAGCTTCTACATTGCATTTGTTTGGACTATTTAGCCAGTCAGTGGCTTTGTCAGCTTCATGCTGCAGTTCTGCTTTTATATGATTCGTGAATTGCAAACAAAAACAAATTTCCTATTATCAGCAGACTGTGGCATGTCTACACACCTCAGGAGTATTCACTGACATATTACTACAACCCAACTTTGTAAGTGGCTTCAATAGCTTGTGAGAACTGTCCTGTGTGTTTTTCTGTGTTCAGTATAAGGGCAATGCAAGCGTCTGCGCAGACCGGTGAGGCCCTATTGTAGTACGAACAGAGCCACATGTGCGTCCGGCATCTGCTGTCTGCTTATCAATCTGTGCACATGGACATTTAAAGCATTACTGTGAAAATAAGACAGACAGACACACTTCTGTATCACTGTGTCTGGGTTTAAACATTGCAGCAGCGAGACAACATTGCCACCTTGAGGTCAACCTGGGAATTACCTCACTGCCTGTCATGATTTTCATAGAGCTTACTGTTATTTCAAAAACTCTATTCCATACCTCGGGTCTTTAGCAAGTCTCTACATTTAATATAACAACATTAAAAAGCTTTTTTTGGCAGTTTGATTTATACAGCACAAACACTACAGTATAAGTTACAGTAAGTAACGCTACAAAATGCTTCACAAAAGGACTTACAAAGGATTACATTAGTATAACAATTACACAAGTGAGATAAAGTAAAGTTCAAACAATGTTTTAAAAAGATATTTAAAATCAGTGACAGATTTAGAAAGCCTGATCTCAGCGGGCAAAAAAAAAAAGCAGGGACTGCACTGCATGATAGACCTTAGCCACTAATCAGGCTCTGAGTACAACCAGAAAGCTACCACCACCTGATCTTAGATGTCACCAGCGATCATACAAGGTTACACGACTCTTGTTATAGTTGGGGGCTTGGTGGTTCCAAGGCTCGAAAGTTGGCAATACAATTTTAAAACCAGTGTGAAAATCAACAGGGAACCATTGCAGCAAGGACGGTGTGAAAAAATTATTGAAGTTACAACTGGAGATATTCACTTAAGGTTTAATACTATGCAGTCAAGGCCCAGTAACAATTGCAACAGTAAAATCCCATTGTAGTCCAGGCTGCCTTGAGTACCAGCATAGATCATGCAGCACACTCATCTCATCTCACTGTTTTCTCTCATGCAAATCAGACCACAGCAGATAAGGTCAGCTCAGTCTGGTGCAGACCATACCATACCATCCCATGCCATTCTCAGCCGTGCCAGTTTGTGCGTGTACATGCTCCAGCAGCATATGGTGGTAACATGCTGTCAGGGGAGCTTGTCTCCTGGCCTGGCCACCCCAGCCCCGGGACAGATGGCGGCTCACTGGGCCCCGACGAGCAACTGTGCTGCTCAAGATATCCGTCCCACTCCGTCCTCTTACCTTGGCTCTTCCTGTCTGCCTGGTGGCCTCTTTTCCCACGGCGCTTTCCTCACACGCCAGAACTCCTCTGTATGCCGGTGGACCCTGATTTAATTGGGTTTCCATCCAAGCTGAATGGGAAAGGAAGAATTCAAGAAAATTACCTCAAAATCACAACATTTACACATTATCTCAGTTTAATCACTCACCCGAGGCTGCAAAGAGTCTGCTGACGATAAAATGATTCAGTATTTAATAAAGAGTAATGGCAACACGTATTAAAATGTAAAAATGTAGCTGCATTGTACTGCGCTGAGCAGCGTGAGGCACTGAAACTCTGCAGTTTTAATTTTAAAAAATATTGCATTTTAAAACATTTGAAATATGCTATTTGCCTGTGAAAACAAAGACATGATCATTAATTTCAGCCTTATCTTCCATCCCTACTGGCTGTTAAATTGGTATGATATAACACCACAGTAAACATGCTATTTGTGAGCCTGCGTGTTTTTGTTTACAATCCCTGGTTTTGCTGGGAATGGGCCAACCCGAACCTACTGCTGTGATCACACCCTCAGTATCTTCAGAGCATAGACAGGCCTGTCTGTGGCGCTCATATATTTAAATCTGCCTTCTCAGTCGACTGTTTATAATAGCTCTGCTGTAAAGACTACAAATGCTTTCTGAAAAATACCATCCAAATACATCGTTGGTTACGGTTCAACTGTTTGAAAAGGATAAATAATCACCTGGCAGCCGGTTCCACTTCAGCTGGAACTGTGCTTCTTTGGCAAATCAGCACACGCCTCATGAGTTCTATTAAGTTATCATCCAAAGTTAGAGTATACAGAAGTTGCTGTTTAGTATATAAAAAGCAACTGATTTTCTTTTACTGTATTTTGATTAATCACACCACACGCTCTTGATTCTTGGTGATATCAGCAGGTTTTATGATTGGATTGCAAATGCAAACTTAAATACGGCACAGATGCATACACAGGTCCCATTAGTCATACAGATTTTGATGAATTGTAGCTGCATCTCTGACATTTTATAGTAACATCTCCAACTCTGCAGTGGTTTTATAGCTGTAATGGTTTTGTATCTGTGTCACTGACTCCTATCGGTAAAGTAAAGTAAACTTCACTGTCCCCTAGGGGAAATTTGTCTTGGTTGCAGTCTGTTATTTTACATAAACGCATAAAAGGAACATTATAAACACTTGAGGAGACACTTGACTATACTGAAAAACAACTCTGAGGATTATTAAGTGCTAAGAGCTAAGTTCGATCAGCCACAGCGTTAAAACCACCCACCTAATGTTGTAAGTCCCCGTCGTGCTGCCAAAACAGTTCTGACCTCTGGGGCGTCCTGTGGTTTGTGGCGCTGGGAAGTTGGATCCTTTGGGTCCTGTGGGTTACGGGGTGGGGCCTCTGTGGATCGAGCTTGTTACGGTGTGTCCTGCGGATGCTTGATTAAATTGGGATCTTGGGAGCTTAGAGGCCGGGTCAGTACCTTGGGCTCTTTGTCGTGTTCCGCAAGTAGTTTTCGCAGTGTGCATTATCTTACTGGGGGACACTGCTGCCATCCGTCAAAACAGCACGCACGAATATGGCTTCACCGAAGGTTTCCCAGCAGTGTAACGAGAGGATCAATGTTACACACTTAACCTGTCAGTGATTTTAATGTTGTGTCAGATTGGTTTATAGCTCAATCCTGAGTATCAGTTTTGTTGCAGCCTCACTGAAGCTTGCATTCGTCCTGCAGCCGTTCCTCCTACTATTGTAACGCTGTTGTCGCTGTGTTTCTCCCCCTTGTTTCAGTTTGGTAACTGTGTGTAACACCATGTCTACTCGGGTTGAAACGGTATGTATATTCATCCTGAGCTGTTTGGTGCAGGACTACACGTCAGTGTGAGGATCAGTACCTCCTCTGAGCCAAATAGTTACTGTCAGGAGTCTATATCGATGTACCAGCACTCACAGAACAAATTTTCAGGAGTGCTAGTTCCACGTTTTCGCCGTGTCAGTCGTTGTCTATCACTTACTAGTGGCTTTGAAGGCTGACCAGTTTTGTCCGATGCAAATTCCGGAAAAATGTATTCAAACAAGATGGCTGTGTCATCAGTGTTGGCAAAAAGAGAGGAAAGAGAGGCTGCACTGTGCATTTCTAAAGCTGAAAGTGCACCGCTGGCTTTAATGGTTAATTTATGTTAATTCTCAATATGTTACACGTGTCTTAATGAACAAACTGTGCCCAGACTGTAAGAATTGCTTCTTCAAAATCACTTATTCAAAACCTGACAAGAATAATTTAAGTATACGTAGTTTTTTTCTTTGCTGCCTAGAAAATATGCCGGACCACGACTCTATATTTTATGTATCGTGAAACCCCTCCTATACAGACACTGTAACTGTTTATTAGTGGTTTCTCTTTGTAGTATCAGCATTGCAGTGTGTATCAGTTAACCTTTCTACTTCTAAATATTCAGATTTATTGAAGGTGGTAATGACCCATTGCTGCCTATGAAAAATTAATATTGCTCTGGTCTGAAAGTGTGAACAAGTAGCTACACTTGTGCTAAATTTACAAGCCTCGGTCCAAATGCAGTTTGCTTCTAGGACCCATGCTTATTGAATAATAATAACGTGAATGTTCTCATGTCTTGTGGAACTGCACAGAGAGCACACAGTTCAGCCAGCAGAAATCCAGTCCTTTCAGCTAGTTTGGTTACGTGCTGTAGCGTACAGATGAGCTCAAGTTCAAGGACTCCTCCACTGTAAAAAGACCTGAGTGAATTCTCGGCACTGTCAAATAACTGCTCGCCTCTCTCTCTGTGTGGTTAGGCTGCAACACAAAGACTTTGTCTTTGCACTCGACAGAGGAACAGAATCAATCTTAAAGTTCGACACCAACTGCATACACTCTCAAACGCACTCACATTTTTCCAACTACTGAACTTGCTCTCACACAAAGGTGTTTTTTTTTTTCGCCCTGTAGCAGAACTGATCCATTTGATTCATGTGTGATTGAGCGGTGTAACCTGTCTCTCCCACTCTGTCTTCACCTCCTGCCCTCTATAAGAAATGTTATGTTTTCTCTCCCTCGCTTTTTCCTTTTTCTCCTCTCGGCTTGCTTTTCCTCTCATATAGCTTCATGACTCCTTACTCACTTCTCCTCTTTCTTGCCGGCATGTGGTAAATGAGCATATCGATAGCTGCTTGCTCTGTCTGGTGTTTTCAATTCAGTCAGAACGGAGAGTAAAATTCCAGATTCTTTTTTTTTTCGTTGAATATTTCTAAATGTATGAGTGGAATTTCAATGCGTTTATTTGGCATAGAGAATTGAAATTCAGATAGACTCCAGTCAGCCTCCTGTCATCGAGACACACACACACACACACACACACACTCCCACACACTTTGCGTACCCATACAGGGCTCCCTGCTCATTACCCTATCTCCATTGCTACCCATCAGTAGCGCCACCTCTAGCAGCATACATACATCACTGGCATACAGCACACTCTGTCATGTGTGAAATGGGCTGTGGTTGATCCCTGCCCTGGGAGAGGAGAAACGAGAGTGTTTCAGCAGACGAGATGAGAGCGGCTCTCTGAAGAGGAGGGCAAGGGGAGGAAAAAAAAGAGGAGACGCAGAAGGGACATGAGGTGGGAAAAAAAAGGGGGAATGGAAAGACGAGGAGAGCGAGAGGACAGAATAACAGGGTATGAGAGACGAGCGGGCAAATGAGGAGTTTTTTCAGCAGAATAAATGTGGAGAGGAATGAGAGGGAGGAGTGGAGGGGAGATGAGATGAAAAGAAAATAATGGGGAAAGAAGACGAGAGGAGTTTTGAGGAGAGGCAAGAGGAAGATGATGGGATAAAGGAGGGAGAGAAGGTCGCTGAGGAGCCCAACAGAAAGAAGAAGGGAGAAGATGACTGGGAGGAGACAAAGGAGGAAGGAGGGAGCTGACCTGACTTTAGACTTCTACGTTACTGCCCACATCTCAGATATTGGTTCTGACTGATTGAAATAGACCAGTCAAGAGAAAAAGTTCAACAGTTTTGGGAATCAATTTAAGTCCTTTGTCAAGCATAAATTCCAAACAGCATGTGGCTCTCTCTCTGTTTCTCCTACGTGAAGCTCTGCTGCTTTTGTCTGTTCTGCAACCTAAAGATCTTTGGATTTGGACTATTAGTTGGATAAAATAAGTAATTTGAATATATAGCTTAAGGCTCTACTGAAACTATAATGGGCATTTTAAACAGTTTTCTAATGCTTTATAACAGAATCATTAACCAATTAATTAAAGTTCATTCCTGTAGTGTTGTGGGGAAGGCCTTCCCCTTTTCCCGCTGGTTTATTTTCTTTAAGCGGTCTCTGTGATGTTTGACAGCTCTTGTAATCGAGAAAATCAGGGTTTCCGAAAATCGGAGAAGAAACGTGCCCGTGTCTACTCTGAATATTGATTGTATTCATACTGATAAACATTCGATGGTGCCAAGTCTACAGTTTGGTGCCGTTTAATTGTTGCAGAAAAAGCAAACGGAAAATTATCTATGCTCAGGTCAAACCTCAGACGGATAAAAATGGACTAAACAGTTTTATTCTCCTCGCTGGTGAAAATGGACCAAATGTTTTCGTCTTCCACCATTTTTTCTTGTCATCAGTAGAGCAACTAACTCCCTCAGTCAAGCATAATCACTCTGCCTAATATTTTGACAGTTTTTTCATTTGTACATGTGAATAAAACAGGTAGATCAAACACATTTACTGCCTCAAAGAAACAGATATTTTCTACCACAGGATTCAGCCAGTTTAGTTTATTATCCATCCAAGCCTTGGAAGTGCTCCGACTCATTTTACAATTTCAATGGAAAACTTAATCAAACCTTAACTTCCAGAAGCAGCTCGCACCTGGACTCTCTCCCCCCACCTATGCCAATGCAACAAAAATGGCAACACAAAAACCACAAGAGTGTCGAAAAGCATGGAAGAAGTAGACAGTAGGCTGTTGTAAGCCGACAAAACGGAAGGAAGAATGACAAAAAAAATGAAATGGCAACTCAGTTTGATTATCAGGGCTACAACAAAGAGGCATTCAGATGACTGTATGGGCGCAGGAAATGAGGAGTGGAAGAGGGGAGATGAGACAGGACGAGATGAGGAGTTTTGACGGGAACTGGGAAGATTACAAGGACGGAATAGCAATGAGAAAAAGAGGAGAAAATGTTTGGTGGAGAAGATGAAAGGAGATCTACAGAGGAAAGGAGTGCAAGTGTGGAAGAGGGAGGAGAGCAGCGGTGGGGATGTTCGAGGAGGAAAGGATATGAATATGGAAGAAGGTGAAGGGCGGGAGTGTGGAAAAGAAAAGCGGAGTTTTGAGAGGGTACGAGGGCATGGAGAGAGCTGGACACAGGACAGACAGCTTAAGAGAAAGGATGGATGTTGGGGAGAGGAAAGACAGAGCGAGCATTGAGAGAGCGGCACAGACGGGGAGAGAGAGTGTGGCACTGCGCCACTCTGCAGCAGCAACACTGACTGACAGCCATAGCCTGACTACTGACTGGCTGGCTGTCTGGCTGTCTGTCTGTTTGTGCTGGCTGGCTGAATGACTGGCTGGCTGGATGCAGCAGTGTCCCCACAGCTATGCCCTTCTCCCCACCTCCCTCCCTGTCTGTCTCCCTCTCTCTCTCTCAGCAATGCAGCAGTAAGTTTGTCTAGATTAGAGCGAGTACTTGTGATTTGACTTAAATAGCTGTTAGTGATGCTGCTTTTTAGGCCATGTGGTCGTAAACAACATCTCCCTCCTGAGTGTCTCAGCAGTACATCACAAAAGAGGATCGCTGGTTGTCCAGGCACAGGATGGAGAGGTCTCAGCATTGTCTTTGGTCAGTGTTTCCTCTGGAATAACATAAAGGCCATTGCAATACACGATCTTTGTTTCTTCCCCTTGTTTCCTTCTTTACTCATCCAACCTTGAATGTGCGTCCTCCCCCCGTCTTCTTCAACAGTCCGTAAACTTTGTTTGTCAATGAGCACAACACAAATAAAGCTATCATTATCACATCCAACGCTCAAATCACCCCTGACGAGATTAAAACACATTTCATCGCCGTTGAAAGCAAACGCAGCACTCGGAGCGACAGATAGCCCATAAAGCACATAAACGCACGTCTCCTCGTTCCCCCACTGCCCATGCATTATTATCCTCCGGAGTGAAGGGAAAGATAAATGACATTGAGATACGACGGCAGACTTATAGGCTGATAAAAGGGCCATAATGTGTCTGACCAAGTGTCCTTCTTCCTCCACTGGGTCATACATGATTATCTTCAGAGGGGAGAGGACCTTCTCGATAACTCAGACAGGACCGTCACAGCAAAACAGGGCCCCGACTTCACAAAGTAGTAACATTTGTTGGCTCTGCTACTGCAATGCAGCACTATGTCGTCCACTCCGCTCCCTCTCTCTCGCTGTTTTCTCTCTGTTTTCTCTCGGTCTCTCCCTCCCTCACTCTGTCTCTCACCCTTATCTCCCTCCCGTAACACACTATTACTGCTTTACTTTCCTTGCTTGAGGGGAGTTAGATGTAGAAATGACTCTAACATTAACCACAACCAGAACCTGCTATGGTGTTTCATGTAAATAGAAGTGTAATGTTATATATGTGTGTGCGTGTGTGTGTGTGTGTTTACGGGTGGATGTTGGAGAGATGCAAAGCCTGCAGAGATAAGCCGGGTTAAATTGTGCGTACAAGCTATAAGCTGGCTTTCGTCTGGGAGCAAATGCACTTTTCTCCTCCTCTTTCTCTTTCGGCATATTCTCCGTGCGCTCTGTCACGTTAAATCAATGGACTTCCATCTCCTGTTCAACTTTCTCTTTCTGTGGGAGTTTATTAACTACAGTAGAGTTCTTTACAGACAGTGGCTGCATTGAACTTTAATCAGAGAGAGAAGTGTACGTTGCAGTACAGATAACTACAAACATTGTCTCCACTTAATTGCTTCGATGCCATGGTTACGTGACTCTACATCTACTAAATGTCAAAATGTTTCTCTCGCTGACTGAATATGTACTTCTTTATATCTCGCTCTGTGAGGCGGGCTCTTATTAGCTGATTCTCTGTCTGATTGTCTGTCCTTCTGTCTATCTGGGGCAAGAGCCAACCTGCATAAGAGTGTGGTGAAGACAGCGAAGGCAGATAAGCGCATTTGCAGACTTGATTTGCCTGATTGATGCACATTTGCGCTTGTGATTATTAACTGTTACTTTTTGCTCATCCTTCCCCACTTTAACACCAGCATCAATTTTCAACCCAGTCCAGATTTTCTGGTTCTAGTTCCCGACAAAGATGATGGAGAGCGGTAATCTTATATTCAGCCTTCCACACAACTCTGTCATAATAAGTGCATTTTTTTTCTGCTGCAAAGAAGCAAACAGAATAGACAAATGTGAAGTTGCTAGATGGAACAAAAGTAGCTACAAATACATTATTAGACGTATTTTTTAAAAGCTTGAATCCTCAGAAAGCTTTTAATAATCATGTTTTGAAAGGACTTCAAGCTTGTGCTTCAAGGCTGTTGCATTCAAAATAAATGCTGACCCTTGTACTCGGGGCTTTGGCCAGAAATACCTCCTACATAGCACACAATATTCCCTCTCAGGCATTTTATTTGAGTGTCCAAAAAGCCCTTAAAAATTTGCACTGGAACCAAAAATCATCCATGGTTTATACACCACTTTGACGATCCCTGCAATGCGATGTGTCACACACGTTTTATACATGCAACGATTACTGGTGTGTGACTCTAAAACTGTCAGTAAATAAATGTTAACTATTAAAAAATGTTAGTTTACAGGTCATTGTAGAGTAAATAATAATATGGAGCGGGGAATGAGGACACAGGTGTGACATTGCCTCAGGATACAGTGCTGTGCAAAGTTTTCAGGCATAAAAAGTGAAGTGAAAAATAATGCAATCAGTAGTTTTTATTAATCAGTTAGTATCAGACATAGTGCAGTGAACAGGGAAAACAATCAATGAGACTTACTCACTTGTCTATACATGCAACAATGACAAAAATAATATAGATAATAATTAGTATAGTATAATTAGAATTACATTAACTCTTAAAAACTAGCAGAAAATGTTCAACTTTAGAACTGTCTGGCATTTGAGCTAAAAGTGCACTGACATATATAGACTTGTTCGAGGCAAATGCAGCACTGTACCGGACTGAAAACACAAGTAGCCTGCAATTATTGCTGTACCTGAACGCATCATGTATGTAGAAGATGTGTTAAAAACAATATAGTTCGGGCAGAAGAAAACTGCTTATCTTCAGGTACTGATGTTGCCGACAGACAGGATTTAGTTTGTAACTTAAAGAACAGTTTTAATAGTAGTTTTTACCCTTTAAGCTCAGGGAAGTATTACTGATTTCATAGAAAGGGAAAAAGTCAACATCTTGGTGAAGTCACTAGTTATACTGTGTTAAAGTTATTTTTGTTGTTGAAGCCCTCAGTCTTCACTCCAGTCTGACAAAAGTTCACAGGTCTGCACACAACACGCACACACACACACACACACATGCACACACAGACACACACCTGTTCAGCATCTTCCTCACCAATAGCCGTAGGTCACACAGGCTCTGAGAGCTCACCTTCCACCCTATCTGTCCATTCCCACCCACCTCTGTCTGCTCACCTCTCCCTCCCTCTGTGTTTGCCACCGTCTCACTGCCTTTTTTAACTCTCATTATCTCTTGCTCTGTCTCCGTCCCTCTTTTTCCTCACTCTGCCACTTTCCCTCTGCCTGCCCCTGTCATTATGCTGCCCACATGTCTAGACTGAAGAGCGAACTTTTGCCGCTTGCGTGTGTGATATCTGTATGTGGCAGTGTACATCTGACACGTAACGCGTGTGTGTGTGTCTGTCTGCTTTATTGAGTGCTTTAGGTCTCATTTCAGTCTTCTTTTCAGTTTGATAGAGTATTCATGTTCACTGTGTACGGAGTAGAAAGGCAGAGCTGGAGAATGTCAAGACTTCAGCTATATGAAGGAGTCTCGTAATCTGATGCAGCCAAATGACCATCAGCATTGTGTCTGTTTATTTACTGCTTGACAACAGAGGTATCTTAAGGTATGAGTCTAAAAAAAGTTTTCTATCTTCTAAATACACAAGTGGTACTATTGGAGGAGAGAGAAGATCACAACTTCATATCTTATCCTGAACATACTTTATACACTAGTGTAAAATGATTAATCTGTACTGGGACTTTGTTTGAGGTCTTCAGTTATATTGCACTACTGTCAGCCAATCAGGCATGTCTTTGGTCAGTCTAGAGCTTTTCACAGAACCTGTTTTAACACTTGTCCTCGATCAGTACTACAGATGCAGGTGCTGATCATCTTCATCCACTCTCCAGTATTTTTTCACCCATTAAAATGTCTCAAATGTAATATAACGTGAAATATGGTATAAATGTAGTAAAAAGACACCTGTATCTGTAAGGTCCAGGTACTAAACCAGTACTCGTGGCCATAACTACACCTTAAAGACAAAACAACACTCCTAAGCATATACTTGACAAAGTTATTGGACAGCATAAGTCAGGGGTGGATGCAAGAATATTTTTATAAGTTTCCAAGTACTTTGTATAGATGCTGTACAAAACAATCTATACATACAGATAATATATGCAGCCTAACACCCAGACCAGTACAATGCACGCTCACCAGTAGTAAGTGGAGCGTTACTATCAGAGATGATGGTGTAGCTAGATGGAAAAGTCACCTATAGTAGTATTGGCATATAGATTTCGCCATTAACCAACAAGAAACTGCAACTTCTGGTTACATTTTAAAGTAATTTAAGTCTTCTTCTGAGCAGTGAGTGATGTAAAATGTCACCTGTTGCACAAAAACATACATTTAAAGCAGCTATAATGAATATTTTTCAACATCAGCAACGAATCGCGTAACTAATCGTACATGAAATGCACCACTTAGAAAGAATTATCGCCTATGGAGCATTTTAGCATCCTTCAGCTCTCTGTTTTGGTTTTACAGTCTATTAACTTTAACCTTTAATTTCATTCTCATGGCTCTCATCAGCTTTGTTTCCAGCAGTGGAAGGCACCTGTTTTCAGGGGAAGAACTTGAATTAGCTCGCCGTACCCGACCAGGCCAGCACCAAACAGCAGGCAAAAGAAATGACCAGCTAGCTAGTGAAAACAGCAAAGTATTTAGCAGCTAAAGAGAGAATTTCTTCTTTCATTGCTGGACTTGGATTCACTTGGTAACCAGCAATCAGACTGCAAATTAACGGTAATGATCGTTGCGTGGGTGGATGTTTGCTTGTCAGTTTCATGTCTTGTTTTGCTGCCAAAAGTGGTCAGATATACCAGTGCAGCTTGAAAATCCTGGAGGAATTACTGACACCTGTGATTACAGGCAGCAATGGCAGGTGTGCTGCTAAAAGGAGAAACAGCATTATATTCATCAGGTGTCCGGAAACACACCGAAAAATGAATGTTCTCTTCATGAGTTGGTTGTGGAGAGATTTAACAGTTTCTTCATCATATTAGTTTAATGATGATATACCAGTGTTGTGCTCTGCTCTGTTGTATTTAAATGAAACCAGTTATTGCAGGTTTAATGTTTTGTGTTGATGTCTAAATAAATATCAGCTGATGTAATTTGTGAACTCTCAAACATAGTGTGAGCCCTAACAATTAAGCTCAGGCACTAGGTGGCAGTAACAATGAATATAATTTTACTGCTATTTCAGGTAACTATCACAGACCACCTGGTATCTTTTGTCGGTAATCTTGCAGCTATCATCAAATATCTCCATCAATCCAGTACTGACCGATAGTATCAGGCTGCTGATTTATTGATTGAGTTCTATTTTCTCCTTATTTAAATTAGTTTTTTTTCTGAAAGACTGGTATATCACAGCTGTAGTACCAGTATGACCAGTATGAGCATTTTGACTGTAATAAATAAAGCATACAATAGAGCCACACTGACCTGCTGGCTGCAGTATAACAATGTAAAACTCCCTGCTGTCGCATCATGTTACCAGTGCTGACTACGAGTCTGAGCATGTGAGTGTTCCTCAGACTGTTGCAGGTGTGATGATACAGCAGCTGATTCACTGCCGTTGCTCACAGGAAGAGCATTTTGAGGTAATGGATTGTTGATAATTGCATTGTCCCGGCCTTTGGAGGGGAGTCCTGTATTTCTCCACAGCATTACAAAGTCCAAACTGTGTGAACAAGCTCTGACACAGGTCATCAGCTCACCAGGATAAAAGCTTGGCTGTAGCGCTGAGTGTTAGTGTTTTTCCACTAAAGCATCCAAAATGGAATAAAATGGGAGATATTGCACAGAGTGATAAACAGAGTGTTGGTTCACACTGATTCAGCAACAGAACACATGGTGGTCCGAGCAAACACGCTGAACCTGGCTCTTCATTTACTGCAGCGCAATTCAGTGTCACCTGGCAAGACGCTGTTATAGCCATTAAAAATATGCAAGTTCACATTCCAGGTAGATTACATTGTAATGGCCTAACAGGTGGCGTTTCAGCCTGTCCTATAGAACACATGAGCGTGTGTTTTATTCAGTCCAGCTGTCTGGCGATATCTTGTTTTTACGTGTGTGTAACGGATGCTGCAAAAGTCTATTTTCTTGCATTTTACGCACAAAACTACAGTGAATGTATGTTGGTTTCTGAGTAACAAACTACTAGTGTTGCGCTTTGTTTGTAAATATTTTGTAAATGGAGGTAACTTGAACACCATATCTCTACTGTTTACCTCATGAACGTCATGACTACAGGTAAAATAATTGCCTTAGTGAAAATTACCTGGTTCTGAAATCCTTTCTCGTATTAACAATAAGTGCTGTGCATGTTGGCATCCAATAAACCTCGAAACTCATAGATCTGTTACTGAAAGTGGACTTCCTGGGTCGCATTTCAGTTGTCACCCACATCAGTGCAGACCTTTGCCTTGTTATATACACCGATCAGCAACAGCACTATGACCACTGACAGGTGAAGTGAATAACATTGATCATATTGGTACTATGTGGTGTTCTGATGGAAAACCTTGGATTTGAACGTCCGTGTTGATGAGACTTAGACACCCAAATAAACATTGTCCCACAACAAACACACTCCCTCATGCAAATGGAAATCCCATATGTCTCTGGCCTACCCCTGCAGGATGCAAATGCACCCCACCACATGGAAACAACATCAACCAATCAGGAACATGTTGAGGAACATGACAATGGACCAACATGTTGATTTGACCTCCAAACTTCCTAGAGCACATTCTGATCAAGCATCAACAGGATGCAATAGAACAAGAGCACCCAAAGGATCCAGTGCCAACGTCCTGGTTCCAGACCCCATAGGACACACAGAGAGGTCCTCTTGTCCATGCCCAATGGTTCAGTTGCAAGTGTTTTTTTACCATTTGCAATGGAAAGTATAGTTGCTAAAACTTGCTCAAAAGTTGCTGCAGTAGGTGTCACTAGATCATGTAAAAATAGTGCTTTCATTAAATAATTGGGGACAGTGGTGGTGCAACAGGTTACGCCCTGGGCTGCCGATTGGAAGGTCGGTGGTTCGAACCCCCACTGCAGCCACTGTTGGACCCCTGAGAAAGGCCCTTAAGGCGCTGCACCTTGACAGCCCTCTGCTTCCATTACCTAATGGGATGGGTTAAATGCAGATGCTGAATTTCCCCAGCGGGATAAGTAAAGGTTAAATTCTTCTTCTTTTTCTTCTTGTTAACTAAATAGTTAGGTCATTCATAACAAAAGCAAAGGAGAAAGGCTTCCCTGGACCAACAGTGTGGCCCAGTGATTGGTCTTTGGAAATTCACAGCTCATTCAGTTCAGGTCAGAGATTTCACAACTTGTCAAATATAACTAGAGAGTTGTTAAGTTGGCATTATCATCAGACAAAACACAGCTTCCTACAGTACAATATGTATCTTAGAGTACAAAATGAATACCTGGGGTCAGAAAGGATGTCTGCTTTTTATGTTTGTATTCAGTAGGAGCCAGAAGGACAGTAAATCTGGCAGTAGCTGAATATCAGCCATCCTTTTCCAGAATCACAGTCTTCACCTTTAATCACTGTTTGTTTTTGCTGGTTTGACAAATCATGACAGTGTTACAGTTATATCCAACCACATTATTAACACAACCCGAGTATTTGTCAGCTCAGTGTAAGACAGTGTTTATTTCTGATTTTCAAATTGAATGCCATAGTCACTGTAGAAAAGCATCCCCTACAAACTGATGCTAGTGTTTTTCAGTGAGGGGAGTCAGCTGCAACAGGAATGATTTTTAAAGCCTATGTTTCCCTGTAACCTATTGGCAGCAAAGGCAGCATGGTTATAACAAACACATTACATGATCATTTTCATCTGGAAGGATTTTTTTTAATGAGACAATTGATTTTTCTGTTAATGTTGTTAATTTTAAAAGTTTGGAAGACGGTGAAACAACAAGTAAGTAGCCTGAAGTTGAAAGTTAATAGGGCTTTTCACAATTAGGTGTGACATTTTTTATGTTTGTGCTGTTTTAAGTGTAGCGCAATTTACTTCGGCGGGCATTGTGTTGCTGATTACAGGCTTTGAGTGACATTTGCAAGCAGACGTTCATCTGGGATTTGTTATTTTGCTGAAACGTTCCACTGACATTTTTTTTTGCTTGAAGGAATACCATGACATTTTGGATTTTAGCCTGTTACCCTTTTCCTGTTTTCTGATTTCTTTACCCAACACATACACTAGTATGAACAAACGTGTGTGCTTTGACACTTCACTTTAGGTCATTGCTGTAGTGCTGCTAGCCTGCAGCTAGCATCACTCATTGTTTTGAATGAGAATCCGATAACAGAGCGTCATTGGGGGCTGCTGGGGGGTGTAGACGTCTTTTACTACTGTTTATCAGAGACGCCAGGCGAAGCAGAATAGCTGTTGTTTTGAATGTTCCTTGGTGTATTATTATATGTTCTCTCCAGGATGGCACTGTTGTAAAAAAAAAGAAACTGAGAACCATGTCATGAATTGTGCAGCATTCCCTTTTTGACTCAGCTCCATGTAACCTGCTAATCAAAGGGTGACCAGTACCAGGTTTTGTCACGGCCTTAACTCTTATGCAACGATGTTTCACAGCAGTTCCAAAGAAGCTCATTTAAAAATGTATGGCCCAAGAATAATTCATTTATTAACCCTTTACACCCTGGAGGTCCCTGTATTATCATTCTTATTATTATATTTTTAAACTCTCCTAAGTGTCTCTCATCCATAAAACCCGAAGATGCCCACTATGGCCTTTCTGCTATGCAGCTGTTACTGACTGAGTTGGAATATTTTTTTCAGGTGAAAATTAAAAAATAGCCTAAGGCTTAAGTGCTTAAGTGATTAAATAAAAACCAGGTTATAATTAAGAAACAAAGGTTAGCAAGCTTTAAGGTCACCATAGAATTGCTTGTTTTGTGTCCATTTTTGTGAATCGTGTGCTTTGTGCTTAGATCTTATCAAACCTTTTATCTCTCATTACTGTCTTTAATGGGCCAATAACGATGCATAAAACATTTAGGTAGCACCCATCTCATTTTATCCAACACTGATGCCTGTTTGGCAGCAGATTATGTCATCTGTAGGTAATTAACATCAATTACACTGGTGTTCATAGAAAGCGCGTCAGCTAGGAATTTCATATTTCTAACTCTTTCTCACAATGGTAAGTTACATTAATGGCAATAGCAATAATCTAATAGCAAGCTTTATACAGCAGTTTTGGTAAACATGACATTTGTGGCTGAAGTGTGATTAGAAGCTGGCAGTTTTAGGAGAATTTCCAGTTATATTTTAAACTTATCTAATTAGTAGTTCTGGATCAGGACCATCAGTATTTGGAGCAAGTTGTATAAATCAGTAACCTGTTGTGCTAAGGTGTATGTAAGTTTGCTTCTTGATATCTTCTTCCAATTGTTATTTGCCTTTAAGAATCAAATGGTAATAATAATAATAATAATAATGCATTAGTTCTATATAGGGCTTTTTCCAGGCAATCAAAGATGCTTTACATTACATTATTCTTTCAGTCCATACTCCATGGTGCTAAACTACATATGTAGCCACAGCTGCCCTGGGGTAGACTGACGGAGGCCAGGCTGCCAATCAGCCCCAGGCTTCCTGGTGTTCCCTCATGGTCTCCCATCCAGGTGCTGATCAGGCCCAACCTTGCTTAGCTTCCAAGATCTGATGGGGTTGGGCATCCACAAGGTGGTGTGGCCACTGTGTTGGCCATGCCGCCAATGCTCTAAATAAATACAATAAATACTCTAAATATTTAGAGTTTAGCACATTCATGCACTAAACATTTGGAGTATAGCACATTTAATAGCACATATGGATGTAAAATATGGGTATGTGAAAAATGAACCATATTTGCACCCACAAAACAGCAAAATAAAACTTTATTGTGTTATTTATTACTTTATTTGCTTGCATATGTCGGAAGCTAAAGCTAAGTATATTTTATCAAGGAATTCCATTTTGATGAGTGGATTCAGATTCAATAAAATGCTGTTCACATCCAACTGGAGTGGAGCACATTTTACAGTGCAGCTGCATAAAAACTCCATGCAAAGTCGAGAGCAATGGCTAAACATGTGTCCACATAGTTTGTTGTGCTACGGTATCATAATTATCAAGTTTTTCTTGAATTACTGTGTGACACCTCTCATTATAGGACTGTTCAACAGCACCACTTCCTGTAAAATGACGCAGAGTTTTGGATGATTTTGTTGCAGGATTCTTTGGTGCAGTGCAACATTTTTGTTCAGGGATACGATGGTGATCCAGTGCTCCTTTAAATATCCTATACGTATCTATTTTGTCGTCCCGTCAGTATAGTGTTGTTACTGGTGGTCCTTCCTTCTCCGCTGACAGCCTCCTTCCCTGCAGTGACATTGGCAAGATCTGCCCCTCCAGCTGTACAGACAGGACAGTGTGTCCATGCTGTGTGGTTTTCACTGTGGTCTACACACTCAGACAGGACACTGACGAGAAACCTGACCTTCACTACAATAGAGGTGGTGCGTGTGTGTGTGTGTGTGTGTGTGTGTGTGTGTGTGTGTGTGTGCAGACCTATGTGTGTATTGTAGTTGTGTCCGCAAAGGGATGACAGCACAGTGTGTTATAGTCCTTCCTTGTCAGATATAGGGTGAGGGTGGGAATGGACTTATAATAAGTCTGCACAAAGAAAGGATGAGGCCTGTGTGTGTGTGTGTGTGTGTGTGTGTGTGTGTGTGTGTGTGTGTGTGTGTGTGCGTGAATGTGGCTGTGTGTATTTGTAGTTTAGCAGCAGCTGACAGGACAGTGCTAGGCTTCTGCACTTGTTTTGCCTTTCTTCCCTTTGCTCATCACAACACCCTCTGGCTAGCTTCCTGTTTGACACTGTGTGTGTGTGTGTGTGTGCGTGTGCATGCTTGCCTGTACATCTGTTCTCTGGTCAGTGGTTTAGATCTCATACAAAAGCCACACACTACTGTGTGTGTGTGTGTGTGTGTGCGTGTGCATGCTTGCCTGTACATCTGTTCTCTGGTCAGTGGTTTAGATCTCATACAAAAGCCACACACTTTGCTCCCATACAGGCAAAGAAGCAGCCTCTTGTTTTCAAACCCGATCATTTGACAGCAATTTTTTATTTTCCGTTTCTTTGGGTCTACATATGTTTTGCAAGTTTGTGTGTGTGCGCATGCTCATGGTGCACATTTTAAATTATTAATTCAACTGTTAAATTACTCAGTTCACTCATAGTTAGGGCTCATAAAATGAATTTACACTGTCAAAACAGAATGACTGAAAAATGTTCTGTGACAAATAACTTCAACATTAATTTGAATTAAAGCAAGATATTACTGCTTCACTACACCCACTAACAAGACAAGTGGAGCTCCATATATCCAACCATACAGCCTGCTGCAAACTGTTATGAACAGATATTAAAGTTGTAGAATAATTTTGGCATGTAATGTGCAATGGAAGTCAAAATGATTTTCACAATGCTTCCACAATATATGGAGCTCAAAGTGTATAATATAGATATATTTTAAAATGACTATGAAATAAGTGAATGAATACAAAAAAAGTTAATTCAGTTTTATCTTTAGCTTATTATACACTTTTTTATTTCAAGAGACACATTCCATGTCTGGTTATATGTCATGATGCATGCACAACATTACATTTTGACACACAGTAATGATGGTAGACTACTAGTTATAAGCAGCACCCAGCTGCAGTGATGATCTATGGCAATGTTAGCCTAAACAAGCTAATGTTAGTCTTGGGAAGAACATTGGTACAATGGATACAGCTGTCACTGACAAACGACAGCAATAACATTTTCAAGATGTTAATATAGTGACAACAAGTTGCTAATATGAGGCTGAAACAACAGAAAGTGGCTCACTGAAAAATCGTCTACCCTTCTGCATGTCCGTCTCTAAGCTGCTTAGATAAGTTTGAGGTGTTTCCTCAGTTCGCTCCAAATGGTCTGTGACAATATTTTCATTAGGGCTTTCTATGTTTCCATACACAACTAGACACTGTAAATCTGTTGCTGCACTTCCTACCGCCAGTCCACATGTTGTGGTTATTGTCCACCATCTCCACATACCTACAGCAAATTTGGTAATTTCAAAATAAAGTACTGTCACACTTTCAAAATTTCGGTATTTACTTGGTAAGTATTGCTTCCCATGAGCCGAGGCTACGTGACGTCTGTTTTTAAATTTCTGCTGTCAGTCAGCACGGTGAAGACAATTTGTCTGGCCACTCTCCTTCCAGCCCCTCTGTATTGCTGATAGATGCACAGCTGGTTCTCAAGACAGACACACAATTGAGGTCGGAGTCAGCGAGGACTGAACAGAGCAAGCGCTACATGCCGCTCACGTCTCACTTTTATTGTGAATTCCCAGTAAGTGTCTTCTAAAACAACATTTGTATGCCTACCTTGCACCACTCCATTGTTTGGTTCTGGTGCTGAAATACTGTCATGGCCAGAGCTGTAAACTTTGTTGCACTCCTCCCTAATCATGGTAACATGTTACAAGAAAAAATCCATATGACTCCCTATTGTGAACATTTAAACTTAAAACAGCAGACCTGCTGTGATTGCACAAAGCAACAGCAGTTAATTTTCACTGCTGCACTGATAAGATTTCATTTAACCAGATAAGCCTGATTGACATGACCACCCAACAAATTGCCTTCTAACGCTGATAAGTGTATGTATGGATGCTATCCATCCATCCTGCGGTGTGTTGCTGATGCAATGTTATGAATAAGTGGGTGGAATTGGACAACTAAACACTTCAAAGTGCAGCCAGAAGTCAAATTCTCCATTTCCAACTCCTCCCGACCTCCACCCCTCCGTTTACAGGGCATTCTTTAATTAACGCTTGTCAAAGCAGCACTCTTGTGGTACTTAACTATTACAGGAAGATTTGTGACAGATACTGTCAATCCTGAAGGGTTAGAATAAACACACACTTCATCATGTAATAAATATTATAATTTCCTGCGAGTCTCTTTGATTTATAGTTTTGCCTTCTGGCTACGTCTCCCAGCTTTGCAATGCGGGGCTTGTTAACTTTGAGATTTGAGAAAGTTGTAGCAGTGACCTGTGAACATATACCAAGCGACTGTCTGCTGTGTTGTTATTGTGTGGTATATAGATATTATACAACGCAAAATACTTAAACATCCTTTGGCCTCATTTGATCCTTTCTGTGTGCTTTGACAATGAATAGAAAGCAACAAATCCCTGTATTTTATGTAGAAAACAGCCATCATTTGTCATTTTGGCTTAACGATGAGCTGGTTTCTGGTTATTTTCACATGAAGTGGAGTAAAAAAGAACATCAGTATGCTTTATTTTATCAGTCACAAGTTAAATGTTTGCTGTACAGTTCTTCTTACTGTGTTGAACACAGCATTAGTTGATTCTACAGAATATGATTGTGTACGTCAGCCAGACTGTATGCTTGCACCTTGCAGCTGCAAACATTAAACTTAGGCTCCCTCAATATACATGCATACATTTTAGAGTAGTGGTAATAACGCTTTACTGACTAATCCTGACATGCTGCCATTGGACAACACTGTAACGTATGAGTTGATACTTGCACAACTAGGGAAATAAAAAGAACAGAAATGGTACTAGGTGGTGTATGTGAAGCAAAACACATGTATCCACACTTTTTACAAATACAGAACTTTAAAATCAGAATCAGATTTTAACTGCAGCAGTGGAATTGGTTGGTTAAACAGTCGTTCATCCACCCCTTTGGTCCTTACCGAAATGTCTTACCTTCTGTTGGACAGCTTAACAAGACTGACACTTGTAACTCAGTTAGAAAGTACGTTTAATTTTGTGACTCTGTAGTTCTTCGTGTGGTGCTGTTATCAGGCAGACCAGGTTTAATTCGTCCAAATATCTGGCTAGTGAATGCTGTTCTCATTAGCCTTAGCTGTTCTCCACGTTTATGGCTAATTTAGCCACCAAAGTACTTTCTTTAAGGATATTTTTGTGCGCACATTGTGGCTGCCTAGTGTGTCCTGCATCCTGCATGTTGGCTGTACACACCCTAAGAAATGAGCACATTCACAAGATGCAAATCAGTACGCGAGTGTTGATGAAAAATAAAGTCAGGATTAGTTTAAGATCACCACAACAATAGTGGAACGTGTTGAAGGGTCACCCACGGAACTTGTCCTGCTGACAAACCATTTACATTACTGAAGCATTGATTCTTGTGACATCTTTAATTGTAACTTCCTAGATTTTTATTACATTGTGCAAAAGCAGAAGTTTACAAGGAGGATATTCTGTTTTTAGCCAAAGTCCTTATCTACCCTCTAGTGGATATGCCAAGCAATCCTTCAGATACACACAAAGCACAACCATGATGTTGCAACCTTTGTCTACTCATATGCATTGGTAAAAAATAAGTACATTGATGGCTTTAGAAAATGTTGGCACGCTAACATGCTAACTGGAATGGTGAACATGGTAGACATTGTCTGCTAAACATCAGTATGTTAGTGTTGTTTGTGTGAGTGTGTTAGCATGCTGACGTCAACTCAAAGCACTTCTTTGTGTGGCCTCACAGCACTGCTGGAATGACAGTAGAGACTTAGTAGTTTAGGTAATACCAAACGTCTGTCCATACTCAAATGTTTTAAAAATAGCACTACTTTTTTGTTGGGTTCTTACACTTTTGGAGGCAGAGAGCTGCAGTGGAACAACAAAAATTTGTAGCTAAGGGAAAAAAAGTATTTTAGGTTGTTAAACCCACAGAAATGTGGTGGAAAACATCAGACATAACTCATTAGACAGCCAAAAAGACCCAAGATACTGGAAATGGACAAAGACCTGGAGGCACTGGATTCATTTTGAGAACTGTGAGTCTTCGTTGTTGTTCTGACTTCTTATTTCCCTCATTAGCCTTCCTTACCACCCTCACTACACCCTGCACACACAGACACGCACTCACACCAAATCCCTATCCTTGTCCTCTTGTATGCTGACGAGTTGGCAGGAGACGGTATCAGTGGGTAATCAGACCCTCAGCAGTGGTTCATTTTCTCACACATATGCATACGTGCATGAACACAAACACACACACACACACACACACATGCACATATATACACATACATAAACGCATACAAACCGCAGAGGATTGCACAATGGGTTTATTGTGGTAGTGGGTGTGCCTGGGTTGTCAGGTGTGCTCGGTAAGCTAAACACAACAGGATCACACACACATACACACACTCACACACACACACATAGAAGGAGAGAGAGTCTACAAAGTCTAAAGTGGAATTTATTTAATAGGCTTTTGCAAAGTCGATGGCCTGGTTAGCTTTTCTTCATTACCTTCCTAAAATGTGAAGTACTTCACAACTTTACCTTGAAGAAAGACTCCGCGTAAACTTTCAAACTTCACCACATTCCTCCGTTTTCTACTTTCACTTCAATCTCCTTTTCCAAACTCGCACTCACCCTGTGCTCTGACTGGCCTTGGAAATGGAAAGAGAGTGGAGCGTTAAAAAAAGAAAAATCGCTGAATAGAGGAAGGGAAGATAGAAGGACAGGAGAGAGAAAGAGCCACACGGTGAAATAACAGACCGAGTTATTAGATATAGAGGCAGAGGGGTAGAGATGGAAAGATAAACAGTGTCAGCGAGAGAAAGACACAAAGGAGGAGGTAGGTGTGGAGACAGAGTCCTCTTTGGCATCCAACAGATGGTTGGTGTTATTGGTGCAGGCAGCTCCTCTCTCTGCTGTCTCCTCTCACGCAGACAGCACTGAGATAACACTTGAGGGCCTCGCAACATGCTGCCTATAGCTGGGTTTCCATCCAACAAGCTTCAAACAAATCATTAGTAAATAATCAGAATGTAATTAATTGAAGCAGTTAGGGTTTATCAGAGGTATAGAATCTGCTTTTAGTGCATTTATAATAGTGATGCTTAAAAAAATCTATTGGTAGTGCAGTAAAATCAATCAAGTTTGATGCATAAATGAACATTCTGACTGCTGATTACTGTCCAGTGAGTGACTCAGAACTAACACAGTGGCATTAATTGTCCTTAAACACCTCTCATTCACTTTATCACCTGACTATGGAAATTAACAAACTACATACACAGTTTAGATCCATTTTTGCATCCTCAAATAATATAGATCACGTTTAAAATGAACCTATTTTCAGCATGTTGATCTACATTAGAAGTTTTTTGTCAAGGAATCTTATGGTTGAACGTCCAGTATTTGGCGCTAAGCTTGTCATCAGTGCAGTAGTTAAATTTGTGAGTCACATCTGCACACCTCCCTTCAGACCAGTGCTTTGTTTCACTGTAATACTAAAGCTTACATGACTGCGACAGCACTCATGTGAGATAGACGGAGCACCAGCTGATCTTATCAGCTTTCTCCGTCGTGTTCGGCATCAGCAGCCTGGTTTGCATTTAAACGGAGCATGAGTTTGGAGCAAATTAATCCACGTCTCCATCGCACATTTGTTACGTAAATATTAAGAGCTGGTCTAACAAGATGAACAGCTGATCGCGCTAATCTCTTTGTCCTGTGCCATCAAACTGCAGTGAAAGAAGAATGTGCAGACAGATGACAGTTAAAAGAGCGGCAATTAGGCCACAAATACAGAATGAGGAAAATATAAAGGAGACATGTTATCTGCTTTTATATATACCACAGTTTTTCATCTGTTTGGTGAATATACATCATGATTAATTCATGATTAAGTCGTTCGCAGTTGCACTTTGTTGTGTTTTGCTTTCACTGATACACCAATTTTTCCGCCTTAGCCAAGGGTAACAACTGTTTTGCTGTATTACATTTATTTTTTTCTTTTCTTTTTTCAAAATTTCTGGCATTCCCAATTAGGGTTTTTCTTTTGTGTCTTTTTTTCTGATCAAAAATGTGCATAAAAACAGGTGGATGGAAACCCACATATTGGCTCACTGATGCATCATCCATTTGGCCACCAGCTAACTAGTATCATCCAGTGACTTTTATATAAGCAGCTGAGCAGGCTCTGTGAACTGTTACTTCTCACCATTGCTCTGCTCGACTCCCTCATGCACCACACCATACAAGATCCTCTATTTACGTATGTTTGCATCTCTCTCCGATACTGGACTTTTAAGCTAACACTGATATAATCAGTATGGGGGAAATGACATGTTAGCTGAGCTTAATCATGCAGTGGAACATATAATCTTCATGTGGATCCCTTAGATCCCTTCTTTGTATAAAGGATTATAACCAAAGACACATGCTGAGTCAGACATTTTACATTTAAAACAGAAGCAGCCACATTCCAACAGTTATTAGCAACAACTATTGAAGCATAGAACAGAGAATAACTATTAGCTAGTAGGAGACCCCCCAAAATGGCCACCGCTCATCCAGACATCTTCAGACTTTGTGCTTCATTAGTTCCCCAGTGATACACCTGCCAAGTCTGAAGTAAAGCAGATGAACGGTTGTTGGGGAAAAGCGAAGAACAGACAGACAGACAGACAGAGTTCCTTCATTTATTAGTGAGATGAATTTAATTTTTCAGTGCTCTCTGGAAAAACTTGACAGTGAGGAGTGGGGAGTGACTATGCATGATGGGTTCGCGTACAGTAAAGGCAATGATTCGGTTTCTTTATTTGACAGAAAACTACACTGACCTTTTAAATATGCTTGAGTAAACAAAACCCGAATCAAAATTCATTAAAAATGTAACTGCTTCTTTTATTGTCATTTTGTCACCAGTGAGGTTCTTCTGGGGTTGGCTAAAGTCTCTTTGGGAAACACAAATCATTCTTCTGTGCTGAAAAATACCCTGATACATTACTTGCCCGACTGATTTATTGATCTTGCTCTATCTTTAAGTGTTAGGGTGATATTCTTTAAGAATGTCAGTAAAGATCACAGCATTTTCTACCAAATAAAACTGCATGGCAGTTTGCAATATATGTCTTTGGACTTAAAGGACCTGTGCATCATGTGGGCATTTCGGAATGTAACTCAACGTCTGCTAGGTTTAATACAGTAAATAAACTATGAAAGGAGTAGCACTGAACCTGACCAATTCCTGCTACGCCTGTTAATTACATTTTGGGCTAGTTAATTTGATGTACAGCAGACGTAATAGTGATTAAATTAAACAGTCAGAATACCAGCTGATATAGAAATATAAGACGCTGGTTGATTTTAACAATCAGAAAGAGTTTTCCAGCCTCCTTTAAAAGGTCAGGGGTCTGAATCAGACACAGAAATCATCTAGAGCAGGCTGGGATTAATTGCAAGAGTAAAACGTTTTCCTGATGGACTGAAACCTCCATCTACAAGGAAATAGATTGATTCATTTGAGAGAATTACAATCTCTCGACACTGGAGGTCCACCTCTGATGCTTGGTCTTTTTGTCCGTTTGGAATTTCAACTCAAAGTATTGGAAAGAAACTAATCATACCTGATTGATTATGCTGAACTCTGCTGTAGCTGAACTCTGCGGTAGCTTAACCTAATGTGTGGGATTGTGTGCTATGAACTCACATGGATGATATCTTGGCAATGCTCTGCTAATCCTAAGGGTGCAGAACACTAAGCTTGTCTTTGATTCTGTGCTTCTTTGATGCACAGCTTTGGATATGAATGTAATGACTTCATTTTGGTTGTTGTCTTATGTGAGAGGTCAGGATACATCCAACCTAACACACGACTCTGGTGGCTCTTCTGATCCTGCACACCTCAGGTTAAATCTGTTGACATCAACGAATCACTTTCAGAGTTTCTTCTTGCACTGGATGTCACCTTTCACACACATTGCACTTAGACTTCGCTGGCCCAATTGTGTGTGATCTAAATAGCGTTTGCAATGCCTATGACTCTACTGTATCTCTGGTGCACTAGACCATGACAAATTCAGTATTTTATTTATAGTATTACATCTTTATGGGCCAGTGTCTCTGTTAGTCACTGATCAGTCTCATTCACTCAGTTTAAATCAGCTCTAGAGGTTCCTTCCTTTCAAGATGTCCACGTTCACAGAGTTGGTGTAAGCTAATGAAGGTCGTTTGAATGACATGGATGAACTGTGTTTTGAGTCTTCTCCTTTTTTTTCATTCTTTCACATTCTTGTGGTTTCACTTTTGCTCATCGGGGAGGTTTCGTTAAATAGGCCATTCATCAGCTCTTCTGACGCTGTTAAACACACAAAGACTGGAAACTGTGCGTTCAGCCCTTGAGAACCGCAGAAGAAAAATAGCTCCTCAATCCCCACCCAACGTAACTAATCAGTTTCATTCTTTCTGGCAGGATCTCTCCTCCAGGCTGCGTCCCACATCTTCCTCTTGCACCGATGAACCTTATTGTCAGAGCTCACCTGGGACTGTATGTGTGTGGAAAACCTTCACATCTGTTTACCGGCAACTCTTCTGGGGAGACGCTGAATGTATATGAAGCGTTATAGCTCGTCAGACTTAAACTGTCTGAGATCCCATCAATAACAGCAACACTGTAGGGCTTCAAGCATGAATCCCCCCTTTGTGCTGAGCTTCTTTTTTTTCAATGAATCATACAGCACTAGCTGAAAACAAATTGTGAGACGGAGGTTTAGAGGCATAAAAATACTCCAGAGATACATACTGTAGCATATAGATGAGAGATGGAATGAATCTTGAATAATATTTACTGGGAAATTGCAGACAGCAGCTGAATCCGGAGTATATCAGATGTAGTGGTTATAGACAGAGACAGCAGACGGATAAAAGGAAAAGGTACGCTTAATAATTTATAAAATGAACTGCAATCAAGTGTTCAGTTATGGTTATCGTGATTGTTGCCTGTGTTTTAAGGAGAATTCTGGGCATCCTTTAAGGTTTCTCATGATTGTAGCTATCGTGGCTGTATGGGTCATTCCAACTTTGCTCTTGCCACCTCCATTTTGGAGTTTCGGGAAACAAAGATTAATGCAAAGTGAAACATATTATGCATGACCAAACATCCAATTTATTGTCTAAAGTAGTTGTCTCTGAGTATGCCCCAAAGTAAACGCAGGAAGTATCTTTGAGAAAATGCTTTTCACCCCTGGCTAATTGTCCGACTAACTACCTGTTTTCTCAGCTACCTTGCAATTTTTCAACTAATGGCCCTGGAAGACGATTACATTCTAGTGTTTATTGCTAGTGGAATACACATATTTAAACAACTTCCATAGCATTTTAAGAGCTGGCCTTTTTGTTTATTGCCTTAGTCTTTTCATCAGCTGTTTTTGGGGAGGTTAAGCACAGTCAATATTGATAAGTGCTGCAAAACCACTTTTATCCGTCATAGCCCCACCTATTCACTCTTTGCATCCAAAGTGTTCCTTATCAGTTCCCTGTGAAGAGCAGTGGCCCGGGAACACCATCAGTTTCCTAATGTAAGTTGCCTTTAGGGATTCCTTTAGGGCTTTCCTTTTCCTCTTCCATGCTGTTCAGCTCCTCAACTTTGGTTTCGAGTATGCTTAACCAATGAAGTGAAATGCTTCAGACCTTCTTCATAATAATCTGCGACATAATTCACCATTGCAAATTTACTTTTGAGTTTCTTAGATGACAGTCAGTCCATACGGAATGCCGATGACGTTCATGGTGGTTCCAGGCAGACACCTTCAGTCCCTATTTTGGGTCAGACAAGCATTTGAAATGATTGCTGTAAAAATCATGTTTATTTGCACTGCTTTTCCCAGATAAACCGTATTTTGCACAAGTCTTCCCTCAGATCTCTACAACAGAGGTGGTGAGTACAAAGTTTGCACAACCACACAGCTGCAGTAGGTACATTCATGGGAAATATGAAAGGCTGAAATAAACTATAATTATCCTTTTAGCTGAGACAAAAGAAATGTTCTGTTAGATTTTGACCAAAGACCAAATGGTAACAGGTGGCCACTTGCAAATACCTCTGGGTAATATATGTTGTATAGGAGGAAACAGCATCTCAGGATTTCCCACATAGTTTACAGCACTAAAGTGTAGTCCCAGTGAACAGACTAGATTCAGACAAAGACTTTTGTTTGTATCAAAAGAGAAACAGATGCCCCTTTGCTCCTCAGTGGTTTGGAAAGAGTCGGATTAGAACAAATGCTGGAAGTCCAGTTGGGCAGCCTGGATGTGCAATGGTCAGCACTTCCTGTTTCTATATAGTCAGGTGGCTCAGTATCGAATGGAAGGTCTGTTGTAACCCATGCAGGTGGCACAATGTAAATACAACTTGAACAACTATTTTAGTGGATGTCATTAGCATACTCTAACACAGCATCGTTTACGCTGTGTATCAACAGCTAGAGTTGTTGCAGCTTAATTTACTAGTGCCCCATTGCCTTTAAATCATGAGTTGGACATAACTTTGGCAAAACCTGAGAACATTTGGGAAGGATTTTGAGTTGATGTACGCAGTTTTGAGAATCACGAGGACTTTAATTGTAGCTCACATAATCATCAAAATCCCTGCATGTCTTTTGGGATGGTGATATCGTCCCAGTTTAGTTGAGATTGAGATGTGTCAGCGGTTGTTCAATAGACTGTCATGACATTTTGTACAATCATTCACGGTGCCCAGAGGATGAATCCTATTGACTTTGGTGATTGTCTTTGCTTTTCCTCTTGTTCTACCAAAGGGTCAAAGTTTTTTTTTTTAATTGGGTAATGTAACTCTGCATCTATTGAATTAGCAAAAAAACAAAAGGTCCACCAGCATTTGTGGTTCCCAGATGATATACCCCTTTGATTGTTTGACCCCCTTGACTTTTTTAAAATAAAGATCAATTTCTATGAACTTTGTTACACACATTGATGTTACCCTCAGGATGAGCTGTAATGTTTTGAACCCCTGATATTTCCTCAGATGCTGTCATCAGCACTTTGGTTTATGACTAAACACCTACAAAACTAATGACATTCCCATCAGCCGCAGCTGCACGTAACTACTTTAGTGCTGATTGGCAGATGTTACCTTACTAACACATGGTGACTATCATGCAGCCCATTAGCATTGTCACTATTACCATGTAGACATTAGCAAGTTAAAGTGGTGCCTATGTGCAGCCACCAGTGAGGCTGTACATTTTTAGGGGATCTTTGATGCTGACACTTTTGGCCCTTAAAGTAAAATACTAAAATCCTTCTCTTAGGTTTATTCATTGATTTGCCAAGTTAAAATCCAAACCTAATTTTGGGCCCTAGTTGGTGCTAGTCCCAGTTAGAGCAATGCTACTGACGGAGTAAGGTGTTTGATTTAATTTGTAAAATTGTGCTTATTGGGCTCAGAACATATCAGATAAGGAGGAGCACAAAACAGCACCTGTTTTCTAATGAAACTGCTGACTGGTAAAAAATGTAAGCACATCATGCCTCCCAACTCTTTCAAAGAGTTCTTCATTGTACCTTAATACACACACACACACACACACACACACACACACACACACACACACACACACACACACATACACACACACACACACACACACTCCACACACGTTCATCCTGACAGTATGTCTGTTTTCTACTCCAGCCACGTTCTCCTGTGCTGCAGATCTGCCTGCCTGACAACTCTGATAACACCAGACAGCAAAACCTAGAGCAGCACAAATCATTTCACTACACACACACACACACACACACACACACACACACACACACACACACACACACACAGAGGAATACTGTATATGTGTGTGTGTATGTTGGTGTGGATATGCGTGTGTGTGCGTCTTTCATGATGACATTTATTGGCAAAAGCATCTCCGCGCTCTGGCTTCCTGTCTGGGCCTATCAGATCTACACTTGAACTTGCCTGCCGTTGATGCGTATGACTTCTAGAGAAGGAAACCAAATGTCTGATAGCGAACCTTCTCTCCTCTTATGCTGCATGGTTATCTTTCATAAGTGTGATGCATTTTTGCGCGGGGAGGAACAGATCAGCTCCTCTGCGGAGATGGCAGCCAGCTCCGGAGCATTCCTCCGTCCTAATCGTTATCATTTTTATAAAGGTAATTTATGCAGCCGCTCAGAATGCAGCAGCTGCCTCGGCAGAGTGGGGCAGAGTTGAGCCGCTCTTTACTGCAGCAGAACAGAAAAGTCCATCATTTGGCTGCTGATAGGAGGCACATCCTGTCCTGAACTCCTTGGTTTGCAACTGCAGGATGGAGATGAATAGGTTGGAATTAAAGAGAAACGTAATCTCAGAGAAAGTTTGAAGAAGGACTCGTAGACAATGAATGCAGGCCGAAAGAATAAGATACATTTAGTGATTTCAAGTATGACTGACCGTGCTAGGGCGAAAATACTCCCTCACAAACCTCGCTGAGGATCAAAGCTGTTGCCATGAGCGCAAGGCTATATTAAACATTTTAATACCATCGTCGAGAGCAAAACAGACAGTGTGACCAAAGCCTGTGATACAGTTGTCCGTCAGCCAGAGAAATGGGATTTAAGGAAAGACATCAGTGTGTGTGGCGTGTTTCATAGAAGTCACGCAACTTTTCATCGCTGCGTGGTTTCACACACATCACAGCATAGGAAAGGTCAGCTGAACCCAGAGCTTTGTTACGCTTTGCCAGCATATTGGAGGTTACAAACACACACTCTCGGCTGGCTAGTCTTTAATGAACTCAAGAAGTCTGAGTGAGTCACAGAGCCTCCTTTAAAGAGACGCCTTTGAAGTTTTCAGATCTGAGATGAAACATAAAGGGAGATGGAAAAAAAACCTGAAAGGTAGAGAACGGACAACAAGGCTCAAGTGGGGTGAAAGGTGCGACAAGGTCAATGAGGCTTGTTTGAATCGGAGCAAAAGGTGCAAGTTCTTCAGGAGAGAAAAGCAGGACGAGTCAGGGAGAGGAGGGGGGGGTAGGGAGAGAGCGCTTGTTTTATAGCAGAGGAGGGAGATGGGGCAGGGGTAGAAGGGAGAGCAGAAGCTGTACTGATGGTGGAGAGACTGATGGGAGCAGAGGGAGAAAGAGGCATGCAGGGATGAGGAGAGGAAAGTAAGGAATGATGCTGAAGAGGAGACGAAAGGCCAGAATGCTGACATGCGGATAGCAAGCCATCTTATCATGTTTCTCTCCTCATTCATAGTTTATTTTGACATCTTTCCCATTTTTTTCCCCTTCCTGTCATGTTCCTCTCAATCAAAGACGCTTCAGTGGTAGAAATTCCATCCTTTTATTTTCTGCTGCTTTCCTGGACCAGATAAACTAAACAAGGTGGTTCTTATAGCCAGCAATGCTTTCCAGCTCCTCCTGAGCCATCCCAAGGTGGTCCCAGCCCAAATGGGATATTTAATCTCTTCAGCACCATCTTAGTCTGCTCTGGGGTCTCCTACCAGTTGATCAGATGCCTGAGCTGCCTGAACTGGCTTCATTTCTCTGAGCTAATCTGTCTGCTCCTGTGGTATGAGGAAACTCATCTTGGCCGCTCGTGACCATACATGAGAATTGGATTGAAATTTCATGGATACATCAAAAGCTGTGCCTTCCATGGATCTTGGGATCTACTTACTGTAGTGTAATGCACTGTAAAACTACCACAGTTGCCACAGGCACAAGCTGACAAACTGACAAGTGATAATGCAAAAAATCTGGTAGGCAGTCCCAATACTGTGGAAAATCCATGTTTCTCAGCTCCTAATTCAATACCAAAAATAGTAAATCAGTTATAAATGAATGTATTTGTTACATGAGCTTGTTGCTTTCAGTTATTTTCCATAGCACAGTCAAAGCAAAACTAAAGTACAGCAAGCAAGTTTCATATGAAGGATTTAGATTAATTAATCTTAAGTGAAGGCAAATGGATTTTTTTATTCCATATAATAAAAATAACACATCACTCTGTATTGGCCATACAAATTGTATTTTCAGGACAAGAATGTACTGTGCAGCTCAATCAAATTTGACACTAAATCACATTGCAGTATACACTCACCAGCCACTGTATTAGGTACACCTGTTCAATTGTTTGTTAACACAAATAGCTAATCAACCAATCACATGGCTGCAACTCAACGCATTTAGGCATGTAGACGTGGTCAAGACAACTTGCTGAAGTTTTAGTACCAACTGGTGTAAACTCCACAGCCTACTTGAGTATTGCTGCTGACCATGTCCATACCTTTATGACCACAGTGGACCATCTTTTGATGCTACTTCCAGCAGGATAATGCTCCATGTCACAAAGCTCAGATCATCTCAGACTGGTTTCTAGAACATGACAATGAGTTCTCTGTACTCCAACGGCCTCCACAGTCACCAGATCTCCATCCAGTAGAGCTCCTGTGGGATGTGGTGGAACGGGAGGTTGGCATCATGGATGTGCAGCCGACAAATCTGCAGCAACTACGTGATGCTATCATGTCAACATGGAGGAAAACCTCTGAGGAATGTTTCCAACACCTTGTTGAGAGTATGCCATTAAGGCAGTTCTGAAGGCAAAAGGGGTCCAACCTTTTACTAGCAAGGTGTACCCAATAAAGTGGCCAGTGAGTGTAGTCTTTAGAGGTAAAACAACTGGCTTGTTAATTATTGACAGAGAAGTTAATATTTGATGAACATATAATCATTTAATCAATATTTTTCTAATCAAATATGTTCTAGTAGCAGCTTCTCTTTTAGGAGATTCAGTTTATATCAGGCAATAAACTGATTCTCTTTGGTTTACTGGACTTTTGGTCAGACAAAACAAGACCTTTCCATGAGTCACCATGTGATTTAAGGATTTGTGGTAGCCATTTTCATTATTTTTTGACATTTTATAGACCAAAATGATGATTTTTTCAAATTTTTCTTGAGAAATGAGACATGCCGATGTCACTACCCAGTCAATGTGTGATATTTGAGGGTCATATTGATATATGAGAGTTGATAAAAAATAGACCTGCTGATATATAAAGATAAACCTAACGAAACATCTGTATATCTGTAGTGAGCTATTATTTGTCCAGCTCTAGACTGTAATGCATAATTAGTTCAAGCACTGTTGGTTCTGCACTGCAGGTGTGCTACAGGAAGATGACTAGGGTGTGCATTAATGAAGGCTTCTTTTAAAAATCCATTTAGTCATGTTGTTGTTCCCTTTTTTGTGGATAACATCGGTTTAGTTCCACAATAGTCTTGCTTTCATCTTGGTTGTTGATGGATGTATTAGCTCTCAGTTTTTGTTCGAGAAAATAACACAGCAGTGCAGAATGCTGCAGAATAACTGGAGGTAATGATGCGGCTTTGTGGTTTGGTGCGGTTGTGGGAAAATTGGTCTGCTGTCACCAGCACTGGCTCAGATTTCACCCATCTACGCCTTCACATAACTGCACCTTGTGTGAAAGGGTTTGGACAGATTGTCCTTTCACACAGCTACAAGCTGCCTTACTGATTCTTCCTCAGGACCCCTCTGGTAGCCATGAACCAGCTGCTTAATGTCAGATCTCAGACAAATGTTCGTGAATGTTTAATTCAGCTACCAGGTTAATTGAATTTATCAGGAAAGGCCGAGCACTTTTTATTCAGTCATACTTTTGTAGGTTTTGCTCAAGGATCTTTGATCTGCTGTAAAAATCTAAGAGGTTCTGCTGTCCTTGCTGATCAATAGCAATTAACGAGAAGAAGAAAAAACAGTCAAGGTGCCTTTCAGTTCACTTCGCCACAGTTCACACCCGCTTACTCCCTCCACCGTCCTCCTGAATAAACTGGACTCAGTCAAATGTACACTCATCTCCCCAGGTGGCAAAGACATTTTTCATCGGGCCCACCCAGGGATAAAACCCTCTCTGATCTAAAGTCATGCTGTGTGCGTGCATGTGTGCGTGCATCTGTGTGTGCATGTGTGTGTGTTTGTGTGTGTTTGTGTGTGTCTGCGCACATTCTCGGGGGGTTGAGCCAGTTGTGGGTCTGGCAGACGACAGTGTGTCAGGTAGCAGGATTCAATATCGGACACCTGTCGGAAGCAGTGACGCACACACTAACACACAAACATATGCACACACTGATGACAGGGTCATTGGCAGGGCAAGACCACAGTGAAGTGTGAAACAGCTCCCCAGTTGCTCCATTACACCCCCCCACCACATTCCTCTTCTACCTTCTGCTCTGTCTCCTCTCAGCTCCCATTTCCTTCCCATCCACTCTCACAGATTTCGTGTTTTTTTAAATCTTTATTTCTGTCACCCCTCTCCCCTCTCTCCCTCCCTCCTTCCCTCCCTCCCTCCTCCCCTCCACCAGGTGCTGTATCCAGCTCGCTGCAGCCTGTGTGGGGCTGATAAAGCCTGGTTAGGTTATAGGAAGAGTCAGCGGGGCAGAAACAAAACGCCGCTGCCGGGTTTTAAATCTGAGCGCTGTCACCCGAGCACCGCTGGGCGACTGCTGCTCTGGGATACAGGGAGGCTGGCTGGTTGGGTGGTGGGGAGGGCGGCTGTCTGGCTGACTGGCAGGCATGCTGAACGGGAGGCTCGATTGGCTGGGTGGGTGAATGGTTAACCTGGAGCATGCTGTCAGGAAAGAGTTCTGCCTCTAGTAGGAAGAACACGACTTTAAAAAAAACACGTTGAAGTAGTGACATGTAAGCTGTGTATGAAGCTGAACATTTAGGAGGTGGGATATGTGGTGGTGCATATTAAAATGTCAGCTCTGTGTGGAAGAAACTGTGTTTGTATTGCAGCATGTCCCGTTCAGTTTCCATGGACACAACAAATTTCCATGTTTTTGACAGAAAGAAGGTTAATAGAAGCTTATATTTTTAGGTCTGCCACAAATCGTTATTTTATGATTATATGAAGTAGATATAATTGCAAAAATGCCTTGTGCTGTACTTGTAAAGCAAGCTCTAAAATCTAAATCCAACAGTTTGACAATTATAAAATTTAATTGAGTAAAAACATTACTTTTGGTCACTGTTAGCTGATATCAACATGCGAGAAGTATTTTTCAACATTTTTGCTTGAATTCATACTGAATATACAAACAATTCAAATGATGAGTGTCTAATTTGAAAGGTGTCGCTCATCCTGACAAACCCCCGGGAATATACACCAGCCTCTTCACATTCAGCTGTAAGAAGCGTTTTAGCCCATTGTTTAGGCTTCATGGCCCACAAACACAAAGATTTTGATTTACTCTCACAGCTCTCAAGCTATAGAAGCCAACTTTACACTTTGACTAGCTTTTTAGCACCAAACACCATCCTGATATTCCTCAAACTGGCAAAAAAATCATCTGTGTTTCGGAGTTCATTAATAGTAGATTTAGTAGTTCCAGGTGGTTACTGCAAGGGACTATTTATTAATACTGGTTCTTGGTTCAAACACCACATGCGTTTTCCATTGGAGTGTAAGGATAAAGAAGACAGCCGTGGCCCAGTGCAGCAGCTTTGACCCTGGCAGCCCTGGATGCATTGTTTCTTGTAAATTCTGTGTGTTTAATACAAGAGAAAGCAACTGTACAGAGATGAAATTACAGAGTGTTGTTATATTTATTGTCAAATCATACAGCCCATTAATATCCACGACGGAAGTGGTGTAAATCTTGATGTACCTTAAATCTGTATTAACCAGTAAAAGCTTTTTTTAGCCACTTGGAGGAAGCAGAAACAAATGTGAACACGGCAGCGACCTTTTACATTGGTGTGGTGAAACAGTGGCTTGATTGCGCATCCAGCAGTTTCAGATCAGAATTAGTATTCAGAGTCTGACCACCAGTCCAACATTCATGCTCTTTCAGCTCTGTTTTTGGTCCCCACCACCTCCTGAGGAAAACGTCTCTCTCTTTAGCTGCTTAATGCTCCGCTATCTGTTTGTCTTTTGTTTTGGTGCAGGGTTCGCGAGGAGGTTGTGCAGCTGCCTACTCTCTCTACTGTCTGTAGGTTCGTCACTAGAAGCAGTGATTGCGACAGTTTTCATATCCATTATAAAATCCCAAGTGTAGCTGCTTTTAGGGATGCAAGTTTATTGTTTGCATGACAATGGAAATACTGAACAAACTGCAAAAGTAGGCCTATAAATGAACTTGAACCACATAAATTCAGTTATCACAATTATTACCTCCTCAAAGGAGGTTATGTTTTTGCCGGCGATCGTTTGTTTGTTTGTTTGTTTGTGTGCAAAATAACTCGAAAAGTAATGGACGGGTTTCCATGAAATTTTCAGGACATGTGTGAAATGGGACGAGGAAGAAATTATGAAATTTTGGGACTGATTTGGATCACCGTCTGGATCCAGGAATTTTTTTTAATGTAAGTGTAACTGGATGGACAATTAAATGCGGTTTACTCTAAAAGCCACCAGAGGGCACTCTTGTTTTTGGGGTAACCCCCTGTGACCACATGATATTTTGTCAGACAGCGACAGTGACGGAGTTCTCTTTCCTTCCTGAGCGACATACGCACGGTTGGGCGGCATTCTGATCTCCGGTTGTCTAAGAAGCTGGGAGGCTGTTAGTAGCTGCTGCGCTAGAGGCCCTGCCTGTTCATTAGGTCGGATGGGGTGAAGGCCGCATTGTTGGTAGGACATTTGAACTGTATGTAATTACATTAGTATCTGTAACGTTCCATACAAAATATGTGAATTGGAAGATTGTGTTGGGGGTGGACTGAAGCTCCTTGGCGGAGATATGTGTTCTCTGAGTGCCTTTCTAGTTTTTGTTATAATTTCATTTTTGAAATTGAATCCTAAACTTTCAAGCAGACTATTGCATACTGTCTGACTTTTAAAAATACATTTAGTAGCCCAGGATTTCGATACTAGACAAATGGTTTTTTTTGTTTTAAAATCATATTACTTTCAATCAATGGACTGCAACATTACGACCTTACTATTGTAAGGTGACTAACCATCACCAGCACTAAAGTTGAAAGTATGATGCTCACATGTTGTCTGATGCATTTGCTGAAGTTGTGTTACATGACCTGGTATTAGAGTGCTTCCATAAAGACCATCAAATATCCACTAACTTATTTAGCACTGGAGGATATGGTGGCCCAGACAGGAACGAGTGACAGGCAGCCATGATAGCAGCACAGGGTGTATTCTGGGATGTAATTTTCTTCTGTCTGGGAGGAAAATGAGGAGAGAAGAGGAAAAGAAAGGAGATATCTGTTGTAAAGTACATCGATGTAAAAAAAAAAAAAGGACACCTTGTTGTCACAGGCGGCCAGACAGAAAATGACAGAGAAACTCACCTTCCCCATTTCCCCTCACCCCTCCCTCCCCGTCGTCTCTCTCCCTGTCTCCTCCCTTCCCTCGTAAATGTTAACTCGCTAAAGAAAACACAGACAAATGCTCAACCAGACAGTGTGTACGTGTGTGTGTATATCTGTGCGTGGCGGGAGGCATCATATTTACACACACTTACACACACACTCACACACACACAAACAGCAGCCAGACAGTGTGTATGAAGTGCAGCTTCAGTGAGTCCATCAAGTGTAATGATTGCAATAAATTCCCTCCTGGCTGCTTCTCTCAGCATCCTCTCCTCTCCTCCCCTGCATCCCTTCATCACACTCTGCCTTCTTCCCTACATCAAACACTCCCTCCCTCCCATCCCGCCTTCATCCATCAAGCTCTCCTTCCCTCCTTCTTCCTTCCATCCCTCCTTTTCCTGTCTCCTTGTTCAGGTTTTCTGCATAACGTCTGCTGCATCTGGCTGGGTGGGCTAGTCTCATTCCCACTTTTCCTTTCCTTTCCTTTCTGTTCCTTTCCTTTTCTCTCCTTTCCTACATTTTTGTCCTCTTTTTTCTTTCCTGTCCATTTCTCCCCTTCTTTACTTCACTCTCCTTTTCCCCTCTTTTTCTTTTCTTTTTATCTCCATTCCTCCTCTTTCTTTTCTCCCATTCCCTTTCCTTCCATCTTTAGCCTCACTTTCCTTTTTTACTTTTCTCCTTTCCCCACTCTTACATTATTTCCTTTGCACTTTTCTCTTCTCTGTCTCCTTTCGTTTTCTCTTGTTTTCTTTCCTTTCTCTTTACTCTCTTTCCATTGCTTTTGCCTTACTCTTATCTCAGTTATCATTCTTAATCTTTCTCAATCTTTTCCTTTTTTTGTCCTCTTATGTCTCTCCTCTCCTCTCCTCTCCTCTCTTCTCCTCCCCTTTTCTTAAGCATCACTTACTTTTCTCCTTTCTTCACTCTTACCTTATTCCCTTTTCACTTCTCTTCTTCTCTGTCTCGTTTCCTTTCATTGCATTTCCTCCTCCCTTCTCCCCTAACCTCTCCCCTCTTCTTACCCTGCTGGTGTTATACAAACATGTTAGTAGCAGCAGATCTTTGATGTGTGACACTTTCCTTATAGTTCGTCATGTTGACAACGGCACATCCTCTGAAAAAGTAGAGAAGAGCAGACAAAACCTTGCCACAGGTGCCAATAGAAAAAAAAAAATTCAAAATGGCGGAAAATAAAGTCTGATCTGTGTTAAGAACATTCGTCTTGAAAATATTTAATTTATTAAAACGTCAGGGGTTCTTTGATGAATTAAATATTCGTCGGGAGCATTTTTCCTGACAGTCGACAGACTCTGTTGTTCTCCATTTGAAAGAGTAGGATGCCAGCAGGTTGGCTGCCTCTCCCCCGGCCTCCCCTCACCTTCCATCCTCCCTCCTTCCCCTTCCTCTTTTACTCCTTTTTCTTTAATGCCCCCACCCCATTCTCCTCCTCCTGCATGCGCACACACACACCTCCATCATTCCCGTCTCTGCTTCCTTGTGGGCAGATAAATCATCTGCAGAGTGGCAAAAGCTGCAGTGACTCATCTACCATCTAGACCACCTCAGCAAGGCAGAGAGACGTAGAGGGAAGCGGAGGGAGAGAGAGCAAGGGGGTGCTCAAAAGGAAATTAATAGAGTGAGAGAGGAAAAGTCAAATGAGTAAGAGCGGTTGTGAATACTAAAGTCAGCCGGCAAGAGACGGAATGAGATAGGTGTGAGAAAAACAGACAGAGGGAGAGAAAGTGCTAAAAAAGAAGCGAAACTCGTGGTCAGTGTGTGACAGATGAGGCACAGAGTGGAAAGGAGGAAAGGTGGAGAGAGGATGGAGAATGGCAACGGCCCACAGAGACATGATAATGTGGGAGCATGTGTGTGTGAAGGAGCACGGAGGAGGGAATAGATGGATAAGGGGGGAGGAAGGAGGGGTGAGAGGGGATCGCCTCAGAGACAGAGGGAGGCAGGCCTGATTGACAGCTCTGCTTCTGACAGACTTTCAGCACACAGCTGTCTGCTGCCTTACCTGAGTGCTGCAGTCTGTGTGCGGCTGATTCGCTGACATGCAGTACACTTCACACTTCACCTATTGTACTTGCAGCCTTATGAGGACTGCCCACCGGCTACACTTTGAACCAGTGACTGACAGCTGATCTCCTGGATGTCCTAACCAAACACGAGCACACTGTGAATGTGTCCAGAGTTCTCCTGCAGTCCCCTGATGATTTAGAATTAGATCAAAGTTATTGTTTTGTGAGTTTTTTAAAAAGTGCAACTACCTGAGTACTGAGTACAACTCCTGAGGTTGAACTGGAAGAAATAAATTCCGTATATATCAGACAGACATTTTTTACAGACACATTTGCTTTTCTTTTAGATTTTGTCAGTCTAAAGAGTAATTTCTGTCATTGACATGAAAAACGTCATGATGCAGATACTGAAGCTATTTCATACCAGACTCAAAGACAGCATGTGAGGCTGCTCCCAGTTGCTTCATTAAATAATGAGTGATTAAGGGTAGGGACTGAATCCATTACTAGCTTTCATCATAATTGCCACTGTTTTTATTATTGTGATTATTGAGAATTTACTGAACATGCATTAAAGACAGCAAATTTCCCTCCACACATTGGCTACTCAGACTAAAGAGACAAGAAGCACTGGAGAGTTTTACATTTTAAACAATTAGTTCTGTGAAGTCTGCTAATACGCTTCCATCTAAACTGGACATTTAAAGTACATTTTAAAATGAACAAAAGTTCTTATTTAATGAGATAAGTTTATTAGATTGCACAAATGAGCAAAGGAGTTGCAGTAACTCATAGGAACAGTGACACCAAATACCTTAGAAAGTACGGTTAGATCAGTGTTGGTGAATCTCATCTGTGAATCTCATTTGATCTATTATAGCATCACTGGGTCTTTTTACATGGACATGAATATCTGAAGTGTGATCTGTTTTTTAAAGTCTTCTGTTTTTGCAAATGTAAAGATTATATACCAGTTCTGGGAACCTAAGCCCTTATACTAAATATGCTAGCTGGTTTTCCAAGAGAACCTGGGGAGAAACTGTAGCATGCATCATGTTTTTAATGGTGCACGGGGTGTGCCGAAGGTAAGGGGTAAGACTACTACCGAGTGGAGGAGCCTATGTTTATGTAAAGCTAGAAACAGATTTACCTGTTGATAGGCTGTTGATGGTAAAGGAGAGACTAGTGATGGAAACTGAGAAGCTCTTCATTATCATTTTGTGAGAGAAGTCCACCATTCACTGAGCTCAGTTCAGTTGGTGAGCCAAAAAATTAACACACCTACCTCAGGAACTTATTAGTTAGGTGACTAATTTTGCTAGTTACCAGGATCCCTAGACTAGCAGCGTTACCCCCTAAACTAATGTCAATGAAAAGTAGTTAATTGCCACCCATAAAGTTGCTAAATGTCACTAGATGGTGTTTTGTGCTAATTAGCATTTTTATGCTATAAGCTTTGTATACTGGCCAGTGTCTGCAGGTTACAGCCCTTCTCTCCTACTCTCTGTGCTCAAATATTCTGTATTTTAATGGAGCCAAATTCTTCAAAAAGCTTTTCTTATTGACATATTTTTTCTGTTTCTGCTGTCGGACGTCAGAAAGGCTGTGAAACCGTAAGTGATTTAAACTACATGTTAACCAACAGTCACTTCCAAGCCACTTTTATGTTGCAAGCTGGGGTTTTTTAACCATAGCGTAGTCCAAACATACACATAAGTTAAAGACAATGGCTGTGCTGTAGATTTGATTATGTTTACATGTCAAATGATCACTCAGAGAGAACATTAGAAATTCAATGAAAACATTTCTTTCCTTACATTGCACACAGCCTCCATCTGGGCGACAGCAACGTTCTGCATATGTGCAGCTCATTCATGTCACTGCCAGCTGCTGTGTCATCAGCTGAATGTGCTGCTCCTCTGTCACTCACTGAACAGAACAGAGTGGGAGCAGAGGGAGAGGTGGGCCTGCGGTGGGAGAGAAAGACCTGGCGATTCAATACTGGTGTCTAGCTGAAGCCTGTCCAAAAAGTCGCTAGGTTTGTCGGTACGTGCTTTTTTTAAAAAAATGTTGCAAAATCTAGCAACAACTTGGCAACAGTGCCTATGATTTCAGTACATTCCTTTACATCTTGCATTAGTCCATATTTGTAACTAAACCTTGACTGATGGACTAGATAATCATTGTCAGGTCACACCATGTGCACATGTCATCAGCTAACCTCACTTCTGTATCATATCATCAGCACAGGGGGAATGAGTGAGCAGCGAGACACACTACCACTGTCATTAAATTTTAAGAGCAGACTCAATGCTGTAACAGTAGCAGGAACAACTGAAACACTGTCCTCCTGTGTTAGCAATGGTCACCTCCAAAGGAACTTGAGCAGCCATCATCACTTTTACTCAGAATTGTCTCACATGCAAGAAAAGAAGAAGAAACCTGAAAAGACCAATTACTGAATCATCAAGAACTTCGAGCAGAGGATTCAGCTGCAGTAAGGAAGGCTCCAGAGTGTCCAAGAGTGTCTGGCAAGTCCCAGCAATGTCTTCTCATGAGGCGTCAGATGCAGAGCAACAGGTAGATGTGAGACAATAGACTGAAATTCTTTGTACAAGGAGTACAAGGATTGGACAGCAGAAGACTCGTCCAATGAAGACCCCTTTCTAGTGTTGGTGAACACAACCATGAGCCCTGCACCCAGAAGCTAAGAATCGTGTGTGGTGTTGCTTCTTATCCAAAAAACCTGCCCAAAACACTGTCATGAATGGTGTGAAAACATCAGAAAGTGGTAGGAACTTCATAGATTAGCTGTGTAGACTTACATCTGAGTGACTTTAAGCTAGGAAGGAGCTATTTTCATGGGAAAAACTTCTTTATAATTAACGGTGATCCACAGAGATTCATTCTTAGGGCTTTCAACAGTGACCACAGAAGGATTTTAAGTATGCCTGAAAGTCATTTGGCGACATATACAGATCTAAATGGTTTTATAAATCTCTACCTACCTTTGTCCTATGTCAAGGGCATGAGGATATACATAGCAATGGAGGAAGTAAAGCTCTGCAGTGTTCTTTCTCCAAGTCGATCTAATGGTGGAGTCACTCTGGTAACAGTGTTTAGAAAAGAGGCTGATAGGTGCCTCAGACTCTAGCTATAGAATCACAGATTTTTCTGAGTGATATTAAAGGTGGCCTCAGCGGTTCATTGATCATATCCTAATGGCTGCTACAGATGTCGTTGTTTGGTTATTGAGCCACTTATTTGCACATGTCGGAGAAAATCAATGTGTCAGGAGAACAATGGGGTCCACGGAGGCTTCATGCGTGTGGATTTTTGTGCTACACTCCAACGAAAATGACCTGCCTGTGTAATAAACATCCTGCACTCCAAAGGTATAAAACTCAAGACGGATAAAACTATAACAAGAGGACACACACACACACACAAGCACACACTGAGAATATATGTGTTTTTGTGCGAGAGAAAGAGGGAGAGAAGGAGAGCAGGCGAGAAAGTGAAAGTGGGGGTGTATCGACTCATGAAAGTTGTGGAGAAGATGAAAAAGCGACGCAGCCGCCTCGGCTATTGCTCTGAAAGACATTTTTAGTCTGTTTTTCAATTTACAGTTAATGAGATTTTCAGTAGCTTCTCTCTATTCTGTTGTTAGTGTTTATCCTATCCTGTCTCCACAGCCCCATCTTTTATACCTCTGCAGTTCACCCTGTCTGAGCTGGATTGGCTTGTTTGTATAAATAGCTTACCGCTGCAAACCCCGGGTGTGTGTGTTGTGTGTGTGCCTCACTGCGAATGCAGTGTGGATATACTTGTCTGTACATGTGTGTAAATGTATATACAATATGTGTACCAAAGGGGCTGCAGTCGTGCCTTTGAGTGTGTGTATCTTGTAGCAGCATGCACTGAGGCATTTCCCTGTGCATGTCCTCTTGTACTGTTCTATCCTACAGCAGCCTGACATGTACAGAGTATTTTTTTCATTTATCAACCAGCCAGACTCCTATAAAATAGCTTCCTCCCAGTGGCTTAGACTCAAGTGGAATTTTCTACATCTTTCCAACTCCTGTGCTTAGAATTTGTCTCTTTCCCAGGCTACTTACTGTTACCATCTCAGCTGAAGCTTGCAAGGATGTTATTGTGTATTGCTGTGTGCATGCAGAAAACCACATCTGGCCAAATAAGCATCAGAACATGCATCAAGTTGAAACAAGCAAAAAAAGGCCGACTACAATTAAAACTGCTGAGAAAAAAAAATTACAAGCAAATTTATGCGAATATGTGTTAAACATGATAATCAGGTAATCAGGTGCTTCAGTTCTTGGCTCTGAGATGCTACTTTAATCATCCAGACAGAACTAAGTGCACATTAGAAGTAGCTCATTACTAAGATGTTTACTTGAGGAAAGCTTTCGACTTTCCCAAAAGAGATGTCTACAGGGAGGGTGGTGTCATATGATTGGATTTCTGCAGTATCCTGTTGATGGATTTGTGCATATTAAAATCATATCCTTATTTGAGAGGCAGGCTGTTTGAAACAGAGTAGTGCTGAAGAGAAAGTGAAGTTCTGGCTCCAGCAGCATGGTGGTTGAGTCTCATTTGACACATTCAGCTTCCATTACTAGTGATAAAGGAAGGACACCAAACTAGCAGGCTGTGTTAAGATGTACATGCATCCTTATTATTAACATTACAGACTTATTTTCTTTTTGTTACTTATTCTATTTATGTCCTTAGTCTTGGTTGTGGGTTCTGCCTTTGGTTCACAGAGTTTGTCCTGTCTTGGTTTTGTATTATTGCTATCTTGTATGCCACTACACCTTTGCGCTGTCATTATGGCTTTGACCGAATGCTATTGTATAGTGTATCCGTTCTGTTTGGAAAATATCAAACAACAGATCCATATGAATCCAGGGAGCCATAAATCAAACTGGACTCATCTTCAGGTGTTTAAGTTTCTGGGTCCGTACAGACAAGATGGAGGCTAGTAAGGATCCGCAGACAGCAGGTAGCGATCGGACATCAGGATGATGTTGCAATCATGCATATCAGTGAATTTAAAATAAATAGATAACTCTGTCGGGTCTCAGGGTCGGATGTGGGTCGGGCAGACAGTTGATTTTTGTACAAATGAGGGTTGTCAAGCAGGAGCGTGCTTGTGTTTTCCATTTTTTCTTTTCTTTTTTTTTTTAAGAAAACATACTTGAGCTCATTAGTGGTCGATAATGAGCTCATGCTCCATAGATAGATTAGTTCCATAGATTGTCTGGTAAGTACAGTATGTTCCACCTTTTCACCTCTACCTGAAAAAGACCATCAACTATATGGTTAAAACGTTATATCATCCTTAACCACATACAATTAAAGTAGTCCTTTCACATCCATAATTTGCTCCGTAACTTTCTATCTCTCTTCATCAGACTACATAAGTGATAACAGCTAATACAGTTGCAAAGATGCTCACTGTTGGCTCCAGTAATTCAGTATTAGAAGGACAGAAAGCAGGAAGAGATTAGAAGCCTGATATGCTGTTTGTATACATACTCTATTTACAACTATTGTTTGCTGCACTCTTCACTGTGGTCTGTTAATATGAGATTCAAGTACAATTAAAAAGTACGCTGTATCAAAACTACTCAAACCAAGTAAATGGAACTTCTTACTATCTAGCAGGAACATAATACTGCAGATTAGTAGCAGTATTAGTAGTGAACATTCTAATGTGTTGATGGAGATTTCTATGAACTTGAACTGTAGTGAACCAACTATGAACCATCTCTTGTATATAGTTTGTCCATATTGCCTATCGGCTTATATATCAGCTTATCACTGATACTGTGTGTTGTGTGGATATGGATGTGTGGATATGTAGGTATGTCAAGACTAGGGACTGAGGTATAGAATACCAGATATGCTTGAAGAACTGCTACATAGCTTTTCCAGGTGCGTAGTTAAAATGCAGCGGAGGAACAGCCCGTTCTTAGTCCCCAAATACCACTTAAGCCTCATTCAGACGAGTTAACATTATAGGTGGAGGTGGGGGATAAAATACTCCCTGTGGTTCCCAGTCCCAAAGGGATATTAAACTTGGTGTGTAATAGAGGTGTAGATTCAGCAGAACAAGCCATGCCAGAGAGCTGTCCACAAATGTAGATAGAAACATAGGAAAAAAGATGCTTTAGAACTTGGTTGGCAGTGTTTATTTCAGCTTGAACAGAAGTCATAGCTGTCTGTACATCTCTGTGGCTACTGACGTGATTTGAATTACAGGAGTAAGTGCTGACAAACAGAAGGTAACTTCAGTTGTAATTATTACAAGAAATATGGGGGAAAATTAAAGATTTAAATCACTGACCTGCTCACACACCTCCCCTAGAGAAAGGAGTCCCATCTGAATTCATCTTGGCACTTGTAGAAGGTTTGTTTTACACGTCTTATATTGGACCTTTAAAGGCAGCATCCTCGAGGTCCCTCAGTCTGTACCTATCTGTTATTTCCTCCTATATGTTTAAACCAACCTGCTCTCCAATCTCACATTCTTCCCTCATGTTCTGTTATATGTTATCTCACAAAGCAGAAATGGCCTGAAAATAACCATATACACATGTATCGCTACCCTCAGTGATGACATAGCCCCGAGCTACGGAATCACTGTGGGAATTTCTCAGTGTAGGTACACATTATCGCTAATAACACATCTCTGAACCTTTGTTATGGGCACATACTGGCTTGGGTTGGTTGGGGTTTTATGACACTCTGGATAGATACCATGTGTGTGTGTGTGTGTGTGCGTGTGTGTGCGTGTGTGTGTGTGAGATGATGCTGGTTTAAAGATTATGTTTGCTTGAAGTAAAGAAGCCCTGTTTATGTTTGTAAGATGAGTCGTATGCTTCAGACTGCTGGGAACAACCTGCGTGTTTGTGTGTGACTCGTGTGTAAAAGTAGCCTTCTACCACGAGCATATGAATTCACACACACACACACACACACACACACACACACACAATTCAGTCCCTGTGAGGTATTTGTTACGGGGGAAACATACTGTATCATTACTGGGGTCCTGAGAAGGTAAATGGAAACAGAATGAATCATCATATAGGATGTGATAGCAGTGTGATCCAGTATGACTAGAGCCTCAGGCCAGGCGGCAGCTTGGTACCTCATATTCCCTTGTATGCTTCCTTCTTTAGTTCCCTTCTCCATATGACAGGAACTTGTTGGAGTTGTTTCTGACATTGTAACACAAACATGAATTTGCTCAAAAAACATGCTGCTTACTGTTTTAATTCTAATGACATCGTAACAAACTGTATGTTGAGGTGACGGGACTATCTGTTGCTTTGATCTGGACCTTCTGGCCATTTGCCATCAGAACAAGCAATGAAAGAGACCCTGCTAATGGCTAATGTTTGCTAAACCCCCTGCTCTCTGTTTCAGGGCTTGGCCTGCAATAGTGTTGAAGTGGGTAATGCATGTGAAAGGATTGTCCACAGGGCATAAAGGTTTCCCAGCAGAACATTGCTCTGAAATGATCAGTGTTATTTAGTTCACCTGTCAGTGGTTTTAATGTTGAGCCTTATCAGTGTATGTACTTCACTGTTTCAGTAATGTTAAATGTGACTCAGGGGGTACAGACTTGTGTAATGGAAAGGTCAGTGTTTGGATCCCCAGACCCAAAGTGCCCTTGTGCAAGATACAGGACCTCAAGTTGGCCCTGATCGCAAACCCTGCATGGCAGTTCTCCCACCATTGGTGTGCACTTTGTAGAACCTAGTTAAGGTTAGAAGGTGCTATAAATGTGCGGACCAGTTATTTACATGTCAAACACTACCACCAGGAAGCTTAGCTTTAAGTTCACAAATATGCAGTAAAGTTCTGTTTTTAAAAATGAGAATGAACTTCCACCATTTAGCTGCAGTATCGTTATAATTTGTGTTCCCTTGTGCAACAATATGAGGGGGAATTTGAAGTTTGTGGTTAGGTAAGGCAATTAAAAAAGGGGGGTACAAAAAACAATAATAATAGTGATAAAAATAAAACGTGAACAAACTGAAAGAAACAGCAAATAGATGGAAAGACAGGAGCAGAGAATCACTGTGTACAATTAACCAGCTTCATTAGAATAGAGTGCACACACACAAATACACACACACAGTACACTCCTACAGACTACTACACACTGCTGCAGGTTTTAAAGCATGACAAGTAATTTGGACTTATGTAATTGTGTGCTCGTCACTGCAGACAGACAGGTTGTCTAGCTGTCAGCTGTGTAATTGTGTCTGCACGATGACAACAGTAAACTGCGGACAATCAGGACACTGATGTTCGACAACAATCGCCCTCATTAGTCATTAGCGTGTATTGTCATCCTAGATTAAACAATGAAACGAGCTCAAATGCCTGTCCCAAAAAATAAAAAGTTCTTTCAAACCAATGAAGCGTGAATAACAAATTCCTCTAAAGATTAGATGGTAGGTGTTATGCTACTGAATTTTTATTTTGATACAAACATTTGCTTGTGAAATTAGCATTGTCTGTGTCCAGGCTGATGCATCCTGATACGTATTGCCCCTCAGAGTAGAATCTATTCTTTGGATTTTGACTTGAATATGCAGAAGCACACACAAAGGCTTCAGACACCATACTACATGATTTCATGGTGTGCTGAAATGTGCAGATCGGTTTGCATTCTGAGTGAGGAAATGTTCCACTGTCCCTTGTGATGTGGTGCTCATGTCAACATATGGTCAAAAGTAGTCTTATGCTTAATTAGCCTGGGCCTCAGAGCAACAGAGAATAACCCTGCTCATTAAAGCTGATGGAGAAAAAAAGTTTTTCTAATGTATAGTAACAGTGACCTTTGGCTGATTAATGCGGGGTGAGATCAGCGTACGGTGACTGGGAAGCTCCAGAAGGACTCTGAGCTGCAGCATTTTAACTGCATTATTATCACACTCATTTTCCTTAGTCAGCTTCTTGTCTCACTGCAGTTTTATGGCTGCTGAGAGACTGAACTGAGAGATTAAGGACTCATAACAAGTTGTTTCATGTAGAGTGTCACCTCTAATGTCCGCTTACAGCAGAATGAAATGAGCCATTAGGCCTGACCTATCTACCCCAGTTTCTGTTGAGATTCTCTTTGAAATGTCACTGTGGTCCAGTGCAGTGTGTTGAGCGAAGCAGCGGTTCCCAGAATGAGGTCAAGGGACCTCTAGGAGAAGGGGGCGACCTGGAACATGAAGAACATTTTCAGTTGGTGCTCATTTTCAGCAAGTTTTCCCCTCACAAATTTAAAATATGCATTAAAATTCACAAAATTCCCTCAGATACCTGGTGACCGCTGACGCTGCCTCCCCCTCACAGCTCTGACGATGTATTGCCAGGTTCTTTTAGTTTGTTTCTGCAATTCACATTAAAATGCTGTCCTATTGGGCATGCACAAAGGACACAGAAGAAACCCAGCCATGGAAAACCACAGAAGAAGAAACGGCTACCTGTATTTCCACATCAGCTTCCTGCCATTTAAAACAAACAGTTTATTGCAAGCAGATTACAGCAAGTTTTGAATGATGGCTTTGTCACAGAACAATTAGAGTCACTTTGCTGTGAGCAGTTATTAAGTATAAAGCAAAGCACTGCTGTCATATTGCTTTCTCTTCTTCTTCTTTTTCTTTTTCTAGCTTTGGTTCAAGAAAATAGATGCAGAGATCCTGCCACCAACTGTTTTGTCTGCAATATGACAGTTTTCAGGAAGACTCAGGTTTCCCTATAACACTCTACAACACCCAGCTGATGGCTTCAGATTTCCACACTCAAGCTGATTTGGAGAAGAGGAAAGCACAGTGTTAGTCTGGACATAATTCTAAAATGCAATTCAGTTTGCTACACTGGTTCTACATGTACAGGGCTGCAGGTGTGACGGTTCCCAATTAACTGTGATCCACTCTCGTACTCCATATGTTTAGCTTTTGCCTACGCTGAACATGTGAGGATCAGACTTGAGTTTAACTCGTAAAAAAAGTGCATTGTAAAAAGGATCAGCTTCAATCACACAGGTATTTAATGCATAGCTATTTCTCGGATGGGCATTGCTGCAGTCTTTTTTTTAAGCGTTACCTTTGTTTCTCTCAGTTTTCATACTCTATGCTAAGCTAAGCTAACTAGATTCATCATTAATAAACGGTTATAAGAGTGGCATTGATACATTAGTGTAACATGTGACTACAGTGTGTGTAAGCCTGTTTCCCAAAATGCCAAACTGCTCCTTTAAATGTATTTTAATGACACAAAGAAATGTCCAAAGTAGGACAGATCTAAAATATAGCCATTAAACTGCAGTGGAGTTTTTAAAAATTGCCGCAGAACCATCTTTGTCAATTCGGTACTACAGTCTTTTACTTAGCTGACACATGCACAGAACCCAGTTTATCTGGCAACGGACACACTGGGAACTTAGTCAGCTGATGGTATTGCAAGGCTGCCTTAAATGTGAAGTAACTCTGCAATGACTGTGACAGTTGTTGGCTCCTTCCGTCTTGTCACTCTCAAGTGTACATAATTTAATTAAACACACTTAAGCATGTATAATACAATTATGTGTTGTTGAAAACAAGATATAGTAAACATTTGCTGTTAAATTTGTGCGTTAACATTAACATGATATATCTTGGTGTTTTAAATTAGACATTAGGCGCTTTTAACGACCCATTTCTTACGCATTTGACACACCAGAATGTCTGAGGTGGAAATGAGTTTGAATAAAAGCAAATGGAAGTGCAATGAAAGCATGTTTAGCACATAGATAAATGTGTACATGACATTCTTTCAGTGACATCGTCTCCTCCAGGCTTTGGACTGTGCAATGATTTTGGTGTAGCAGCCAAATAGCATCACTACAACTTCTGCATTTACCACCTGATGCATACAAAGCACTTTTCCTACACACACTGGCTGTAACACCTTGAATACAATTCTCTGTACGCCACAAATCCCACAAAATTACTATTTTTAATAATAATTTGATCAGCTCAGTGCAGTACCTTATGGGAAGTCAAGAAGAGTCGTATGGAGCTAACTGGAAGTCAGGTGACTTTCACAATGGAAACCTTGGTAGTGCATGTTTTCTAACAAGCCTAGGAAACATTTGGATGTCTCATGGAGGAAGCTTGGAAAAAGTGGCTGAAGCTTGAAGACCTTTCTTGGAGCGTGCACCACTGAGCAGCTTTCAGTCAAATGAAGTAGGTTTCATTTTATAATCCAGTATCCTGTTCTCCTTAATATATCCGTGGTTTAATAGCACAGACTGGCGAATTGACACCACCAGCTGTTTGTTATGATGAACCAACTCTTAATGTTTTACTAAATGAGTTAGATCGGGACATTTATTTAGATCATGTTTTATTTTTTTAAAGATTTATTTTTGGCCTTTTGTGCCTTTATTAGATAGGACAGTGGATAGAATCGGAAACGGGAGAGAGAAGGGAAGGACATGCGGTGAACACCTGAGGTCGGAGTCGAACCCGGGACTGCCGATACACCTCTGCACTTGGGTCACGCGACATAACCATTAGGCTATCAGGGCGCCCCCAGATCGCATTTTATTTTGCAGATTTTCTCAAGATTTGGCTGATATTTGTGTTACATTTGGATCAAAAATTCAGCTATTGCAGTGTTTGGTCAACCTTAAACTGCATCGTGATCCAAACACTGACTGCTCTTTATTGCTGGCGACTGTGTGTTTGTGTGTGCATGTGAGATGTATGGCTGACTGACTTGAATGTGCACTTCTTCAAAGAACCTTCCATGCGATAGCACATCTTAACATGTTTGCCACATGGAAGTGTTTGCATGTCTCAGCATCTCTTTTGTGTGTCTTGGGAATTCATTTCCATCTCAGTCAGTCAGTCAGACCTCTTTGAGGGGAGGGGGTTGCTCTGTTTGCCCGTGCTGTGTTGTCTGATTTTCTCTATGCTTCTTTTTATTTTATTTTATTTTTTATCATCCCCAGTCAGAGGGAATGAGATGGATTTTTGCTGCATGACTGCAGCCTGTAATGTCTCGGCTGCCTCTAGTTGCTGCGTTTGCACATGCTGTGCTTCTTCTTTGTGTGATCTTTTTTTTAATGTGTGTGTCTATTCAACTATACCTGCATATTTTCATGTTTACATACTTCTTTGAATGGTCTGTATTTTGGTGCGTATTCATGTCTTCACTGTAGAAAAGGGTAACGTGTTTGTTCTTTTCAGAGAGGCTTTAAAAGCACCAGCGCTTTATTAGATGTAAATCATTATATCTAACAATGCTAAATGGTGGATTTTATCTTGTTTAGAGCTTCTTCAAAAGACAGTAGTTCCACTGTATGCAACCCTTTTCTTCTTTTTTGGGGGCATTCCTGAATGTTTCCTTTCACTGTCGGTGTATTTTGTGGTGCTTTTAAGCTGTGATGTTGTCTATATAAGCTTTATTTTCCATTTGGTTTTCTAGAATCGGATGGAATGGCTGAGGGTTGAGTTGAATGAAGTGGTAAACCTGTGCTGGTTAAACCCCAGTATAACACCCCATACTGTCCACTTTCAGCTTTGTTTTGGGCTTTCACACAAGCATAATCAGTGAAAGTTCAAAAGCTGTACTTTGATATTATGTCTCTCATGCAAATTTATAGAATCACTTTCTCAGCTTTTTAGACTCGGAGATGTAATGCCTTCAGCTATAAAATTAAAAGTCAGAGACTGAAATTGTCAGTGTGCCATTTGGAAGTAAATTTGGAGAAAAGAGCATGAGAAATGCCAACAGAACCAATTTTTTAAAAGCCTGTAATCACAGTGCATATATGTAAAAGCTGCCAGAATAAACATTAAAAGGATTGAAAACATGAAAAAAATCCAAAATCAAAAATCATTTGCTTCCCATGTCGCCACATGCCGTGTGGAAAAATGTTCAAAATTCAGTGCCCAAATACCATGTAAAAGGCCATAATCTGCCCTCGGTATATGCATGTTTCCCAACCCATCTGCTCTGTGTTGGTTTATACCAAAGAAATGAGCGAGGCAATACACTGAACACACTGTTTACAGTCACCACTTGGCGAAAGCCGTCCTCCATCAGTGGCTGTGATGGATCTGTTCAGAATGCACTGAGTTTGGAGTTGACACCAAGACACAAGAATCACTTTTGGCTTTAAACCAGAAAAAGAGACTTCAGGTCGTATTTCTTGGCCTCTATGGACCAATGTACTGGTTAAAATGACAGACAGTGAACAAACAAAAACAAATATTCCTTGCAGACAGGGTGAACATCATTTTCCATCAGGTGCTGCAACCACTGATCAAGCATTATTACATTCATTGGTGCCAAATTAGAGTTAGCACACATACAAACTGCAGGAGATGAACATTTCTAATTTGTTGCAGTCTAGTATTTGTGTCATGTAGGACGCTGTGGTGCAGCAGCATGTGCCAGTGGTGAAGCAGGCTAATGTGACACATTACCTCTAACAGGCAATGGCATCATTTGCCATCACCACAAGCTATGACCAACACAACTGGGCAGTTGCCACCAGTTAACATGAGCACGCTAATCTGAAACACCAGCTCATTTGCTAAAGCAGTGCTAGAATTTGGTGCTCCATTTCATTAATGGTGTAGCTTCTTAAATTACTTTCACCTTCATCTTGAGTTTTTAAATTCAATCTTTGAATAGAACTCTTTATATGTCTGTGCTATCTACATAGTGTAACAGTGAATATTTGAAGTCTGTGGATCGATTGTTACGTGTCAAGTTTTCCTCACCTTACTGAATTATTAAACTGGTTTGAATGATGTTTAGACACAGTAGCTTTAACATAGCATGTCATTTGTCACTCTTAAATCCATCAAAACTGTTTACACACTCATGTAATGCACTCTGTCATGTGTTGTACCTTTTTTACATTTTACTTCTTCTCATATGAATGTCTGAGAATAATAATGAGTCCATCTTTTTTAAATGGACTGCTGAGTCACTGCTGGTGTTTTTTGTATTCGTTTTTTTTCTCTCTCAGGTAATCACCCCTTTTCCTTTTGTGGCCAGAATTTCATATCGCTGATCATTCACAACACTCGCACTCGCTTAGGGCAAGTATGGTCAGTCCACAGCAACACAGCGGTCCATTCTGATTTGCGGTCTTACTTTGTGATTTAAATTTATACAAGAGCCAGTACAGTTGAAGTAGTTAACAGCATAACCAGAGGCAGGCTTGTGCTGGTGGTCTGCTAGCAAGCCCTGTTGGAAACCAGGCCCTCTGCAGCTCATCAGTTACTATCCACTTTACATCCACTGTGTAGCACAATAAAATGACATCATGTGTTTGAGCCCAGTGTTTACACCTACAGATAATCTCTGTTTTGATTCCTCCTCTAATTCATCCAGTCTTTTCCCGTCCTTTGTCTTGGTTTGATGATTGGGACAGCGAGCTAATCAGCCCGCTACTAAATGGCACATCAGGAGACATTTTAAGTAAATCCTTGGAGAGCCCTTGAGGAAAAGGCCTTTGATCAGTTGTCTCTTTATGGAAGTGTAGGCTAAATTTGCCCAGTGGCTCTCGTGTCTTTATAGTCTTTGTGGGGAGCTCTTCTGTCAGTATGGATTGTCAGATTAGGCCCATAGTTTCTAAAACACATCTGCAGTCGTCTATACCGCACAGTGCACTCACATAGTTAGGCTTATAGCATAACCATCCATGTCCATCATAGGCAGCTGTTGTGACTGCAGAGCTTCTCTGTTCCTGACATCTACTTCCTGTCTGTCTCTTTGCTACTGTCTCTATAGTTTATGTGTCTGTCTGTCTGTGTCTGTGCGTCCAGCCTCTCGACTCTAGAGTTGATGCATGGCCAGATTAAGCCTGTCAGATTTGTCACGCTCGGCTGGCAGTCAGCGTGACACAGAGTCAGATCAGACAAGGATGTGACGAATGATGCCTTCAGCCTACCTTTGTTTGCTTTTGCTTTGCCAGTCATTTTGTGCAACATTTCACACTTTCAGATGTTTTTTTTTTTGTTCCTGCGGCGAATGATGTATAAGATAATTCCTCTAAAAGAGGGGGGAAATGGAGGTTATTTTCTCAGACGTTTCTGCTTTATTACCCAAGAAAGGTAAAGGATGATGTGCACCTGTGGTGTTACGAGTGTGTGACAGCTCAGTAAGTTATCAGGATTAAAAAGGTTTTTTTTGGAATGAAACCAACAATGTGTCCCACTAAAGAACTGTACTTCATGTGCTCTTCATCAGCAGGTCTGGGAACAGTAAACTGAGGCCAGTGTAACACGGTACAAGCTCATAAATGATGAGGCGTGTGTGCTTGAAAATAAGGATTGCTGACAATATTGTTTTTAAAAAGTTGTGACAGAGATAAGTAACGTGGGATATATTACTGTTGAAAAATAGGAGCTCTGTAGTGGGGAAATTATATCATGTACCTGCAATATTCCCTCTGCAATTCTGTACAGCAATTTCTTATTACTTACCTGTTACTGTGTGCAGATACCAGTATGTCTGTAATACTGTGGTGTCAGTGGATTAACTGTTAAGTTTTTAATGTGTACGCAAAAAAAGGGTAGTCTCCTTTAAATCATGGTCACATACCAACAAGATGCCATTCAGAATCTGATTAAAATAATGAAGTAATTATATATTTCAGTTTACAGCATAATTATTTTGCTTAAGATATCATACATCAGCTAAGTTTCTCTCACACACAGTCTTTTTTTCTTTCTGCGTTTTGCCGTATTATGGAACCCCTAAAGGGACATGGGCAGAAAAAAATTAAAATGTAAGCTTCTCGTGCGCACGAGATAAATCCCTGTTTGTACACACTGCAGACGCACACAATAGACCAGCAGTTCATCTTGGCGTGCTTGTCTAAAAATGATAATACAGGAAAGATATTCACAGATTCGGACTTCCGGTATCAATAACTCATTAGCGACACCTTGTCAAAACATAAACGATGCCTCTTTCCCATCGTTGTAAGGTAGACAATGTGCTACAAGCCCAGCTTTATCAAAAGTAGCTGTCTTTCAGGCTGCAAAAATAACATCGGTGTCTATGTGCAGCCGGCAGTACGAGGAGTACACAGGGACCGTCTGCAAATTGCAAAACCGCTGCAACAGCAGAGAAAGACACCACACAAATATTCAATAACGGCTCCCTTATACACTGTAGTGCCACCAGAATCACTGCAGCCATCGACTGGCTCCTGTTGATCATATCACAACACTTGGTTTGAGATACATGTACATATAAAAATCATACCATCTGCAAAATTGCAATTTGCAGATGGTCCCTGTGCACTCATCGGCCAGCCGGCTGCTCATAGACACCAATGTTGTTTCTGCAGCCTGAAAGACAGCTACTGTTGATAAAGCTGGGCTTGTAGCACATTGTCTGCCTGACAACGATGGAAAAGAGGCATTGATTATGCTTTGACAACGTATTGCTAATGAGTTATTGATTCTGGAAACTTACATTTTAATTTTTCTCTGCCAGTGTCCCTTTAGGGGCTCCGTACCATACAATGCGATGCGATGTGATGCGATGCGATGTCAGTACATTCTCAGTCATTCGGGTCATGGTAATCCTAAGGGCTTCGTTAAAAGGCAACTGAACTTGACTCTTTCTTTCTTGAACTAAAAAAAAAAAAAAAACAGAGCTTAGTTTTTCGGAGAAGTCCAGTTGCTTTCCACTGAACCTCTAAAGATGTGATAGGATATTATATGTACACCACCATGTGGGAAGTGTGAGAAGTCAGCCTTAGGAAAGATGGCCAAAGCTCTTGTGGACATAAACTCAAAGTAATTTAGCTTAACTTTTCTGCTGCTGGAGTTAAAGGTGTGATTTAATATTTCTTAAAAATATCTGAGGAAGGATATTATCATTTTTTTTTAAAAACTGGTACACTTACAAATTGTCTTGTCTGTATGTTGTTTTGTTAATTAAGCACACATTTCTATCCAATAAACCTTGCAATAATTTTATACTTAAAAATGAGTCAGTGGCCGCTGTGTCATCGTTCCACCAACAGTAAGAGCTGAATCCTGTGAGATGTGAGTTGTGTCGAGGCTTGTGTGCCAGTAAACTTGTGTTGTGTGCGTTGGGCTTGGTCTTAAAAAGCCTCTGTCAACTGCAACCTGACCACAAACCAACCTTGTCGAACTGGAGTGAGGTATGGCTGGGGCTAATGAAGTGCACAGAAATGAATCTTCCGTTGTTCATTGGAGGTCTTGTGTAATCTTCGTCTGTCTGTGTGTGTCAGACTGTCTGTGTCATTAACTGACCTCTCCTCTGCCACCAGCACACATACTGTACATTCTCAGCAGGCTGGTCTGACATAGAGCAACCATTACTCATAGAAACCATGAGATCTTTAGGTTACACAGTCGTACACTGGTAAATGCATGCAGACATATACAGAAACACTCCCCCATTTGGTATCAAAGGTGGAGCCACACATCTATCAAATCCCACTTTATGATGCAGTTAGGTACTGTACTTTCCATAAAGCATAAAGACAGAAGTACTACGTAACACTAGAAGGAATGAATACATGTCCTCCATATACATTGATATTTTTGTATGTATATATAGCTCTATAATCACATTTTGATTTCTTGATAGCAATGTCATAATTTATTAAATATTATGTAGGTACAGTTTTGCTCCATGCAGAACTGTCCTTTGTCTTTGATTGCAGCATCTTGTAGGAGAACAGTAAATGTCATCCATTAGTTATACCTGCCAGCTCTTTAAAGGATTTGAGCGGGTGTCCCATCCCAGCTGACACTGGGTGAGAGGAGGGTGTACCCAGGAAAACCTCTGTATCTAACTGTTATAGAAAAAAAAGAAGCATAAAAAGCAAATTAAAATACTTTTTCAGCCCTCAGTAGCGCCTGCAGGCTGCATGTGGCCCCCGAGACCTCCGTGATGATAGGGAGGACTGTATGTTGCCAGAGAGGCTAATTCCGGGGCCCAAAAAGGAACTGAAAAGCAAAACACTGGCTGCTGCTTGTAAAGCTTATTTGCTGTGAACGGCAAATAAAGGCAGTTCAAATGAACATTTGACATTTTTATCAACTCTTCTCTCCTCAGGATTTTGGCAATAGTGAGGTGGACAAAAAAAAATAGGACTTTTTTTTTAAAGCAGAGGGGATATAGCCTCCAGTTTTGGCCTCATCTTATTCAGAGAATGTCAAAACTGTTTTACCCTAAATGACCTCACTGGCTGTAGTCATAATCTATGTTTAGTTTGGTTACAGTTTTACTCCTTGTAAAAGCAAAAGATCAAGAAGTGTTTGAGCTGACTGCAGGGCTTATTCTACTTTATGAGGGTTTTTCTTTTCAAGCATGTGAACAAACAGGCTTGTCCACTGTTAACTTTATTGTCTGAATCCAAACAACTCAAATTAAATAGCTCCTTTTGCCCGTGCCTGTCTGTGAGATAACCAGATAGGCACGGATACGTTTTATATTGACTTCAGCCGATGCAGTTAGATAAACACAAGCAGCCAATGAAAGCTGTGTTTTTAAAATGACTCCGTTCCTCCACGTCTGTTTCGGCAGAACTCTGAATCACCTCAGCAGCCCCAGTTCTTCGTTTGTTATGCAATCGCATTCTTAGCATGCTTGAATTTTCAGTGTAACAGATGCGACCAGCCCCGTGGTTAAATAGTCTGTTCCCCAATCCATGTTTGTCTGTCTGACTGCTGTCTCACTGATAAGCACATGTCCCTGCGTGACCCAGTGGAGGAGTCTGAGCTGGCTGTTAGAGCTGCTAGTTGTCCCCATATGTTACAATGACAGACAGATACACAAAAACATGCTGCAGCACTAATAATGCTATGATGGGAACCCTGCCCATTCCAGGAGGGTTAGAGGTTACATGCAGCTCCAGGGCTGTAGCTGCTTAAGCTTAAAAGCCCCATTTAAGAACACTTGAATGGAGTATGCAGTCCTTGTCATTATGGAGGTGGTGTGTTACTTTGGTTAAGCACACTTCTCAAGCTGGGATTAATATTTGTCCCAAAAATTAGACTTTTTTTTGTCCTGCAATGAGAAGCACTCTATCACAGGACTAGGCGGAAATTGACTTGTTTTCAAGCAATTATTTCAGCTGCTGTCAAAATGCGAGAGAGACATATGCTTGAATTTGTGGGTTCTGAACCTCAGGCCTGTACTACACAGCAGGATATGAGGTTATCAGGTAACTTTGGGTTTTCAGTAGTCCCAACGGTGGTTCACTATAATTATAATAATTATAATTTAATACACAGGGGTGGTTTTTGGCAGGTAAATCAACAACTGGAGAGTAACTTTATATAACAATGAGGTCTTTTCTGTTACATGAAAGAGCTGATGTTGTCTGAGTGCATTCATTTCATTGTTTTGTTTTGTTGACTGTGGCATCGAAACTGCTAACAAGAATTGCGGAATTTTGGTGGTGTTGTGATATCCCTTCTTTGGTGTTTCATTCGGTAGTATTAATAAGTATCAAGGTAAAAGAATGGCATTTGTGTTGACAGACACTGGAGTCAACATATAAACTTTGCATGCAGATTGAACTTTACTAAAGCTGCAAGAAGGGAAGTTATGTCTGGCAGTTTTTCTGTTAGGCTGCATTTAAGCACATTTCCCCATACGGTTCAATGTGAATCCATCATAGCTGCCATCTCTACCAGTATTCCATTAGTATTTAGTTTAAACTTAGTGTACAATTATTTTCCCCCTAGTTTTCCGTTATTTTCCGGGAGACGGGAAATAGGTTAGAGGTGAATTCTTGGAAACCGCTTCTGTTAAGCACTACTCTCAAGGCCACATTGTAGGTTTATTTGTATTCCTAGGGTTCATTTTATGGCTAAAGACAACAGCAAGCAGTTGTTTGTGTCCATTGTTGTTGTTGTCTTTAGACATAAAATGAACCCTAGTAATACAAATAAACCTACAATGTGGCCTTGAGAGTAGAGCTTAACAGAAGCGGTTTCCAAGAATTCACCTCTAACCTATTTCATTTTATGGCTAAAGAAAACAAACAACTGCTTTCTAATTTTTAAACCTTACTGCACATATTCTTTTGTGCAGACATTCAGACAGGACCAAATCAGAATATTTTTTTCTCTGAAACTGCCAAAAAAATTATAAGTAAATAATAAACAGTTACTTGTTATTATTGGCCACTGACACTCCTGTCTAGATTTGACTTCTGAATGATGTTTTAGAGGTTTTTAAGGCATAATTCAGTTTATTTATATGTGATATCAGTCATACGAATAACAACAGGAACAGCAAATTTAAAGCCAGAGGGAACAATTTAAAATCACATGCCAAAAGCTGCTGTCCTCGTTGATGCCACACAGATTTTTTATTTTCTTTTGTTCCAAAAAAAACCTTTAAGGCCATAAAGCCAAAATATATGGTTTGGTCTGCATTTATGGGCACATAGTGCGAGTGAAAATGAGCTGTTACAGCTTGTGTAGACAGCTGGATTGATTGAAACAGGAATATCTGTTGTGTCAGAAGCAAGGATGGAAGAGATGGACGCCAGAAAAATGTGGTTTGTGGCTTGACTCAAAGTGCTTTGGTTAAGATGATGGAAAGATGGGGATTTCAGTGAATATAATTATAAATAGCTTGGGTCTTATGCTGGAAACCACTGCAGATGTTTCCGGTGTCGCATCAAGGTCATGACATTTACCTGACCTAAAGTGCTGTGACTGCCTAAACATACCATAATAGCATCATTTGATACCTGACAGTACTTTAACATGATTCCTTTGCCAGGCATGTAAGTTGTACGTCAACTTACAGTAATAACACCTCAGCTGATACTGCAATTCCTCATCATCTGACAATAGATCAAACCAAATACACCTTCCCTTCCCAAAGAAAGAATCTGAAGTCTGGCTATCAGGCCCATCCTTTCTCTGTTTTGGTCAAATAAACTGTCATGGTCATAGCTTGGTGAGTAACACCACTGCCTAATCATATTTCCTACTTTGTACTGATCATAGGTTTACGTTGCTGTTGCTACATTTGTTTGTGCATCGTCTCTTGAACAGAACCAACTCCGTTGACAACTCATCAAGGTGATAAAAAAGGAGTGACGGAGTAAAGTTTGTTACTTGCAGGCCTTTCCAGTGGAAGCTGCGTACTGTAGCTTTAAGTGAAATTAAACCAATCATTTGTCATTTATACTCAGGGTCACCCTTATCAGGCCCCAGATCTGAGAACAACTGCTCAGTATGTGTTATATGTGGTTCAGTTTACAGGCTTTCAGACAACGATTGGCTCTGCAGCTGCGCTCAGTAAAGCACAGTGACCAGAGACACCTTTGTGTTAGAGCTGGCAGTATGATACATACTACAAGAAGCAAATAAGGCATTTTTATGTGCGTCTGTGCTGCTTCCATTTAATTTCCAGTGACAAACCATTGCTTGACAAACACCGAAAGAACAGTAAAATCTTGTGCTGTGTTGTTTCCAGACCTTTGTGCTCTCTGCATTGCTCACACTTGGAAGTCTTACAGCTGGATAGATGTAGAGATAAGACAGGAAACCAGGAGCTGTACTTAAATGACCAGAGAACAAACATCAACCTAGAGCCATGTTTTCCATGGCCTGCCATGACAACAAGCTGTCCTCAGATGACCCAAGAGACAGACAGGCAGATAGACAGACAGGAAATGTGCCAGCTATAGTGGTTGTAGTAGTTTCTGTCCCCAAACAGACAGTCAGCGAGGTCAGACTGAACTGCCTTTCACAGGTATAAGCAGTGTGTCAGGCTGGAAAAACTTTTATAAAGCAAAGTTTCCACCATCGACCTGATAAGCCACCAAGGGTTTGTAGACTGCAATAGCTTATATGCTGCATTATATAACGTGTACTGTATAATCAAGTGGTCCTTGCTCTTGGACTCCTGAATAGACCGTTTGCTGAGTTAATTTCTCCATCAGAATAGACTAGTACAGTCTTTTTGTATGGTCTATTGTGATTGAATTCATACACTTTATAGAATAAAAAAGACACTTAGGAAGCGAGTGTTTAGAACAGTACAGCAGCCCTTTATTTGGTTTAAGTTCGAGGAAGAATAAGTGAGGAAGCGCTCTGTACCCTTACACATGAAACGAACTAAAGTCAATTCTGAGACTTTTTTTGTTAGATTTCATAAAACAGCCATTTACTTTGGCCAGTTTTGCTCCAGTCAAGGGGTGGATGGTTCGGATGGGATGTACATCATGTAGGTAAATTAGTTTTGGTTGAAATACCTGCCTTTAGAAGAATCACATTTGTTTGTCAGTGGTTTCTAAATGGAGGTACTGGTGCCAGGAGTGGTCCATAATGGGGATTAGGAAGGACTGTTTCAAGATAACACTTTGTAGACATACACTGATCAGCCACAACATTAAAACCACTGACAGGTGAAGTGAATAACATTGATCATATTGGTACTATGTGCTGTTCTGCTGGAAAACCTTGGATTTTAACGTCCATGTTGATCAGACTTAGACACCCAAATAAACATTGTCCCACAACAAACACACTCCCTCATGCAAATGGAAATCTCAAATGTCACTGCCCCCACAGGAAAATGCACCCCACCACATGGAAACAACATCAACCAATCAGGAACATGTTGAGGAACATGACAATGGCCCAACATGTTGATTTGACCTCCAAACTTCCTACAGCCCATTCTGATCAAGCATCAACAGGATGCAGTGGAACAAGTTGGATTGACAGAAGCCCCACTGCACAAGCCAGAGTACCCAAAGGATCCAGTGCCACCACCCTGGTTCCAGACCCCATAGGACACCGTGAGAGGTCCTCTGGTCCATGCCCAATGGTTCAGAGCATTTTGGACCACATAAGGGGGACCAACACAATATTAGGCAGGTGGTCACGATGTTAGGCCTGATCGGTGTATGGTCTTTGCCTCTGTACAATGACATATAAATCTGTCTATTCAGTGCAACCATGTACTTCTTCTCAACTGATCTGGTAAATTCTTCTATATAGCCATCAGTCTACATGCACAACCTTGTAAATATTCTTAAACAGACATTCGTTAGTTCTTAAGCCATAGCTGACTCTGACTCAACCAAAATTGCTGCGTCATCTAGTGGCCCCTGACAAAAGCCTAGACAGGGATGTGGACTTTGAAAGACTGGACACGAAAACGTCTGAGTCACAAGTAGTTTTCTTAGTTATCACCTTTACTTTTCCATTCGTCAGGTTACAAGCTGTTGCGCGTATCCTTGCTGTGATAAGGCTTGATAAGAACAGGCAGGGGCTGAGATAAGACTAACTGAGATCTGTCGAGCTTTTCCAAAACCTCAGACAGGGTGTGTGTTTGTTTACTGTCTGTCTGCTTTTTTTTTTTCCTTCCTTCCTTCTCTTGTCCCGTGTCATTTCTTGTCTTGAACTTTTTTTAAACTTGCATTTCTTTATCTTGTGTGTGATTTCGGTCTCTTTTGTGTCTCCGCCCCCTCTCCTCTTCTTTTCTTTGATAGTTTTCGTCTTTTTTTTGTTGCTTTTCCTAGTTGCCACTCTTCCTGTGGGTTATCTCCCTCCTTTATGTTTTAAATATAGGCTTTCCTCCTGTGTGATCCCCCCACCCCGCCACCCCCTGTCATTTTCCATCCCTCAGTGTGATCCCGCACCCTCATTTTCACGTCTCAACAGCAAGAAAAAGAGTAGTTTTGTTTAACTGTCTTCACCAAAACCGGTTTTCCTTCAATCCATCCCATCGCCACCCTCCTCCTCCTCCTCCTCCTCCTCTGTCCCGCTCCTCTTTTTTTGGATTTTATTCCTTTCCCAGACACAAAAAAAGCAGCACTTGGCACTTTTGAAATGTAAATAAAGTTTTGTTGTTCCCTCAGCCGTAGCCTCCTCCAGCCCTGTTTATCAGGCAGACTTCAAAGTGGCACACTGACATGTGGCTCTATCTCTCCCTTGCTCTGTGAAATAGGGTCACAGGCGGTGCTTGGCTTTCAGAAAAACTTTTCCCTTTCATGTAAGAACCTTGTGGGTGAGAGGAACTAAAGGGGGCCATGCCAGCCAGCCACCCACCCGCTATCCAAACTGAGACACACATTGCAGCTCGTCCACTGCTGTGCTTGTGTGTGTGTGTGGTGAGTGTGGGTGTGTGTGTGGGTGGACGTGGACGAGTATTGTCTTTGTGCACTCTTCTCAGCTGGTCAATGCAGGCCAGCAGTTAACCCTGCCCGTGTTTTGCTTGGGTGTATCTATTACGCCTGTTGTTTTTGCTATCTTATGATTTTGTTCACTGATCGCCTCCCTCTGTCTGTGTTCTTCTCTTTTTTTTTCCTCTAGCCGGGGTGCCAGCGTGAGAGCGCCTGAGTAGCTCGTGCTGAGCTCGGGACTGCAGCAACAGGACAAAAGACATAAGAGGGGAAGAAAAAATATTGGGAGAGTAAGCCAGCAAAAGGGCAAGGATAATCGGAGGAGACAGCATGTTGGTGAGGGCTGAGTTTAAAAGATAAACCTGACTCTGGAGGAGAGACAGATAGAGACGGATTCTTTAGCTCACATGCAGCATAGAGGCTCATCCACAGCCAGATAAATTGAAAAGTTGAGACACAGCCAAGAATTCATGTTACCGGCCATGGCTGCAGGCCTGCTGCTAGGAGGATAGAGTTCAGATCAACCACACCCACACTCCAACCTCCATCCTTTTCTAACTTGACCCCAAAAGTAGCTCAAACCCTAAACAATCCATCCATCTCTTTTGTTTGAACTCCTCCACTTAGCCATCACTGTATTTCCTAAGTCCACAGCAAAATCCAAATACCTGCTAGTTAGTCAGGCGGCAGCGCAGTCAGAGAACTAGGACGACCATACGAGCTGTCGCTGAGCAGAGGAAAGACAGTCGCCCACCGTGAGGTTTGACAGGCAGCGGCCTTCTATTCAAGCACATGGGTTGTTGATGAAGAAAGATGGCAGTGAGACTGGCAGGCGCCGCCCCTTCCTCTCGGCCACCCTCCCTCCCCCCAGCGGCCGTGGCTCGGACTGGTTAAGGTTGGTCTCTTGGCATCCATCGCAGCATCGGCAGCAGCTAGCAGAGCGTGGGAAGGAGCAGTATGCAGGAAACTGATTTACCAGCCACCAATGCCTTCAAAGGTAAACACTGATAATGGACAGTGGTCTGTGCATGTATGTGTGTATATCAGTTTGTGTGTCTGTGCTAAAAACTGACGATCTGATGTCAGGTCACATGTATAGGAAACTTGTCAGACTAGTCCAAAATGATCAGATTGTAAGCGACAATATTATTCATTGTCGCATTCAAAGACATGTTTGATAGCAAGGGATTAGTCCCATCCTGCCTTTTCTCTTCTCTTTTTATCGCCCTTCTGTTAAACTTCCTTCACTCAACATTTTTAAAAAAAATGCCTCATCAGAACACATGGCCCAAAACCTGATCAGCTTATTAGAAATATTAGAAGAAGGGATTCATTGTTTTTTTAAATCCCTATTTGACTAATTTCTTTTTCACAGTTGCAATTTCGATTAGAGATTAATGACATATTGTAAAACACAACATGTAACACTTTTAGTTGTTAACCATAAGGTTCTGTGCCGCTGAGAGGACAGCTGTTGTAGCTAATTAGCAGTACTCCCATAAGTTAGTCAAACTAAAGCCAAAGGAACTCATGGTTCTTGTCTGATGGAAATCCTGTCTAAAGTGTCAAATCGGTTCTGTTTCTGAAGAAAAAAATGCTCTGTTGTGCATCATCGTCTGCAAAGATGTAGAGTGGACTAATTTGTTTCCGTTAAACAAAGTTTACCCGGAAACTGCTCGGAGTGATCGAGCTGTAAACCGTGGTATGAGCTATGGTTCAGTTTGTGGTCTGATCGTGTGATAAAGTACTAACCATAGTGCTATAACACACAGCAGTGATACCTTGACCATTTAGTACAGAGCCGAAATGTTTCTGTTGATCAAGCGAACACATCCATTTGTCACAGTGTGCAAGATGAAGATAGGAAGATGGACCTGAGTGCAGACACACACCGGGCTGGCAGGGACAGCTCAGTGCTTTCTTAAACAGAGAATACAGGCCTACAGGCAGCAAACACGTTAATGGATGGCGGGAACATCAGGAACAAAACTGACATTTTGATCTGACATGCAGGTAGTGAAAGATGGTATACTCACTGAAGTCTGATTAGGAAGTGGGCACTGGGGAGACGGGACTAAAACATGAACTGTGACATTACTGATCAAAGGTGACCTCTGCCCTGTGCATCCACTGGAGCTGGCTGATGATTGCAGCTGCACAGTAAATGTGAGTTTCTCTGTTGTTCCAGCTTCAGTGAAAGTAAATGGAAAAAGTAAAAAGTGATATACTGGAAATGTAATGTGACCACTCCTTAAGACGTGTAGCTGGTGGAGAGTATCTCAGCGCTTACAGACGACTGCTCAGGTTCAAATCCGATGGAGCTATGCTAAAACTACAAAAGGTCACCAAACTTCACAAACCAGTAAGGATGATAAAGATGCAATCAAACCAGCTCTAAGGAACATATTATGATTATTATAGCTGGATTGGTTGCAAGCCACACATCACCTGTAACCAAACGCTTCATTTCACCTGTTTCTATCCATGTAGAAATAGGATTAGCTTGTGAATATATTTGAACAACACAACTAGCAGAGTGTAGATGGTAAATACAGATCTTGATTTATAGAAAATTAGACCAACTGAATGCAATTTGATGATTTAGTGAACCACTTTTTTATGGGAACAGTCCAGTAGTACAGTGGTCCCTCGTCTATCGCGGGGGTTAGGTTCCAGAACCCCCCGCGGTAGACGAAATCCGTGAAGTAGCGACCTTATATTGATTTTATTATTAACATATATTTGAAGGCTTTATAAACACTCCTCACACTATTATTAACCTTTTCCACGCTCTCCTGGCTTCGATCACTGCCAATCAATCAGCAACCGACCAGCCCAAGAGTAAGCGGCCGTAGCTGCGTTTTCCATACGTGGGTCTACTCATCTGCTGTATGCAACGTATTTTATATACAATGTAAAAATCCGCGATACAGTGAGACAGCGAAAAGTGAACCGCGATATGGCGAGGGGTTACTGCATATGCTTCCTGTAATGATGAAAAGATTTCAGAATGGACTCCTTCAACATGTAAAATCTATACTGAATGTGCTCCTTGCAGGATATTTTTTTGTATTTTAGTCCGTACATATGTGTGTGTATATGTGTGCATGTGTCCACATTTACTATGCAATATTATACTCACACAGTAGACCATAAATGCAATTTTTTAAAAGGACGATTAACAGAGAATTTAAGCATAGTTTCAGTACCACAGAATGCAGTGCAGTTACAACTTGAGAAATTTCAGACACACTCCTTTCTATAATTAAGCAAACTTGTATAATTTGCTGACGTGTCTGCTCTGTAACCGCCTGTATATGCAAGAATGTTTATGTGAACATTTACTGTGACATTTATGAGGGGATCTAGACAGGTCGTATTCTTTGAGGTGAAGAGTTCACTGTGCTGCGGAGAGGAAAGCAGACATCAGTGGTTGTGCTGCCCACATTATTAGCTTGTGCAGACTTAAGCGCAACGCTTTCTCATTAAATATAATCACTAACTCTAATTATGATTGTTGTAATTGGAGTTGTGTGCAGGCATACAGAGGCCCAGCTCTTCCTCTGGGGAGTGACTTCTCTCCCTTCAGGTGAAACACCACACAACCTAGACGTCCAAAAACACTGCTTCATAAATAGTTTAAACCTTTCGTGGCATGCTGACTCGCTTCGGTCAGATTATAGGATGGAATCTGCATATTTTATGTCAAACCGTAGTGTTTAAAGAAGAATTTCTAAGTCTACATCTTAAGAAATTCAGTGAAAATGAGTGCAACCCACAGTAAAATGGCATTTATCCAGATATGAAGAAGCAAACACAAGAATGAGACTCTATTTTTAATTAAATCTACCAGAGCAACAGTGTTAGCGGAATTATCACAGTCAATGGATTACAGTGAATAAATAACTGAAGAATGAAAAACTAGCGTACTGACTCACACACTCACTTCATCTTCTTTGTTCCTCCCATATGGTGAGTTTTACAGTCTGCTTGTGATCCAGTTTCCTCATATTATTTTCATGAAACACTGCTGTCATTCTCAAAATGATAGTTGGGTTCCGCTAAAGGCCCCACAGACCTGTGTTCATTTGGCTGTTATTTGTGATGGAGGATGCTGAAAGATTGCAGTTGATGTGTTGACGTTTATGTCAACATGGCAGCTACCAGTGTTCTTGTGCTGCCTCTGTTCAGTCATTAATGGACATTCCAAGTGTCTTGATCGACCTATCTACCTGCAATTATAATATATATGTTAACATGAACACAATAACAGGAGGGAAACTGACTTTAAATCCAATATGATGTTAACATGTCTGAAGGTGAGCGGACCTACACAGGAACCATGTGTTCTCACTACTCCATGCAAGGAAAGTATAATTTGTCGATCCCTACGAGGTGCAACAAAGCTAGCATCAGCGTGGGAGATCCAGTACAGTCTGTAGACACCCACACAATCCTGATAACCAGCCAAAATGATTAAAATCACCCATGTGGGTGTACAGAGCCTTTAGAAGGTTGGTTCACCTGAGTGGAATAATTTCACTAACACTAAGTGCACTTGACTGTAATATTTAAGATAACATTTAGTTGTGCTGAATCTGTTGGTACAAATTACTGTACTGAACTTAAAACATAAAGCAATAGTAAGATTCTACAGATTGTAGAACTGTTAATGTGTATAAGAGTGTTAATGTAATTATTTACTGTTCAAGTGACATTTAAGTACACTTAATTTTTCCTGTGTGCTTTAAGCAGCAGAAAATCTGGAAAAAAAAACACCCAGACAAATTTCAAAATACAGCCATCTTCCTGTAGTTATTCCCTTCTGCCCTAAGCCCCTCCCATGAGATGAGCCAGACCTTCAAACTAGTAGTCTACATTCACTGTGGCTTCACACAAGATTCAAATTCTGTGAAAGTCAGCTGTTTATCCCGGTGACGCCTCAGATTTTTAATTTTTTGCTCTTCTCACTATCCCATCAGCTCTGGGTAAAAAGATCTGTGATTGGCTGAAATCTCCTGTCATGGGCTAGATTTTCTAAAGTGCCAAAGCGGAGCCAAGAGGAGGTGCAGAAGTGTAGTTTCATCTCAAATCACTTGATCTACATTACAGTTAAAGGCTAGTATGGAATTTTTGCCGACTAATGCAAAAAAAAAAATACTGCCTACCTCAGCTTTAAGTCATTTATGTTCCCCTCAGGATAAATTGTAATAATTATGATGACCCTTTGGCCATCTTCAGGCTAATTAGCTAATGCCGGCATTGTAAAAGTAAGTTAAGACGGTGCCCACACTCATGATTTAGACTCCTGGTAATAAGCAAAAATAATCAGGATTATCATTTCAGCTGGCTTCAGCAGAGTCACCCAGGAAGCAGGCCTCAGTACAGTCATGGTTCTGCTTCTTCCATAGTGAAGCAGTCCTCCGTGTGTGTTTCACCTTATCAATAAACAGCTCCTTCAGACGAACTTCTGCAGATAATACGTCCGTGAAGGTGACTGATGACATTTTCAACAGCATTCTCTCATGCCGCCTCTCAGTCCGGGTTTTCAAGCTTCTGCAGCAAATTTCACGTTCTGCCATTTTCTCTTTGATTGCTGAGAGCTTGGAGTCCCGCTGTGATGTTTCCATTGGCAATGTTAACCAGAGCACACATTGGACTGTGCCTCCTCCACTCACCACTGATTTGTCAAAGCAATTTGACTTGCAGCTGAAGCCGACTCGATGGCTTAAACAACCGAGAGCGCGGAGCAGCTGACAGAACCTTTATTCTCAGGAAGATGGGATCTCCGGGACAGACATCCCACTCTGTGAGCTTATAGAAAACCACACTGATGGACTGACTGAGTCACTGACAGATTGACTTATAACTCAGCTGGCTGCTCTCTGTTCTTCCCTATGAGTTAATTAAACTGAACATAGAGCCCAGTGGGGCTGGCATGCAGTGTGTGTGCTATGTGGTTAAGATTTTGATTAATGCACCGGCTTCAAATTTTCACATAAACACACACACACACACACACTAGTTGATCTGTAAATATGTGTATGCTTCCTGCTGTTACTATTAGTCTAGTCAACTCCTGCATATATGGAGAAATCACTCCAGAGCGGCGCCTTCTCTCTGTTCTCAAACCACATGTATTACATAATTCATCATCTGTGTGCATGAGTGTACGTGTCTGGGTTCGTTCTGGTCAGTCTCCGCTGAGGCCCTGAGGGGGTGAAGAGGGGAATGAAGTCATCGAGCGGTAGTAAACAAACGCAGCAACATTCAGATGTAGGCAGACACCGGTGGTCGATAGCTGCAAGGCTAACGTAAGGTTTTGTTTACCGCGCTGGGTTCATGTCAGGTAAAACACACACAAGCAGACATGTTTGTACTTCTATCCTTAAGAGGACATTCACTGACATAATGCATTCCCAAGCTCCTTGCCCTAACCTTAACCATGCAGCTGAATCCCTCACCCGGACCTTTACCTCAGTCACCCTCTGAAGGCCTGTCCCAAAGCAATGATCAGTCAAAACACACAGCAGTCCCCACAAACATAGACGTACGTGGCCTTCCACTCTTCTTCCAGCCTGTTCTGTGTGTCTGTCTGCATCTGTGTTCAGTGTATGTTCATCCACACTGATTTCCATGGTGAGCTTGTTACTGTGTGTTTTGTGCTCTCAGGTGATACGTAGAAAGAAGGAACTATTTAGCTGCTCTGGCAGACGCAGACCAAGGCCATGCTGCCAACACTGGAAAATAACCTTTTACTCCCTTCGCACTCTTTCCCCTCCACTGTTTTTCTCTTTTTGGCTTCATCCTTGCTGCTTCTGCTCTTCTAAATATATTTCTTCTGTCTATCCCTTCACCGCATTTTTGAGTAAATAGTGGGAAACAACACTAGTTTCTCGCTTCAGCTCCTTACGCAAGTCATTCTTAGGTCTGATATTCTTTCTTGACAGGTTTTGCGTCTTTTTTCCTTCACTTGTGAATGTATGTAAATGCTCTATTGACAGGAGACTTACAATCTATTTTCAAGTAGGGTGTGTGCAATAACGTTTTCAACTGTTTCTCAGACTTTTGATACGTTTCAGACAGAGAGGCCATTGACATGTTTAAATCTGTAAAGCAGCAGTCAACCACATTTTCATATTCACAATGTGATGAATGAATGAAACTGTCCTCCCATTAAAAACAGCCCCATAGGTTGTTTGTACAAGCACCTTTTTACAGCCCATACTTATATTTTATTGTTATGTGACCTCTATGGTTATGAGAGACAGCAGCAGCCATTTCAGCAAATGCCCTAATACAGCTTATGCTCAAGTTACTCTGTAGTGGCTGTACAAGGAGGAGGAGGAAGATGGAGGTCAGGTGGTTGTTGGGGTGGATGGACGGATCAAAAAACATTGGACTATAACGCATGAGGCTACTGTTCTTTACGATGTCGGAACAAAAGCAGGAGTGTAAAGATTAATCGACAGCTAGATGTAAGGGTTTACTACTGTTTATTAGGATTCAGCCACATCAGTACAAAACCACAAGACCAGTTCAAATTCAAATGGTCTCCAAAATCTAATCTCATATGTGTATTAAGAAATCCACAGCATTCTCACACGCCTTCTAACACCTCTGCTAACCATCCTCGGAGAAGTTCTCTACCATCAACAAATGAGATGACACCTTCCGTAGACTCAAGTGGCGCCGGCATTGAGATAGAATTTGCCGTGAGTCTGCTGGATCACAATGTGATTGCAACTTTCGTCCTTCTTGCAATGGTAGACGGCACTATAAGTGGAAGCCTGATGGGGAAAAAAAATCATGTCCGCCAATTTATCCTCTTCGAAAAGGAAGAGAAGGAGCAGCATTGTCCTCTCACGGGAACCAAAAGATAGAGTAGTGGTGCCTTGGAAATGTGAGAAAGTTAGTCTCCCACTAAATCTCACCAGTGTCATCTTTTCTTCACCGACATTTTCTAACACCCCCCTCGCGGCAGCCGGTATACAGAATGGCAATACTGCAGAGTCACTCTCAATCCCAACCTGCCTCCCTCTTTTTCATCCTCCCTGTCGTCTCCCTTTCTGCGTTTGACACATTTTTTCACTCTCCCTCTCCCTCGGTGGTCACCTTCTACTGTCCATCTCCATTTATCTCACTCTGTCTGTCATCCCCTCCTCCTCCCTCCTCTGCTCCATGTCTCGGAGTGTGGTCTCCCACCACAGTCGATCCATATTGAGCTGTACTAATGTGAGCCCTCGCCCATCCATAAAGTGACTGACAGCTCGGGGTTGTTAGAGGAGGACCTCCTGCCCCTCCGCCTGCCTGCTGACTGGGGCTGAGGCCTCAGACATAATAGAGGATGTCTGTCTGTTCACTCCTCTACCTGTAGGTGCTTCATTTTGAACAATCCTGAGATGTAGGATTGATTTTCAAGACCGCCTTTTTAAGGTGTACAGTAAAAGGAGATATCAGGGGATAACAATTTCAACAAAATTAGATAAAAGCATGGATTTCTGAAGGGATAATTTAAGTTAATCCCCTTTAAGCACTCAGGTGATCAGTCAGGTTGTGAAAAACACTTATGATAAAGGAGAAAATGTAGACTAACTGTGAGATTATTAACAGAAAGAGCATCAATCACAGTTTAAGGTGTTGTCATACCTAACATCTTTGGTCAGGTTAATACTATATCCAGTCCATTAGTCCAGTTAGTCCAGTTAGTCCAGTTAGTTCGGTTCAGGCCTGTGAGAAAAACCAAACAAGAAGCATCTGTGCAGTTTTAATAGGTTTGTAGTCTGAAAGCAAATAATCCAACCAGCCATTTAAGTGTTTGATAATAATAGATGTTTGATTTTAACATGAATATAAAAGGCAAAACTGCTAAATTGACGTGCTGTTCATGTGTTCAGCAAGTGATCTCATAATTGCCTCATCTGTAAAAGCAATTTTATTGTAAATTGTTCAGTAACCATGGTAACATATATGCATGTCAGCATATGAGTTCAAGTACATGTGATCAAACTGCAGCCTACAGTACAGGTGCATCCAGAGAACATAAATATACACATGAGATGCATTAAAGTGCAGACTGATGTGCTGTTAGTCATTTTATGATGCGCTCATAATGTAGAGCAACATAAAAACTGTTCTTTTATAAAAAGTACTTGTAAATATGAACCAGTCCTTAACTGTTTTCTCCAACTGTTTGAAAATTACCTTATAATGTTTAACATTTAAGTAGATGTGAATAAAGATGAGAGAATGATCTAATCGCAATACACATTAGTCAGGAGAAGCAAGTAAAAACCCGGGGGCGCAGGCAGGACGACCAGGGAGAAGCGGAGGTTAAGATTGAGGTTAACCAGGGTGAGGTTAAGGTTCAGTGTCTGGCCTCTAAGCACAGGCTTTATTAGCTGAAAAGTTCCTTCAAATTTCTTCCTGCTGGTTTCAACACAGAAAATGTTTTGCCAACTTAATTCAGACACTTCTTTAGTTCATCACTACTGTTGTAATACTAAATTTCCCAGAGACAACCATCAGTGCCTTTACACTCCTTATAGTGCAGAACGCTAGCTTTGAGCTTTAATTTCAGCTCGGCACAGAGCTTGTTACCGAGCAGGTAGAGAAGAAGAGCAACCCTGTGGGACCCCACAGGTGATGGATGCTGAGAAAAGGATGAGTTGTGTATCATGAACAAAAACATACTGTTAAAAGTTGATCAAGAGACAATCGTACACACGCTTAAGGCAATCAATTAAAATTTCATGATCTGCTCTGTTAAATTTCTGCACTAAGGTGTAAAAGAAGAGCTTCTGCTGCATCTGCTGTCGGTACTCTCTGCTTGCCTAAACACAGGATTCTCAGAAATACAGATGGATGCAATGGCTAAGCACAAAATACTCGAAGCCTTTAATAAAAATGCATGTTTAGAGAGGAGCACTGTAGCTGTGGGAAGAAGGATCCAGGCTGTTTCTCCTCTTAACTTGAGTGTGTCTGAGTATACTGGAGTGTAACAGTGGTCGGAGAGCTGTTTATAATAGATACAATGGCAGAATCGGTATCAAAGACATCTTTGAGGAATTTTGTGGGAACACTACCCATTGAACAAGTAGAGCACCACATATGGGACACAGTTTGCAGTAAAAAAAAAAAAAAACAACAGGGAACTGGGTTCAGACCAGAGCAGAGTTTTCTGACATCACAGATGAGCTCAGTTAAGAGGGAAAAGTCTTCGGTTTTATGCCTTTCTCCTTTTTTGTTGTTTTTTGTGTTTTGGCAAACACAAATTGCCAAAACTCTCTGTTCCCTCTGTGAACCTGACTGTGTTTTTGGCTGGGCTGTACTTGTGCAGTAGTAGTTGCTGGAAATGTGTAGACAGGATCGGGGCATTCAAACTCGATTGAGTTTGTAACCACCCCGATTAAGGTCACTGATTCACAGTTAAGCGATGAAGTGATTTAGATTTAATTGCTGTCTTTTTTCTTACAGTCAGACATGTGCCTGGTTTGAATTAGTTTGCAGCAAGTCAAGTGTGTGTTTGTGATCATGTCATCATTGGCATAACCGGCTCCCTGAAATTGCCATATATATAGCTTATGGATGTTGGCCTTTCACAAATTATCCTAAATCACTCAACTCATACTGTATGTGCCACTTAAGAACTAATCTGATTTGTAAATGACGCCCTTAGTTTCGTGTGTACGTCTCACAAACCGTCCTGCCTGCTCTACTGATGCAGATATGTTACTCAATTACTACATTATTACATTAGTAAATGAATACAAAGATGAAGGGAAAAAGCTGCATTGGATTGTGAGATATTTACATGGGCTCAGTAGCTAAGTAGGTTTACACACTCTCCAAGTCTGAACTGAACCAGCAGATTTCTGAAGTAGGGCTGAATCAGTGCCTAGCTATCTAGCCAAAAGACAACTATAGGGCTACTACAGTATATGATGCATTCCTTATCCTTTAGTGGAAAAAGGCCACCTCCATCCACCCCAAGCCAGGACTTTAGAAGTCAAAGCCCTGCCCAGCTGTTTATAATGCTCTCTGACAGGAAGGTTCTTACACTGTAATAATAATTTCCTCAGTAAACGAGTAGAATTACCATTTACAAGTATATTAACTTCAAGTATACTTTCATCAAAGCTTTAAAACAGACTTGATTAATGCATTCAAAGTTTAATTCCTCCTTTGATTATACAGAGTAATTACCCAGGATTTGGGGTTTCCTCATTCTGTATATGCAGTCCATTGGTAGATGACAGCCCTTTGTCTCAGTGGAGCCCTTCGCATTTGTACTGCTCTCACTGACATCAATGTGAAAGTGGCATTAGCGTTTTGAACATGACCTAACGTTTCCAATGAATACATGTATATGGGGCACAGGCTTGTACAGTGTATGTATAATCTCTACCTACAGAATTTTAATGCCTCTGCTGACATTCAGTTGCTGAAAGCTTTTGAATACCACACACCCCAACCTAGGTCACCATGAATAGGCTAAGTTCTGCAGTGCTCGTTATGGCAGGAGTCAGATTATTGACGTTAATGCTGAGGATTACCTGTACTGAAGAGTTGACTTTAATATTACACTTTTTATCAGATCAGTCAAAAACGGAAACACATTACCACTGCGCAGTGATCACGTACAGATCCGCTCTTTGATACTGACTAGTGGTCAGGACCTGTGTGTGTATGTGTGTGTGTGTGTGCTGGATTAGTGCGGATTGTGTGTCCATATTAGTTAGATATAATTACCAGATGTATGACAAGATAATTGCTCGTGTGCGTGCTTGTCCCTAAGTGCGGGAATGCGTGTGTGCATGTGTGTGTGTGTGTGTGTGTGTACGTGTATTTGTGTGTGTGTCCATTCATATGTGTATTTATGCACGCCCCATATAATTACAAGATTTACGACATGATAATTGCATGCATGTGTCCGTCAATGTGTGAATGTCCGCATATATACATTCATATTTGTTCATTATAATCACCAGGTTGGAGACACAAGGCTGTGTGTGTGTGTGTCTGCGCTTTCCAGCCAGCTTTGTGAGGACCGGTTTTTTTCACATCCCTGCAAAAGGGATGTTTGAGGTTTCACTTCTGGTTTTAGGATTAAGGTTAGAGTTAGGCTCAGGATAGGGCGAAGGTGTGGCAAGTAGTTGTGATGGTTGAGGTCAGACTACGAGGCTAGTTAATGAAGGTTAATGAATGCCTTTACAGAGATAACCATAAAAATGTGTGTGTGTGTGTGTGTCTGTGTGTGTGCGTGCTTGTGTTGGTATCAATAGCAGAGGCACACTAAGGCAGACAGACACAGTGACTCATCATTTTTGCCCAATTTCTTCTTCGCTGTGTGTGTGTGTGTTTGTGTTCGTCTTGGTATGCAAATGATTATTCCGTAATGTTTCAGGTTTATGGAGCAAATGTGTGTGTATGTGCAGCAAGCCACTCTTGTGAGCGTGTGTGTGAGTGTGTGTGTTTACCTTGTCTCTCTGTGCATGGCTGCCTGCTGTCTGATTCTGTCTGCTTTATTTACTTCCCATCCAGCTTATTTACTAGTCAGTCAGACATCCACCCAGCCCACATTCACACTGACCTAAATAGGCACGTCATCTCCGCGTGTGTGCATGTGGTCATCTGTGACCGTGTCTGTGTGTTTGAGCTCCATGTCTATTTGTATTTGTGTCTAGAAGTGTGATTGATGTGGGTGTGGGTCAGCGTGTGTGTGCATGAAGTCATTTTCATGCACATGTTTGCTCTGTGATTGTTCGCCTGTGTGTGAGTGTGTGTCTTGCAGCTCATTGTAGCCAATAGCTGCACTGAGACTTCCTTCACATTAATGTTTCAATCTTCATTTCCTAAATTCCAGTGATTCCTCAGATAGCAGTAAGCCTCCATCGAGTTGCAATCAGCTTCCTCGCTTGCACTCTATTTTCTTTTGCTTCAGACTGAGTCATGAAAGCAGGATAGATTTCCAAAATATAAACCTACGAGGAAGCAATGTTCAACTCATTTGATTAATAAAAGTTTTTTTGTTTGTTTTGTTTGTCCTTGGACACCTGCACATGCGAGCTTTGCCAGTCAGAGAAACCTGGATAATGGCAGCAGCAGCTGACGATGAATGACTGAAGGCAGGTAGTCATGTCACCTCAGTGATATGGAAATGGTTTCATTCTGCAAAACCTGACATCAAACAGACCAATGTGCTGTGTAAAGTTTGTAAAGACTTCATTCACGCTGACACCTGTTCCAGACAAAAGCAGCAATGGAGTGAGAGCAATGTGTGTCTCTTCAGATGCAGATGCTGTCTTCTGTCTCAATTCCAAAATCAGAGCTAAAACGTAGCTAACTTTAGCTGCTTCCCTTCTCCAGAAGGGCTGCCCTCGAATCTGCATTTTGCCAGCGTAATCGGGTTCAGCTGTTCACAATTTGAATAATCTTTCCCTGTTTTTTCTTTTTTTCTTGAGCCAACATATAATATCAGGATACCATGTGGATTTGTCGGAATAATGGACCTGGCAGCACACGTGCATTTCTGCTTCAATCAAGCCTAATGTTTTTGAAACCATTTAAAATAATTTCACAGCACTGCCATTGTCCAGACCGCTTCTGCAGTTGTAAGGGGGGTAAACAAGGAAACACTGTTGTAAAATGTATGAACTAAGCCTTTATTTACTTTCTTTTAGGGCAGTGAACTTCGGCCTATTTAGACTCTTTATGGCTGTTTACAGTAACTCAGTTTCTGTTGCCAACATGCACTGTACGCGGCTGTGGCTACATGCTGGTAATCTTACTTCTTTTACACACTAGAGTCGGTCACTTCCCTTAACATTGGACTCCTGTCACTTGCTGGTTACCCACAAAGCCATGTTCCTTAAAGGGAAAGACTCGACCGGTAACAAGATCGCTCCATTTCACGGTTCCATTTCACCACACATGTAACCACATGTGGTCATGTGGATAAATGCATGCTGGACTTAGACAATCTGAGCCAAATCAGGGATTTTCAACTGACACCCTGAAGCATCGTCTTTCAGGGGACAGCCTTGCTTTTCAGTGTGACCAATATGACAAGACAGGGCACCAGTGGAAGGACATGGTACCCATTTAGACAGTCAAAAAGCCAGAAAACAATCAATCCCACGTCTGAACCAGCCACAACTGCCACAGTATTTAATTGTTGTTGCACAGCTGCTCACAGTAGCTGCAGTATGTGAAATGGTAATATTCTTACCAGTCGCACTTTTCTTTAATTTGAAAAATGCCAAAGCATAGAATTGTACAGAATACTTTTTTCATTTAGCCCCACTGCCCAGACCCTGATTCTAGCTAACAATGTTTATTACCTGAAATGATTCTTTTCACAGATGGTGCCCACAGTAATGGTTTCAGTTATCAAGAGAAAGAGCAGGTTTGGTTTATTATTTCTGTTGGCATTTTGAAAACACAAGACTTTATAGACAGCTTATTGGCAATTTGGATGATTAGGACAATGCAAAGACAACCAAAGTGTTTTCACATGCCAGGTATCACTTCCAGTGACAAGTTAGCAGATTTGTGTGTGTGCAGTAAGTGCAGTATCTCTTGAAATGGTAGATAGAGTTCACAATTTAGTGTTTTCCCCCTGTGATTTTCAGTAATAATTAGGTGACTTTCACTTCAATGTAACACCAAAGATGGATTTCTGTCGCATTTAGGAGTGGATGATATTTTTTCTCACCCATCCCCACCTGACTGTGACTAGCTGTGCCATTAGCCTCCTTTTTCACAACTTTTACAAACTCAAGGTTGTTATCTTTTTTCCTCAACATTCAGTTTCTTCCCTTACACTGAGGTAACCAGATCCCTTACAGTATTACACTGTAGTATTCTGGTTACTTTAAATCTGTGTATAAATGTAGCTTGAAGAAATTAGATTTATAACTTTTCACAATAAAAGCATCCTGCCAGTTTGCCAGTGCAAAGTTTTTTGAGTTAGCAGGATGAGTTCCATTTACATCAGTAGTAACACAGCACAGCTGTTATATGACTCTTGCAGTGCATCTCAGCACATCTATCTCCTGCTGTGAGGCTGCAGTGAAAACATATGTAATCATAGTCCGACGCTGGTCGGTGCAACTAAGAGCGGGCCAACATGGCCTAGTGAAAAACACCCAAAGCTGCGTGCACAGAAAAGCATTACAGACACATTTTTCAAATGTCTGTCTCATGTACGTCTGACAGAACAGATAGTATCTTAATCAATCAGCTGTCTACGCAGGCAGAGCAACGGGTTGCATTTCCTGGAAGCTTATTTATACGCTTTAGGTCGATTTTCATGCATTATATGTAACTATAGTAAATCTGTAATGGGCTCTGCTTTAACTTGCATGATCTACAACTCAATAACATGCCCTCCAGAAAAGGTGCTCTGCTCATCACAAGAGGCACATCACCCAAAAATCTTTCTTTCATACACAGAGCAGCTGAAAAACCGTGAATACATTTTGGTGAGCATTACAGACTCCATGCAATGACTCTTTTTATTGTCAGAATTTCATCCATTTGGTCCAGTAGCATTTGGAAAGTCTAGAGGAGCCGTGTGATTATTTTATTTTATCACATTTACGTGGGCGAAGAGTCAACAGGAAGTCAGCCAGCTTAGCGGCGGGAGTGTTTGTCGCACATGCTCTCTACCAGCTCGGCTGAGAAGGATAGTCATTCTTTCATTGTATGCACCACTAAGCAGCTTCCATTTCAATGAATGAGGGGCCGTCTTGTAATCTGGTCCTCGAGACATCCATGCAGAAGACCGATTGAAGTTGCTGCTGCTCTGCTGACTTGCTGCTAAAACTGCACCTTATTTGCAGATGTCTGGATTTGACAACTAGTAAAATCTTTAAAGAGAAACTTTTAAAGGCTACTTTGGGTTAGTTTTAGCTTTGAGTGGAATTATTTTATATACAGGTAACCATATTGTTACTTGTCTGTCTGCAGTATGTGTGTCCTTTAAACGGCCAGTTAGAAACCTGTTTTCCTATACATATAATCAGCTTGGTCTAATCCACTATGCTGATTACAGAAAACTAGTTTCACATGCCGAAAAACAGTAGCCTGGTTACCTGTGTGCATGAAAACACACTAATTGTGACCATATTAATCAGTTATTGTCATTTTAGGTGAATAACACGTGTTATGCATCTTGTCTTTAATTTAAGCTCTAGATGACTGCATGTGTCGCTTCTGCACTGTCCCTTCTAAGGTTCATATTAATAAACCACCCCACCAAAGTTGTACCTTTTTAAGAACAAACAAATGAAACTATTAATAGCAGTCACTCCACATATGGCATTTTTATTGTTACATTAAGATTTATACCCGTAATGTCATAAATGATATAAATGGCACACTGCGAGTGGCTCTAGAAAATTATCATAAAGAGAGCATCACAACCTTTAAGTGCTTCACCTGGGAGTCATCATGAGTGGAAAAAAATGTCAGAGCGTAACACAGTGGCATGAAATATCAACTCTAGCTATTCTATGTGGATAATAGACATATTTAGATCATTTACACCTTTATATTCAGGAGAATAATCACAAATGTACCTGTAAAACTACATTACAGTCTCATTAGCACAGAGTATGTATAGTTTAAAAATGTGGAGGTATGCCTTTGAAGGGACATAATATAGAGAATATGACCTCACTGTATGTAATACTGCTCGGATGAGATTAACTAAGCTTTTAAAATACATTCAGTCATCGCTTTTTCTCAGGTTCATTAGATTTATGTGAATAGGATTTTGTACTGTACTGTTCCCCCAGGCTATTTCGCTCCCACCCCGCGTCTCTCCCCATCCTTAATGTGTCGGACGGATGATTGAACAAACTGGATGATGACGGACAACAGCGTCTGAAAATGATTTACAAGCATTTCTAAACATTTTCTGCACAATCCACCGACTCCTCTGCGGGGCAAGGACACATCTTTTTCATTGCGTGTTCATTTAACCAGCCTTGATTTGTTTAGCTGAACAGCCAGCCAGCCAGACTGCCTATCTGCTCTGATTCAGTTGTTGATATGATGGCTGAGGTTACTGAGTTTAAGACGTTATTTTGGCTCAGCCTGTCGGCGCTGCCTGCCTGCTGAGATCCTAGCTAGGTAGCGTGTGGGCGTGTGTGCGAGCATGTGTGTGCACGGGTATTTCTTTGTGTGTGACTTTTGCGTGAGTGTTTCATGTGTATTTGTCTGTGGTGAGTGCACGTGCATGTGTGCCTGTACCTTATTCATGTGTGTGGGCGTATGCGTGGGCAGAGCGTTAAAGCTGACAGTGAGCAGGCAACCTGAGGACATATTTATGAGGTTTCTCTCCGTCGACACTAACCAGTGAATATTAACCTGACGCTCTCTCAGCACCTTAAGCTGCAAAACACACAGATCCCACATTTTCAAATTTTCTTTCTCATCTGAGTAATGCACTGATAAGTCTGTTATGGAGGAGTAGTGCGCAGAGAAGATGGGAGGAGGGCTAGGTCAAACTGCGCCATTATTGCTGTCAGGTGATTTCATCATGATAAAGATATCATCCATCTTGTATCTAAATGGATGTAGATCCATATAGGTCTTAATATGCATTAGCTCGAGGCTTCATAAAGTGCTGCAGGAGGCCATAAACTCAGCAGAGCTTGCCCTGCATAACTTATTCCCATCTAATTCCATCTGATTGATATCAAAATGTGCTTAAGCCAAGTGATTACATATTAAAAAGTGATGTTTTTGAACGCTGACTGACAGAGTTCAGTCATTTGTGATACTAAATGCATAAAACAAACATGGCTTCAGTGTCTTTGGAGGAAAAAAGCAGCCAAGGATTTGGATTCAGAAGTACACAAAGAGAAATGTGATGCCTGGACGCAGCGTCCTGGTCATACATGTAGGAAAATGTCCATCATGTGGTGTTCAAAGTGGGCTTCAGTTATGTTGCTGCTTTGTGTTACTCTGCAAAGACAGAGAGGAGGAGAGACAGATTGCACCTGCATGCGGGTTAGGTTTGAGTGAAAGGGTTCAAAAAGATAAAATTGAAGCCTTGTCTTGTGCAACATTTTACCTCCATAGGGCTGAAATAATGCTGCTCTTATGCTCCATTTAGCCTTAGCCTGAGGAGAGGACCACAGAGCAGCTGTCGCACTGTCTAGAAAATGTTGAAAACTCCTTGTAAGTCCTAAACATTAAATATTTGTTGCTTACTTGACTTATCATTGTGTTAACACAGTTTTGTGCCCCAGTCAGTCTGATTCTACACTGAGGTTCATTCCTCCATCTGTCTTTAGCACCAGAGGACTCACATAAATAGGCAATAATTTTGTAGTGTAACATATTGTTTGTCCATTCTAAAAGACAGACTCAGAATCTCAGTGGGTCTAATTAACTCAGTCGGTACACTGTGGAGTTTTCATGGCAAACAAACAGTTTTCTTTAGATTCAGTGCCTCTAATCAAATTGCATTGTGTCCCCAGAACATGAACACCATGTACCTGTCCCTCTCCTCCAGCCAGGTCATGCAGTATCATAGTACCGCCAGCATCCCCCCACTCTGTGCTTATGTAAAAAAGAAAATCTGATATTTGCATTTTACTGAAGTATGTCGTAGAAATTTGACCAATTTCAATGAGACATATTGTAGTTTTTACTTAGGAAAGTAAAGATGTGAACTTAAACCAAAGATAGTTAGTTGTGATGCCCAGACCCCATAGATCCCAACAAGCTCTTAGAGACCAGTCAGAGTAAGTGGTTTCCCAATGCACCTTTACTTTTGAAGAGCCTTTAGAATGCTTTTGGGGTCTTTCCTTTTTCTTTAGTATGTTATACTTACACTTTATTTATTTCCTTTGAAAGAAAACACCACTCTTTTCCACCTTGAGACGATTCATTTGAAGTCCAGCATTTCCTTCTGTGACCTATCTCTGTCACAGTGTAACATATTTGCATAGTGCCCTGTTAACAGCTAGTGTGGAACACTCTCAGACAGAGAATGAGCAGCTTCTGCCCCACTTCTCATAGATCTGGGGTTACAGCATGTATTTAACGTTATTCAAAGCCAGCTGACCAACTTTTGACTTTTTGGGAGGCCAGGAGGAGCTACAGCAGTCTGTAACAGTATGCAATTTGAGAAAAGGAATGTGTTATTGAACATTTAAGCATGTAAACATGTTGCAGTAGATCCATGAGTAAAATTAAAATCCTGTAACTATGTGTAATATGGGGTCTTTGTGGATCTATCTTTCTTCAGCAAGCTAACATGTGGTAATGGTGAATGTAGGCTTACCAGTGCTAAAATTGATTGAAATGTTAGTTGTAAAATGATTCAGTATATTTTCCGAAACATTTTGATCTAATCAGAAGTCCTCCTAGTAGAGTTGGAGATTGTCCTGGTAGAATCGCTGTTTGTCCTAGGACGGATTTCAGTCGCAATCTGTCCTAGGAGAAACTCTGATTGCAATCTGTCCTATAGGTAAACTGGCGATAGTCCTGAATTGCAGTTTCTGCTGTGACATATACATCTCTAACCACATATCGCCAAGTGAAACTTTTTAATACCTTGTTAAAACATTAAAAATATTGTAAGACAACTGTATGCAATGTATCAAAGTGATGAGCACATGACAGCTGTATCTTTCCTGTACCCTTCCATCTCAATGTTAAATTAGGGTTAACTCGTATATGCTCATAATATGTGATGTTCTAATAAATTAAACTACCCAGCAGTACAGACAAGAGGAGTGAAACAGCAATGAATAATGAATAATCAGCTACTTTAAACATTCTGACCCTTTCAGACACGCACATCTTTCCATTGATCTGACTGCAGCTGAACGTGTCGGCTTTGTGTCTGATTCGTGTCACATTGTGCACACTGGTCACAGCAATCACTAAGTCAGACCTAGTAACATGTTCGTATCACTTTCAACACGTCACAGGCCTGAGCTGCACCCAGTGGAATTAACAGTCACGTACAAACGTTTTTGCTTTCCGCATTCCAGCAGCAGTGTTCATCCGCAGACACCACAGAGAGAGCCTTTCCTCTGTGTTTTTGGAAAACCTGTAGCAGCAGAAGCAAGAGAGCTGAGCGCATTTGCACACATGGAACAACAGCAGTAACTTCATTAATTAGTTAAAATTATAAATTATTCCTGACATGGAGACAGGATCAATCTGGATCTAACAGCAGCTCCCACTGTTCTTTTACTGTACTGGAGAAGTGCTTAGAATATCATCACACATGGACAGGATTTTCAGTGTTTCGGAAACACTAAATCAGTTTGGCTGTTAGGTTTTTGGACGCTTTGATAAGCAGCTATTAGTTTAGATTTAGTCTTTTGTCCGTTAATGCGTTATTATGCATTCTACATTTCTTGATGGGCTGTCTAATTTCACATGAATGACACATATTGCTCTCTCCACAGTAAGCAGGGAATGAAGTCATGAGGAATATAACCAGAAAAGTGACCTTTATCTGAAAGATAGAGAATGCTGTCACTTTATCGGATTGATGGGCCACCGTTTAGCTCACGGAGTTAAGGCGACACCACATGGGCTCAGTCCCTTGAGCAGCGGTCATGAGTTTGAGTCCGGCTCAAGACCATTTGCTGCATGTCGCTCTCCTGTCTTCCCCACTTTCACTCTATCACTATCCAATAAGAAACAGAAAAATGTCTTTTCCATGTCTGAAAAGGGCAATTAAGTGAGATTCTACGGTGGCCCAGAAGGGTCAACACAACTGCAAAAGCCACAATGCAAATGCAAAGGCCACAAGTAAGTAACACCAATAGTTAACGCTACTGACTGCAGAGCTAGTTTCACAATAACCAACGTTATGACAATTTAAACACGGTGACCAACACTGCTAATTTGTGAAAACATGTAACAACATTAATCACAATCATCGAGTAGCAGCGTTTTACTGACGAATCATTAGGCCATTGTGTCTTTTGCATTTGCATTGTGGCCTTTGCAGTTGTGTTGTGGCCTTTGATGTTACGTTTTGGTCTTTGCGGTTGTGTTGCGGCTTTTGCTGTTGCATTGACCTTTCTGGGCCACCGTAAAATTCATTGCTTCAGCTTTGGAAATGTGAGAAATTCCTTATTTTCCTCTGAATTGTTTGAATCAGTTTCTACAAACATAATCGAATTACTAATTCATTATCAGTGTCATCATTTTTTGAGTTCTTGAAAGCCATTTTACTTTTACTGTTTTCCAGAATATAATTAAATGCTGTTCGGTTTCATCTAAATGAATAACATTTACTCATAACAAAACACTTTCACTGTGTGTAAACTCCACAGAAACGTGCTTTGGTTAATTGTACCTCTCTTGGATGTTTCTAAGAGGTGTCTCCACTGTACAGAATGATGTCGAGAGCCTGACATGATTTTGACACCTTCCATGCTGCTGAAAGTGGAAAGTTTCTCTGTGCTGAACTAAAATCTAAGTTTAAGCTATGTGCTATGTGACATCACAGCTCATCTAGAAGGCAGACCTGGTCCAATAGGCAACTTACACAAGTGTGAGCTGGAAAATTGAAGCCTGCAGTGCTCGCACACTGAGAATGGTCTTCCATTTTGATCAAGGAGATATATTATATCCAGTAGTGAGACTTCTGAGTGAAATGCGTTTCATTTTAAGAATTTCCAACCAGGTAATTGAACTTTTTTGAATGGAAAAAAAAATCACATCAGACAAATTATCATTCAGAGTAGAGGATGTATTTTATACAACTTCAAACATGTCTGGAAGGAATTTTTAAGTAAAAAAATGTGAATACATCTTCCACCTCTGGAAGACTCTACAGGGTGTCTTTAATGGGACCTAATAAACATAAAAAATACGGCGTGACAGTGCAGGACTATAAAAATTGACATTCATGCAACATGATGTCATTGAATAGACTGCTAGTGTTGGGTGATATACTGCGTACGCTAAAGTTAAATGCTGTCTCACAGTTTGCTGTTTACTGTTACACAGCACCAGACATTGTTCACACATGGCTTTTATGTGCAGCACCTCATTTTTCAGAAGTGCCATGAATGCAGCATGGATGAGAGAAAAAGATGAGAGTGTCGTGATTCTCGTCTTCCCCCCTCATGTTTTTCTTCACATTTGGGGAAATACACATCAAGTGTCCGGTGTGTGCAGCGAGAGACCCCCAGACGAAGGAATGGATAGAGGGGGTTAAAACACTGTGTAACTTTGCTGCCATATAGCGTGACTGCATCTCCCCAAGGCATACACAAGTACATTCACTTCCTGGCCAGAACACACACACACACTGACAGAGCAGAGCAGTAGTGATGCACTGTCTGGACTGCAGAAAGGAGACACAGCCTGAAGGTCTCTCTCTACTTCCCTTCCTCTTTCTGTCACTGTTTCTCTCCCTCTCTCTTTGCCTCTCCTTCACTATGGCTGTCAATTGTGCCAAGTCAGCACATCTCTGACATGCTTAATTATCCCGGTAGAGCCAGAGAGAGGAGAGGAGACGATGACGGGGTGGGGGGATATTGAGGGAAGGGAAAGAGACAAGGGGAGAGGGAAAGAGTCAGAAACAGGGGCATGCGTAGGATGAGGCGAGACGGGAAAAAGGGGAGAGGAAGTGAAAGAAAAAGAGAAGCGAGGCAGAGGGACAGCAGGCTGGAAAGATGCCCCGATCCTTCATGGCTCACAGACGCATCTGCAACACATTTATTACCTTACTACCCTGCAAAGCTGCCACTCGCCTCATAGCAAGGTTGCAGGCTGGAGGGCAGAGAGAGAGAGAGAGAGAGAGAGAGAGAGAGACAGCAGGACAACAAAAGACTGAAATACAGAGAGTGATGGAGACTGAGGGGACATTAAACAGTCTGACACAGACAATTCAGTTACCATGGAGAATGCAGAGCCCAGCACCTAACTAATCTGCAATATGTAGCACCATGTTGGTGTACTGTATGTGTATTATATTCAAAGCAATAACAAACAGCCAGGATCAAATGTTAAAGTGCCGTTTCATTTAGAGTGTATGTTCTTACACAGCATCCTGTGCACAGACTACACATGGAGATTAGATTATTTATCAAGAGTAGTATTATGGGCAACTATGGGCACACCTGTGTTACAAACTGGAGGTTTCAGCGACTTTACAGAAGGAAAAGTGTAATGCAAACACTATCAGCTGCTTTATAGTAAGAATAGGACCGAAAGGGGACCAACTGTCAGGATATCTCAGCCTCTGGTGCTTTCATTCGTGATGTCCTGCCACTATGGTACATGGTATGCAGGACATTATGTTACTGGGTGACGCTGTGAGTCAGGCATTATGGTTGAATAGTCTTTTTAAAAAGAAGGTTCTTGACGGACCTAGAAATATCTAAGTGGCAGCCGGATAAGAGCTGGTTGCATTCTCTAAGGGCTAAGGAAAGGTGCTTAAATGCTTCCTTTTTTGTTTCCTTTAGCATAGGATACATCGGTCCATCCTGAACAAAAGGAAAGGAGGAAATGCACTCCGACTATTCCTTGCAGCAGCAACATTCACTGGGTCATGAGTCTGCTCTGATGACAGACCCATCCGCTGTTGTAGCCTGGTCTAAGTGCAGTTGGGTTCTTTGAGCACTGAGGTGTTCTTGTGAGTTCTCCTTTGATATTCCCTAGACCTCATGATGTTTTCCATTGAGGTTCAAGGAAAAGACATATTTTTTTGATCATTCAACTGCAGTTAGTAACTCATTAACTCTGGACTCTGTTACTTGGTAATTCTGTTAGGCCAAGTTTACGCTTTCCACATCTGCAAGTGTGCAGGGGTCCGCCAGCATGCTGCATGACATAAATTTCAACTTATTCCTAACTCTGCTGGAGTCCAAGCAGACCCCTGCGCAGACATATGCGCCCAGCCCAAAATTTGTGTCCACACTTCTCAAAACTAATATTCTCACAGTCCATGAGGCAATTAATCTACAAGGGTAGTAGTGTGCGTGCTCAGTAGGAGTTTGCATGTGTGGAATATGTAGATACGACCTACTGTGCATGTATGGAACGGAATCTCCAAACAGACTCCCGCAGACTAGAAAAGTAGTGTAATAACAGCTATGCAGCCGTGGGTGTCCACAGCTTCAGCAAGGAAGTTTAATCAAGGCTTTAAGGCCCTTTTAGACGGAACGGGACAAGACAATTGCACTCTGAAAACCACTATTTCCAATGGCTCACACCATGCTGTGAAGTTTGGCGCTGCTTTGAGCAAAGTGCAGCAGTGAAAGTTTAAAGTAGGTGAGCTTTGACCACTACATGCTGTAACAGATACCCAAGCACCTAAAGACATGATGCATCGAGCCAAGCACTGAAAACATACAGAGCAAAAACTTGAGTGTGTTGGAATTGAGTGTGTATTTGTGACAAGCCCTGGTCTTGGTAACAGGTTTCCATCCCAGTAGCCATGGCAGACATGTTTCAGTCCGTTTATATAGAGTCAGTGGTTTGACCAGTCAGGTACCTTGTTGTAGATATGGAATAAGAGACAGAGCTTTTTGTTTATTATGTGTTCCTCTGAGGTAAAGTGGTATCATTGTCTTCGTAATACAGTCCTGCTAAAACTTTTTAAAACTGCCCATGCCTCCACTGACCTCCCTGAGCAGTGTGTTGACCCAGCAGGGAGCCGTGTCACGTCTTAAAGGGCCTTCACTCTGTGACTCTCTGACTTCTTGACACTGTGACTCTTTGACTCTTTGACTCAGTGACTGTCTTCACCCAAAGACTCAATCAGTAAACCCTTACAGACCGAACCGACGTCACAGCTGTAGCACTTGAGTATGTGACTAAAAATGGTATGAAAAAGAGGAATGGGACACACCATCATGACGTTGCGTAAAACAAGGCATCTTTAAGTGAATTTGACTCATGGTCCATTCAGATGATGAGCTGCTCAGTTGATCACTCAGTGTGTGTAACATTAGAGTGTTAAGATATTTTAGTAAACTACCAAAAGTCAGGAGAGCCAGCCAGATACTATTACTAAAACATAAACTCTTATTATAGCCAAAGTCTAGTCAGTGCAGTATCAAGTTGGCAAGAAGGTACAAACAGCACACATGACTGATGAAGCGTAAGGCAATTAAAATAAGGAAAAAGACAAAACAATAAACACAAGGCCAGAGGTCTAATCAAAAATCAATTATGTATGTTTTTATAAATATCCAAGGCAGATTCTTTTTATGCATTTCACTCCTTTTTTAACATTTGTTAACTCACCTTGACTAAAAGCAGTGGTTTGGCATCGACAAATCTACATGTGTAGATGAATTAATTAGCCACAATAATCAGCAAACTGATTGCACATCAGCTCCCTTTTTTAACCCTCCATGTAACTCTAAATTTTAATCATTATCTTCTATTTTGGGCAACTGAAAGTGATTTTATGTATGATTAGAAGCAAAAAACAAATGAGAAAAGATAAATATTATTTATCATTTTAAAACGAGTTTCTTTGGTTTTTGCTGAAGTAGTGAGAGTGAGATAACTGGTTCTGTTTCTGATTATACAGATAATCTTCCCTACACCAGCCTTGCTTGACTTGTGTGTATTTTGTGCTGGGCAGGTCAACCACGTTTCCACTGGACTTCACCAGTTTTGCTACGAACTATGGGCAAGTCTCCCAGAAAAGTCTGCAGATATGTGGACTCACAGAAAGGGCGCTTGATAGCGTTGGAAAGTTAACGTCAGAGCCCTCGTGCATTTGACGATTTGACAGTGGGCCAGCTCTAAGCCTTCATGCACTTGGCAGGAACGCGCCTCAAAGTCTATGAGGACCGTGAGTGTGGAGAATGGGACTGGGCCACTCTGTTAGTCTGTGGCTCAGTAAATCTGTGACGCTGATTCCTTGAGATTCTAATATTCTGTAACGCCATGATTCCATTAGTCTGTGAAATCGTGGCTCTACTTGTCTGTAAGTGACTTACAGGCGCCTTTTTTGAAGATATTAACTGAAGAATGATGCATTGTACACACGTGATACTTATACCAGAGGCACTTTATATAGAGGAGCTCATTAGGTGAGTTTTTGTAGCATCTTGCAGCAAAATTTGTATCTCAAAGAGAGAACCCAGACATTACTCTAACTACTTGACACTTTAAGCTGACAAGTTCAAATTGCTACCAAATATGGAAAATGAAAAATTGAATTAGCTCAATGAGGAGTAAACTGGTTTTACTTGTGAACATGCTCATTCAGTACAGAATAATATATTGCTGAAATGTCATACTTATACCATATGGAGTGGATGGGCCCTTCTTCTGTTCCTTCTGTTGGTATACTTAATGACGAACAACCAGTGCTGTGAGCATATGGGCTCTTTTGTCATGGAGATCATTGCGGGACATAATCCAAATGCCTCTTACTTAAGCTATGTTAGGTTTTTTTTTGTTGTTTTTTTTGTAAAATCTCACATCCAGCTCAACTTCATACATAAAAACAATAGAAGTTTTGACCTGATGATATCGCTAGATGAAAAACGAAGGGATCAGAAAGTCATTTGGATTTATCCTCGGGGAGCCATGATCAAATTCCAACTCCCTCTGATCAATGTTGCCATGTTTCGTTATGAACCTCATAGTTAAGGTAGCGTCATTAGAATTCTGGAAATTATGAATGTCTGTGCAAAATGTTGCATCAATCTGTCCACTAAAGTGAGTGGGCTAACTGACAGACCCAGTTCCCAGAATCCTTTAGGCTCCAGCTTAATAGACTCCAGGGTGATCTCACATGATAAAAGAGATTGAACAAGCCTTGGTGGGAGGAGGATAATGTAAAACTGTTCTTGTTTCACTCCCTCTGAAATATCACTTTAAGTCTTACCATCCTACCATTAATGTCAGCACTTCACTGGGATGATAAAATGACTCTATATAGTCAGTTTTCTCCACATACAAAATCAATAATGGGAGTTTTGCAGTCTGGTGAGGTGGTGAAAGACTTGAGCATTATAACTGGAGGACATGGAGAGACCCGTGTTTTCTTTCATGGCCCTTCTTACCGCCTGCACCCAGTCTGTACTGTACTATCAGTGTAGCACAGCAGGATAAGCATCATAAGCAGACGTCTGTTAAATGCTTTATAGTGTTGCTGGTGTGAGAGCAGCGACTGCAGCAACAGCAGCCCACTGATTTTCATTTACTCTCACACATACCTGCACACGGAAACACACACATTCAAAGGGACACTCAAGGACACCCCATACAAACGCATAGAATCACAGTGACACTGCTAAAAACGAGTATCCGGCCTCCAGTCTGTCACTGGCAAACGCGACTATAACACTTTGTTATATCACAGGCACAACCACACACACAACCACACACACACACACACACACACACACTTGTTAAAGTGTAATTCACGTCACACATTTTCAGCCTGAGTCTGCATGAGCACTTTTCTTCCCCACTGCGGGATTTGGTTTCTCCTTGCTAGAGAACAGTACAAGAGCTGAAAGTAACAGGAAGCAGCGTAACAAAAAAAAAGAAAAGAAAAAAGCCCTCTGTCTGTCTCTCAGCTATAATTTCTTGGAACAGAAAGAGTGCCTTTTGAGACCTTTGATGGGAAACGTTAAGTTCTGCAGAGACTGAGCCAGCTGAAAGTCAATATCACGCGTCCTGTAATACTCTGCTGGTGTCATAATAGACAAGTCGGACCAGTTTGTAGTTTTTTGTAGTTTTACTCTTCCTCTCACTTAATAATCCTCCTCTTCCTGCCTTTCCCTCTTCAACTTATTTTAATGCTGTCATTTACGCCTTCCTCCCCAGAGCTCTCATCACCCACAATCTTATTATCATCATCATCATCATCATCATCATCCTCCTCATCTTGTCCTCTCCGTTTTCCCTTCCTTCCTCCTCCTCATAATGCAACTTCCTTTCTCTCCGGCTCTTCCTGTCTATTGTCGCCACTGCTGTTTACTTTCCCCTCATCTACTCCTCCTCCTGCTCCTCTTCCTCATTGTAGAGCAGACTGTTTCCCTGTCGAGGCAGACGGGCTGACAGATCAGCTGACTGACAGACCAACATCACAGGAGATGATGGGCAGGCAGAGAGAGCAGAAGCAGAAGGGACGATGAAGGAAAAGAGCGCTAGAGAAAGAAGAGAAACAGCTTATGCAAATTCTGATGTGCAGTAATTGGATTGGCCACGTTTGATAGCAAAGTTTTGTTCAATCTCGGTTTCTGTGGTCTTCTCAGCAGAAAAGTTTTTTTTTTATATCAGGAAATTTACACACAATCAGCTATCATGCAAAGGGTTGCTGCTATTCTGTCAAGCAGAAGTGATCTTTGTGATCGGTCTAGCTGTTGGTCTGAATGCTGTGAAAGGTTTTATTGCGCTAGTTAGGGCTCAGTTAAAGCGACATTTTGGAGCGTAATCAGTTTATTTCACTCCAATTTGAAGTTCCAGTAAATTCATGCTGGTGAGCTGTGGCATTCAAATTTGAAGCGCTGAACAGAAGCAAAGTGCTTTCACAACGTTGACCTCTGATAAAACAGACAGCCAGAGTCCACAACAAAGGACGCTTTCCTGCCAGCTTTGTCCCATCCAAGGTTGCAAGCCTCCAACACCCACCTGAAGTGAGATGCTGAATTTTTTTCCTGTGAGAAACTCGAATGTCTCTGCAAAATTCAATGACAATGTATTCTGTTGTAGATTAAAGCAGTGGATCCACTGATGCCACCATCTGCTAAGAAAATGCAGGTTAAACCACACCTAAACTCAGTCTTCTAGTGTGTAGTCTAGTGTGTAGGTGGGGTCCTGGGCCCCCACACTACGATGACTGTGAAAGATGGAAACAGGCAGAGAAGCAGCATTATTGCTGACTTGTTTATTTGAATATTTGTTCTATTCAAAACTTTTACAGTTCCAAAGAGTGCTGCTGCACTGCGGTCAGGCTCAGCAGCTGCAGTTGTCAAGCTTCATCAAGACTGTACTTTTACATTTGGCCTCCAGAAGCTACTTCAGAATAAATCATTCAAGAATTAAGAGTGCACCTGAAGCTGGGGATTCTGGGCTGTTTTCTGGTTCATGTGTCCTTCCAGAGTGCTCATCCTCCAGCTCTTTTTGCGGCTCGGTAGGATCAGGGTTTGAAGATGCTCCTTGGTCAGAGCCATACATTGGGTTTAGGATCTAGTGATTACTTTGTCCCTTTTGGATGCTTCTCTTCAGCCCCTTATAGTTGTTATTGTAGGCACATCTGATCGTTTATACATCATCCTTCCAGGCTGCTTTGGCACGTTCATGTTCCTCCTGCCATCTTTCAGTCTCCTCCAGTCACAAAGGGAGGTCACTTCTTGTCCTCTCGTTTTGGTGACTCCCTTGCATCTCCTGAGCTGGCCGTCGACCTCTGATGCTCTCCAGCTGGCTGACTTCCTGCTCAGAGCTGCTGTCCACAGTCAAGCTCAGGGTTCTCCTCTCCGTGCACCAACTTATCCTGGTGCAGTTGAACTTTTAAATCTTCAACTTTAAGCTTACATTCTCACTGAGCAGGCTTCAGTTCTGCTCCCCAGCTAAATTAAGAGCTTGCCACAGATTTCCAGATTTCATTGGTTGCTGCTGGTGGAGCTACTCTCTTGGGCTGTCAGCAGTATTAACATGCTGCATTTTCCTAAGTGCTTGAATGTATTTTTTGCTTTCATTTCAGATGCGGCCCCACAGTTGAATTCCCTGAATTAACTTTCTACTATTATAGAAATTCTATCTTTATTTTATGCCATACTAAAAGGAGCTACAGCGCTCCCATAAGCATTTGAGCAACATAATTTGAATTTAAAGTTTTACAAAAGCAAACGTGTAGAAGCCTGGATGTTCATGAACACAGAGCGGAGAGATTCAGGAATTGCTGTTTGCATAATGACTAGATTGAAGACGCTAGTGAAAAAACATGCAACTGTTAACCCCCATTTCCAGCCATGGCAGGCAGCTGATTTCATTAGAAGGAGAACAGCTGATGAACCTACTGTATGCTTCCTACACAGCAGCAAGCAGCAGAAAGGTTAGCAGCTGGTTTATGTCCTTACATGCCTAGTAAGAAGGCCACTTAGCTGGTGGTGTGTGTTTTTTGGGTTTAGAGGGGGAAAATGTCTGATGTGGATGCATGTTGTATTTACACAGAAGTGGCATTGTAAATTCAGCTGTCTAAATGTAGACGTAAATGCTCTTTTTTAACAACATAACTGTTTGAGCAGACAAGCCAGCCTACTGACACCTCCAGCTGTGTCTTTAGCTCATGATTCTTGCCTTGGAGGTCACAGCAGTCTGTCAGAAGTCCCCCACCAGCAAGCCATCAAGTACATTACTGCTGCTGACCAACGTCACCCTGCTGCTGGGGCGGCCAGCCTTCTAGCCACAGTTCAGACAGGACACTTAGTCAGATTTAACCATTTATTTCAGACAATTTGTGTTTGGCGGTGACTCTGCCTGAGCGATGCTCTGGAATAATCTGAGGAAGCATGACACAGACAGTCCATGAGATCACAAACCCCCTCCCCCGTTTGAATGAACACAGAAACAAGGAGACAAGCTAAATCGTCCTTATTATGCAAAATCCATTTTACATACTTTTTGGACAAACCACTTGCATTCTCTAGTCCCACAAATGTGAGGAGCAACCATTCCTCTAATTCTTCCTCCTGCACAGATTAGAAGATGTGTCTCTGAATGAGCAGTTCAGGTTTGCAGCTTGTAGAGATGTCATAACAGGATGCACACTGTTCCCAGCTGGCTCCTCGTCTTCTTCCTCTCTGCCACTGCCTGAGCAGAGGCGATGCAGAGGGGTGTGCTTGCAGTTTTAACTTGTAAGAGTTATGATATTGAACCTTTAAAAAGGAGGAGGAGGAGGAGGAGGAAGAGGAGGAGATGATTTGCAGATCTTGTAGAGGCTGGTGTAGCAGCAGTAAAGTGAGCAAGGGGGTGGCAGAATGAATGAATGCTGCCTCGGTTATAAAGCACGCTAAGTGGGTGGGCTGGACTTAAGTAGTAAACGACTGGGCAGAAAAGGACTTTGTGACTTGCTGACTTCAAACCTGTCTGATCTAACGTGAAGCTCCATTAGTTCACCAACTAGCCCTGCAGGTACCACCATGGTGGTAGTAGTTATTGACCCTCTGATCATTCTTATCAGCACTATTCACAACAAACATGCTGACTTGTCATGCTGGGAAAAACACTGATGTTGCTAAACTAATATTGTACCATTTGAAATGTAAAAGTTCTGTGAATCTGAACAAAAGTCTGGCTGGATAAGTTTAAGATTATTGAAGGTTGTCTGGTTTAGCAGCAGGTGGATGTGAGTTTTTATTTCACTTTAAATTTCACCTTGATGTTTCGCTGAAAGCACAGCCCATCGGAGACGGGGGGGACGAAACCAACAGGACACAAAAAAAAAAAACAGCAATAAAACAAACACCGAAAGCGTCGTTTTACTGCAATATTTTACCAGAACGTTTCCAAAATTTCTTTTTCGCAGCTAAGAAATATTTTCATGCAATAATACATTTTTCTTTGTGTTTGGTTCGCAGCCCTTTGAGAGATATCACTTTCTAAAAGGTGCTCTGAAGACGCGTTAAAGTTGATTGTCAGTTATTGTGCTCGATACAATGAGAGGAATTGAAAGATTAAATATCAAAGACGCTTTTCAGAAGGTAACCTCAGTGTTCCCTGCGAGGTATGAAACTGTCAAGGTTTCATATTGTCGTAAAGAAATGACATTAAATAGCAATAGCAGTGCATTTTTCGAATAAACAATAATATTTCTGACTGTGAAATGCCTCTCTGCATCTCATGGCCTCTCATTTACGTTCATTTAAGCTGTCATATATAGTAGACCTCTTCTTGAGCAGCAGAGCTCTCATGAGTGCTTTCTCTTGCCTCCTGCTTATTTGCTCATCCTTCACGTTTAAGTATGTGCTGATCAGATCTTGGCAGAACTTGAACCTCTGTGTTTGGCACTTTCACATCACACTAATTAACCTGTGTGTGTGTGTGTGTGTGTGTGTTTGTGTTTGTCTGCGCAACTGCTGCCTCGCATTTTCCAGCATTTCAGAGCTTTCACCTCAAATTCGTGTGACAGCTTAACGGGAGTGTTGCTCGGGAGGAAGAACGAGAAGAGCAGCGGAGGAGACAGGGGGTGGCCAGGAGATGGGAGAGTAAAAGCAAAGACACAAAGTGAGAGGAGGAACAGAGGGGAGGAAGACAAAATGGGACGGACAAGATGGGAGAGTAATAGAGAGTAATAGAGCTGGAGAGCTGAGGATAGACAGAGGAGGAGATGAGGCTGAAAGAGGAGGCTAGACAGACGATCAGAGTAATAGATGAGACAAAATGAAAGACAGAGCTAGGAGAGGAGAGGCTGGGCAAGTCACTGGGGCTTCACTAATTGCCACTCAGAAGAAGGGGAGAGGGCTCTTTCCAAAGAACGGTCATGCTGGTCTGTTCTTTGAATCAGATCTCTGTTCCTGCCCCCCCTCCCTCCGCCACCGTCTAGACAAGAGCAGAACAAGCTGTTCTTGTTATGGGAGGAAGAGGAGAAAATGTGCAGTGTCATTAGGTCGCTCACTGCCAGCCGGGCAAATCGGAAGGACTCGCACCAGGAGCCGGCCTGCAAGGTGTTTGTTCGGTGCCGTGTTGTATTTGCAGGTACGAGCCGTCTGTGTGTTGATTAACTGCAGCAAAACACGGCGGCTCCCCACCTCCCCAGCCACTCTAATGAATTTCATTAGAATGTTTCCTTCCACTTTTTCCGTGAAATTTCTTTTTTCTTCTTCTGCCTCTGTCTTCCATCTATTACCTCGCCAAGGACAAACAGTCACAACAAAAAGAGGAAGAATCCAGACCTGAAGTGTGGAGAATCTGGCTGAGACTTGATTACAGCGGTCAATTAGACCTTCGTAATTGCATTAAGTAATGAGTTTGGCACTCAGGAGTCAAAGCTGATTTGTTACTCTGGCGAAGACATCATTTAGCGGAATATTTCAGTGGTAGTCGTGTAAATACGTCCAATTTTCTCTGCCTCACGTACCGCCCTCAAATCAAGCAGGACTCGTTTGAGAGAGTAAACATGAGGAAACCTTTTTTTATTTATGATGTTGCCAAACTAAAACATTGGCAGGACTAAACTTATTGTATCTGATTACCTCCTGATTGTTGTGCCACCATGAAATGATCATGATGGATTCCAGTTTAGCCTACTGGGATACCTCAGGTGTAAATGAGCCAATGGGCCCCTGTGACACCCATGTTCTTGCTGCTTTGGGTGCAATGCAGACACTTACTCTGTGCTTAAACCTAACTCTTGCACTGGCCAATTTGTTTCATACTATGATCAACTGATCAGCACCAGCCAGAGTTGTAGCCAGGCCTGTAGCCAGCTACAAGGTCATTGAGGTCTTGACCTCGGTAATTTTTTCCCCCTCTCAGGCTGACGTTTTGTATTAGATGTGGGTGTGTACATGGGAAGAACAGTCAGCGAATATGAACAAATTCTCTGCATGCTCGTATCGATCCGCCAAATAAGATTCATTTCATCCTATAAAATACAGCGGGGTGTAAACTGGGCCTTGTGCTGCTTTATTCTGCTGTCTGCTGCAGCCGAGCACAGACATCAAACCCAGTGTATGTTGGACATAGAGGATCACACAAAACAACCTTACATGTTCTAAGGTAGTACCACAACAATACTTTCAGGCCAAGTTGGTGGAATCACAATAACAAAAGCCTACCAGCAGTGAGTAGCATTTTCTTGTCTACTGCTGCTCTGCTTCTTGTCATTGTGATTTCACTGAACAGTTCAGCTAGAATCACAGTTTGTCAGCTTTGAAAATTAATGTTATTGTGCAATGTGGTCCAATAGAGTTACAACTGCATGTCGTGTTACATCAACTAACTATAGCACAATACTCAAGGTTAGCCACCTAAGATTGACTAACAGACATCAGTCCTTAGACCACTGTCTTCTTTAACCCATTCAGAATATATAATATACATATAGTCTTTATATTTTTTACAAAATTGTAAGACAGATGAAATGATTGTTTAGTCTACAGATTGAGATTTTAAAAAGCCTACAGAGGGGATCTCATGTCTTTACACATCATTTTAAAGCCTTCACGCTGGCTACTTGTTAGTTTTTGTTTTGATTTTACAGTAGACTTTCATCAGTTTATAAGGCTTATTATAAAGAGATTCCACTAGTTTACCTCTAAGAAATGCTTTTGTTCTATGAAACAAGAAGGCCCCTCTAGAACCTTCTTCTTGTGGCTGTTCCATAAAGCTGAATAAAACTGTCTTGTGATGCTGTTTACAGTCATTACACTCCGAGCCACTGGAACAGAATTCCTAACAATGTGAGTGGAGCTGAAACTTTACATAGTTTAAAGAACCGTATTAACATAAACTGAAAAGCCCATCTATTCAGTCCGACTTGATGTAGTGTTTTATAATTTTGCATTTTAGTATTTGGTTTTTACATTATTGCCTATTTTATTCTGTTTTTAAATTTTTTTTATATGTTTTGTCAGTCCCTTGTAAAGCACTTAGAACTGCATTTGATTTGTTTGAAAAGTGCTATATAAAGAAAGTGGGACCGACTGATTGAGCAAATACAAAATTCATGAATCCACAAAATGTAAAAAGTAAACAATTAAACAAATTGACCTAATGAGGGTGCATGTGCTTAAGCGTGAATGTCAGTATGTGCATATATAAAGGTGTGTGCAGGTACACATTGAGATCAAGTCATGTGTTTTTATTTGTGTTGTCATTGAATGTCCTTGTTATCGTGTGTGTCCCAATGAGCTCTGACCAACTTCCACATGTGTGTAGTCTAATTCTGAGTTTGCACTCAAGGTAACAGCATAAAAATAGCCCAACCTGCAAGCCACAGAGCGTACGGACTGAAAATGAGCGCTGCATTAGACAGTGAACCGACGATCAATGCCACACAGATTAGCATGTCTCTCCCGTCATGTGATAACTTCCTCACCATGTCAGTGACTTTAGGAGCCCAAAGAACCCCTCTATGCACAACATAGTAAAGTAAAATTTAGGCTGAAGGATAAACAGTTCATATTATTCTCTTGGTGCAAACAATGAACTGGTTTGTTGTTTGTCCTTTTCTTTTTTAAGGCTTTTTAAAACATAAAGGAGCCATTAGCTGGTATTTGTCCCTGGTACCTCCTTCTGATAAAATAGAGACATAAACATAAATTTGTATGTTTACAAAAAACTCCACAGTGCACCTTTAATTTTGGAGTATGCAACTCGTAAGCATGAACTGTAAGCTTCAGTGTTTTCATTCAGTCTCCTACGGGTCATTTGCTATATGAAAGTGCAGTTACTCCCGTCAGCTGAACACTGGAGCCGTTTCAATTAAATGAATGCAAACTATTCTGTGTTCGCCTGCCCTGCCTTGTTGTCTTGGTGCTTCATATTACATGCCACTGTTTGTTACAGTTTTTGGCTGCGTAAGTGGTTTGTGTTACTAATGGGACGATGCTTTTCTTCTGTGTGCATCATCAATTTGAGGAAAACAAGTTTTGCCTCTCAGAGAGAAAAATATGAGTTTAAAAAATGTATCCATGGAGATGGCATGCAGGCAAACACGCCTCCACCACTCAATTATTATTTGCTAAAGTTTGTGTGAGTTTTAATTACAGTAATAATTATGTTGGCGGTGATGAATTGGAGCCCATTTTAACAGTGAAACATTGTGGCTTTGCTTAAAATGAAGTTGTGTAGTTAGTAGTGTTTATTCATTAGGTGCTCAGGAGCCCTTCCGAATATCAAGTAAATACACAGTACACATAAAGGGGCTGCTGTTCGGGCTACAATATAATTGGTAATTCACACACCTAATTATTATCTTCCAGTCTGACTGGTGTGCGAATGAAATGTGAAAAATTCAAACGGTGTCTCTCTCCCAAAGTAATGATGTATTTACCTCGAATAATCCTCACATGTCAACACTTTGCATGATAAACTGGTATTTAAAGGTGAGAAAGACGCAGAATTGCATTTAATTCCCTTATACTGAGAGGAAGACCAGCAGTCTCAGCAGCAACATTTCTGCAAAGAGATCCAAGCTATACTACCAGGCCCACAGTACCCATAATGCAACATGGCCAGCGACAGATTGACACTGAGGATGTGTTGCAATACCTACACTACCAAACTATATAGTGTGCAAGGAAAAGATTTAGTATGTCCCACTATATAGTATGTCATATGCAGGGTGCCAAAAATAGCAGGATGTCCTACTACATGCGGTTGGATTGTGCTGTGTGCAAGTCACCATGCTGTACTGGCCAGTGTGACCCACAATCCTCTGTACAGTTATGTCACATACGTCGCAGTGTCATGTATGAGTATAGACAGCTTGAGCCGCTGAAAACACACAAACAGATGACGGCTCATTTCACATTCAAGACTGTGACGATTGAAGTTTGAGGCACAACATTTTTTCTAAGTAGGTAACACCAACTGTGTACATAGACTGCATGAAACACTACTTACTCTGTGAGGGTAGCTGTAGCATGAACCTGATTGGGATGTCACTTGAAGCAGCGGCGGTTGAGTTTAAAGACTGTAAGTTTGGAATTTAACAAAAACAATGTGTGGGTATGGAGTTAGTTACAGAATAGTCTGACTCACCAGATATAGGCTGCGGGTATGAACCTGCCATTGGCCGATCATTTCAGTCGGCATTCTCTTTCCCATTCACTAGATTTGGGTTGTTGAGTAAATAATAATAATCATAGCAATCCATACTTTATTAGTCCCCTTGGGGAATTTGTTCTACCCATTTGACCCATCCATACTAGGAGCATTGGGCTGTCGCGGAAGTGCTCATCTCCCTGCGTGCAAATATTCGACCATAAGAATTCCACTTGTCAATATTTTGAGGGAGCACTGAGGCATCCTTTGCGTAGCCCCGCCCATGGTGACTGTGATTGGTTTAAAGAAGTACAAACAAGCCAGAGCATTTTTTCTCCCTATAGCTATATTGTTGTAATCATTGATGTATTTTTAGTTGCAATACCATGACTGGCCACAGGGAAAAACTCGCAGAAAGGCAGATGGACGACAGAACCACTGATTCAGCTGTCAGTGGTTACATTGCCTTGGGGGTAATTTGGTAACCAGATTGTGCTGTGAGAAAATGAATGCAATTTCTAAAGGCTATCTCCATCTGTAAAACCTTGTGGATGTCCGATCCCGTCAGATCTCAGAAGCTAAGCGAGGTTGGGCCTAGTCAGTACCTGGATGGGAGACCATGAGGGAACACCAGGAAGCCTGGGTGAATACAGTGTGAGAGTGAATGGTTGGTGGTCGGAGGGGCCGATGGAGCAGACTGGCAGCCTGACCTCCGTCAGTCTACCCCAGGACAGCTGTGGCTACATACGTAGCTTAGCACCATGGAGTATGGAGTGAATGAATAATGCAATGTAAAGCGTCTTTGAGTGCCTGGAAAAGCGTTATATATAAAACCAATGCATTATTGTTATTAATAAAACATTACAAAATTAGAAGTAAAGAAAAAACAAGTAAGTATTTAACGTTTCTTCTTACATTTAACTGCCGCCTGATATTTAATCCATAGGAGGGACTGATTTTTGACAGCAGACTAATTACATGGTAATCAACAAAACAAACTCAGCTTTGTAATAAATTATTCTTTTTAGACTGTGGAACTGCATGTGAGAGTCTTTGTCATTTAGGTTTAATTTATTTCATCCAAACCATTTCTATTCGGGGCCACACTAGCATGGCCTTGCTTTCCACCGCATCAAACACTTTGTTATTGTTGTTTTCACTTATTATGATTAAAGTTCTGCATGATTATTCACTCCCCTCCAGAACGTATACATTTCTCACATTCGTGTTTTTAGGTTGCTTCCCCCCCACCCCCCTTCTTCCCCACCGATAGCGCTAATCACACATATTAATATTTAGAGGGAAGGAAGCGTTTTGGTAATAACCGTGACAGGAGCACATTACGGTTCGGGGCTGCAGCACATCAAAGGCCCCGTTTGAAAGAGCTGTTTATGTATTTGTTGTTTTGAACGGGAGACCACTTTTTTTTTTTTTTGTTTGACCTTGTTTCTGCGTGAATTCGACACATTAACTGCGCTTTGTGTTTGAGCTCACAGGTGAAGGGAAAAAAATTCGGATGACCTTGCACATTTGGAAGCGTGGATAACAGGGAGGACTCCACAGAACAGCCCCGTGTTGGAGCATTTTGTTGTCTGCACAGTTTATCAATGCTTTTACACAATTCAGAGCGTGCCGGCATGCACTACTATTGCAGTGACACTGGTGTATGTGTGTGGGCGTACTTTTTTTAACTTGTGTTTTCTCTCTCACTCTCGTGTTTTTTATCAAAATGGTGAAATTTTTTTTCATTTTAATTTTCCGTTACGCTTTGATTGTGTGTGTGTGTTTTAACCACCAAATCCTCCATCTTTTCAGTGCAGAGATGAAGCAGATCGATTCTTTTAACATTCCTCAAAAACCAATAACGACTTCAGGACCTTAAATAAACAGAATCATTTGTTCTCTTAGGATGCAAAGTGAAACATCAGCTACAGTATTTGCCTGATGTTCGAGCTCAGCTGCCGACTAAGTGTTTGAAATGGCTGTGCTAAGAAACACTTCTCTTTCTTCTTCCTCCCCCACGGCTGTACAGAGTGCAAGTTCCACTGCACCAATGGGAATTGCCTGCGTCTGGGCTCGCTGATCTGCAACCAGCTGAATAACTGTGGGGACAACAGCGATGAGGAGAACTGCCCCGTGGTCACCCAGCACCCTCCGCCGGGCATCTTCAACTGTGAGTGCTGCAGGATGCTGCTACACCTCACACAGTCAGGCGACACGGCCTGACTCTCTCTCCTCCCTCATCCTCCTCTCCTGTCTGCTGTTTCACTCCTCCTGGGGGGTCTTCTTGTCCTTCCCAAGTAGAGTGTTTATAATGTGGAGGTGGGCGTGGCAAACTTTCCATATGCACACATGTGTCTATATACTGCTCATCATATGGTAACTACACCACAGAGACCCCTCATGCATTACTTTCTACATCCATCTAACACACCTTCCTCAAAAAGTTTTCCCACCTTTCCATTTCCATGCAGTTTTTAAAAAAAAAAATCTCTCTTTCATACCCTCACCACCAACACCAACCACCTCCTTTTACCTCCTGCTGAGCAGCACTGTCCAGGGAACAAGATGAGAGTGTTCCCTCGACTCGTCACGATCAGTGGAAACACAGGGAGAGAGAGAGAGAGAAGGGGGGGAGACAGAGGGAGAGACGCATAGAGAGAGAGAAAGAGAGGGTGAAGGACACCAATGGGCTCCGATGGCTGTCTGCCAGGCCACTTTGATGTGCTGCAGCATTCTCTTTCAACAACTTTTAGGAGGAGAGGGAAAACTTTTTACAGCAGCACTTTCATCCTTGGCTCTGTGTGTGTGTGTGTGTGTGTGTGTGTGTGTGTCTATGTCTAGCAGGTTCCTTACCTTCCCCTCCTCTCTTCCTCTCATCCCACCCTCCCTCATTCACTCCCCCGCCACCCACCTCCCTCCCTCAAAATGCGTTTCACCTCTCCAACCCCTCCAACCTTGTTGTTTTGTGAATTTATCTCACTTTTTTTCCTTCTTCTTTTTCTGTCTACCTTCCTGCCGCTTCCACAAAAGCACTGGGAGCAAACTTTTCTTTTTGTTTTGTTTTGTTTTTTTAATTTTGGGGAAGCGATTTTGTAGGGGCAGCGGAGGGGGAGAAGGGGGGGGAGGCTCATTTCCAATGGATAGAATCCTGAGCCGAGTACTTAAAATATTTAGCTGTCTAGAGTGAATGTTAATGTAAGTGTCTGCGGCTGGCGTTATGGGAAAGCTGTACAATGATTGTAATTTTCTGAGCCAGTGCGCATTTTCTGGTGATGCCTGAGAGACACGGAGGGAGAGAGGGATGGGTGGAGGGAGAGAAGGAGGGAGGACAGGAAAAGAAAGGGAGCGACAGAGGAAGTGTGGGTTGAAAAGAGTGCAGACAGCCTCAGAGGGGAGACAAGACCGGCTGGAAGGGTGACAGAGGAGCAGACAGCGGCATGGAGGTGGATAGACAGAGAGAGAGGAGGATGAGGAGGAGAAAGAGAGGAAGGGAAGGAAGAGGGACATAAAAATGTTTCTGTGGTAATGGAGTTTGCCATCTTGTTGCAGCCGCTGGCTGTTGCCGTGGCGGTGGCAGACAGATGGATCATGAATACTGTCTAGACACACTGCAGCCTGACGCCCTGCATCTCACTCCCTGCACCTCCTCTCTCTCCTCTCCTCTCCTCTCCTCTCCTCTCCTCTCCTCTCCTCTCCTCCCCTCCTCTCCTCTCCTCTCCTCCTCTCCTCACCCCTCCTCTCCTCCTCTCCTCCTCTCCTCCTCTCCTCTCCTCTCCTCTCCTCTCCTCTCCTCTCCTCCTCTCCTCTCCTCCTCTCCTCTCCTCTCTCTCTCCTCCCCTCCTCCCCTCCTCCTCCCTCTCCTCTCCTCTCCTCTCTCCTCTCTCCTCTCTCCTCTCCTCTCCTCTCCCTCTCCTCTCCTCCTCACCCCTCCTCTCCTCTCCTCCCCTCCTCTCCTCTCCTCCTCTCCTCCTCCTCTCCACTCACCCATCTTTCCTCCTCTCCTCCTCTCCTCTCTCCTCCTCTCCTCATACTCTATCACTCTCTCCTGCTCTCTGCTCTCACTCTCCTCCCTCCCTCTCCTCTCCCTCTCCTCCTCTCTCCCTCCTCACTCATCTCCTCTCCTCTCCTCTCCTCCTCTCCCTCTCCTCTCCCTCCTCTCCTCTCCTCTCCTCTCCTCTCCCTCTCACTCTCTCTCTCACTTCCTCACCTGACCTCCCCTCCCCTCCCCTCCTCTCCTCTCCTCTCCTCTCCTCCCCTCTCCTCTCCTCTCCTCTCCTCTCCTCTCCTCTCCTCTCCTCTCCTCTCCTCTCCTCTCCTCTCCTCTCCTCTCCTCTCTCCTCTTAAATTCCTAGAGTTGGAGTTAAACACAGAATATTCACCTGAAAAGACTTCTCTTTTAGACATAGCTTATTTACACCAGGATGCATGTTTCTAAAACAGATCTCATAAAAAAGGTCCTAAATAGCACCCAAAGTCTGTCTGATGACTCAGGTTTTAGTTCTACCCGTTTAGTATCTCCCTACATTCAATGCAGTCCTTATTAATTGTATTAATTAAGTTTGTGCTTTTCTTGAAAAGATGGGCAAAATTTCAGGTACTTTTCATTTTAAAATTTTCTTTTAAACTAAGACAATATAACTTTGAAAAGAAGAAATAACACTGTGCCTGTTACAGATTACATTTTAAAATGAATAAGACACACAGAACAGCTGTGCTCAATCCAGTAAATTAAGTGTACTCAGGGGTTTTACTGCTACAAGATTAGCTGGTCTGGTATAACTAATGACTTATGGTGGCTGATGTTAGATAATGATAGGAAATATAAAGTGAATGCTGCTAAAATAATAAACATCACTGAGCAGGTTCCACACTTCTTGACTGTTCTACATTTGTTTCAGGATAATTTTGGATTGTCAGATGATCCCTCACCTGTCAGTGGCCACTGTTCAGCAGAAGCTTTAATGCTAAATCTATGACCTGATACTAGATGTGTCACCAAACCGCATATGATAAGATAGGGACCTTCATCCCCAGGCTGGACTGACAAGCAAGAAAGTTATTACTACACTGTAGCAGAACATGTATACTTCAGCGTATCTTGTAGCAGCCACAACACGTCAGGTGTGGAGTGAAATTGATTTTCTGTGGAAATGGTGCTGCAGAGCACAAGACGGCTCAAAGAAACTATAATAAAATACAAGTTTCAAGTTTACTGGATGTTATTTTGATCATATATATAGTTGGAGTATATACTCATTGTTTGGCCTCTGAATTCACTGTCCATTAGAGAAAACAGTGTCCTACAATCTCAGCTCCATGCCAACGTACCTGCATGCTACAGTCCAAGCTTAGAAAGGCCCAGATGCTCTCCTAAATGGATGCACACTCAGATTTGTTTATTACTTGCAGACCATTTAAAGTCAAAACTGACTTTACATGGTTCCAAAGCTACTTGGATCATGTAGCGTTCATGTCAGTTTTACCAGGTGAAGAAGTTCTAGCAATCCTGTCCAGGTTCCCATTCAGATGTGGTGCAAATTTTCCACAAATGACCAGAAATCTACAAAAGAAATTCAGAAGGATGTGTGTCTTCATCCACTACTCTGATGTGAATATAAGGATCAAGATAACCAGCTGGCAGTTCTCCAGTTGGGTGTCATTAAACTGTTGCAGAAAAAGATGCACTGAAGCTTAGGTCGTAGGTTGTTCTGACATACAGTATAATGATATTTTCTCATCAGCATTTGGAAAACCACCACCTACTCACTGGTAGGAAACATTCCTCTGCCTGCTGTTACTGCTGGATGATTTGGCCAGTAAGTCTGTTGGTTTTAGAGCAGATACTAGCGAGCACAGGCTATCAAGTCTTATTAAAACAACATTATTTCTCCAAATAGGATGGAAGTGACCTTTGAGAGAGTTGGCTGTCTAAAGCACCCTTTAGCCCACAAAGAACCTTTAGGGAGGATGGTGTGTTTTTAAGAGTTTGCTGTTCACAGATCACAAGGTGAACGCTGCATGCTGCCGTTTCACTCCAGCTCAGCCTGTCTTGGCTTTTTTACCTTGTTAAGCTCTGCTGAAGTATAAGGAGGGGACAGGGAAGGAGACCAGAGAATGGTTCGGATCGATGGTCAACTCTAGCTTAGTCATTGATCCCAGTCCAGTGCGAACGGCACTTCAACAGCATCTAGCAAGCCTTCAGGCTGGCTGATTGATTCCGTTTGTGTTGGAGATTCATAACTGTGAAGCCTCATTATTGACTACTCCTCCATTCCAGACTGTCTGAGTGCCATAGACAGGGCTGTTGTGTACCACTGATAGCTTCAACACTTTTTTTCTAGTATTTTTTTTTCTTAAGACACACCATTTCTGAAAAAGAATCTAAGAAAAATCTGAGGTCAGCGCTGTGCTGAAAGTAAAGTGCCCAACTTTAGGGGGATTTTATTTGAGATTCTGTGAGGATTTGTATTTATTCATCTGTATGTGAATCCAGTCTATCAGCACCTGCTTGTTTATGTGGCGGTCGTGGGAAGGTGTGGGATTTTTTTCTGGTGTCTATTTCTAAGGCAGTTTTACAACGATTGAAAAGAGATTCAAGTTCGATTGTGTAACTTTTGAAAGGCTAAATAACACAGTGTTTTTCTCCGAGATTTACTTCTGCTTTGGCTAAAAGCATGGTTGATAAGATTGAAGATTATGGGCCATCAAACCAAAACAATGAGCTCAAAGGGGCTCAAATGCTCTGTGCAGAGTCAGGTGATGCTCCCCTTTTAGTTTACACTTAGTCACTTGACTCATTGATATAGAAATATCGACTAGTGCAGCCTTAAAGTTACCCTCTAATTGCCAGTTGTGGTTAGTGTTAAGCAACAGTTTAAAAATTTTTGCTTTAAACCAAGGATCCATTAGAATCCTTGGTTTAAACGAGCTGAAAATTCATGTCATTTTTGCCCTGTTAAATTCCTTTTGCATGAAAGTTTCAATCCAAAAAGCTTCTTTTTAGTGTTGCTGAATACTAAGAGAATTGATCGAGGTAGCTTTACACACCTTAGAGTACCAAAACTCCCAAATGGCCTCTGTTCACTTCATGAAACCACAGTAACGCTCTCTCAAAGGTTTGGTTAGTATTTCCTGTGTTTTCTTTGAGCGGTGAAGATGACTGATTCTTATCGTATTGGCAAAGGGATTAGATGAGGTCTAGACCCACGTTTCTAACCTTATACTGGACCAGGGTTGGTTCCTCATCTAGTGGCATCTGAAGATTATCTTTCTACATTAAACTTTGATGAAAAGAACCCAAATCGGTGTGGAGCGGTTTCACCAAATCCCATTTTGAACTCTCTGGAATTCTGTCCTTTTCAGGTATCGTCATTGAAGTTTCCGTTAAGTGCCTTTTATTGTGTGTCTTTGTGATATGGCTCCCAGATTAGATTAGTTTGTTTTATGTTTTTCAATAGCTGGAACGATGTTATCCTTTATACAATGACATGTCCAGACACCCACGCTAATTTGATGTTTCAACCTTGAGTGGATGCTGTGATTGAAGCTGAAACTATTTATCAGACCCCATTATTAGATCCATCCCAGTGGCCGCTTCTGTCCCAGCGTTGGCTGCGAACATCGTGCAACCATATTATCTTGATTTCTGCTCTCACCCAGCCCACTCTTAAAAGAATCTGAAAAGCATTTTTCATCCGTCTTCTATGCTTTTTCCTTACCCGAGGCTCTCCGACTGTCTCTGTCTCTATTTCCTCCCTGCTTTTCATCACTTAGCCTAATCTCATGGTTGAACAGGCCTCCGGTCAGCTGTCTTCTTCCCTCCCTTCTCCTCTCTCTTTACCGTCTCTTTCCGCCCTCCCTTTTCCCCTCTCATCTATTTCTTATTCTCTCATTTCCTCTGCCTCCTTCTTTGGCCATCCTATCTTCCTTTTCACCCAATTTTGACCCCAAAGCCCATGTTGGGTGACTTGCTGTGTAATTATGGTGTCAACATTGGCGGAGTCTCGCTCGGTGCAGCTGTTGTCATTGCCAGAACTTGGTCTCCACTGCGACTCGGAGGTCAATTAGGCAGCAAGTGAATGTAGCTGCAGGATGCTGCTAATTGAATGGTGCCGTTGGGTTTTAGGCATTGATGCTGGAGGGATGGATGATGAGTTGATCACTGCTGCAGTTAGTTGATGGTGACCTCCAGACCTCAGACGTGCCTGGGAAGTGTTTCGTAAGTGTCTGGTATATTCTGAGGAAGCAGCAGGAGGTTTGTCTGCTTTTACCCCATGCTATGTTATTATTATATGCTATTGCTTCGTGGCAGATTTCTCACTTCCTGTAAAGATAATTGTATCTGGCAGGTATCAGCATTATCACAGCTGCACTGGAATACAGTATGTTTCATGTTTGCTCCACTATTTAAAAAAGATGTAATTTAATGAGCAGCGTCTTATTTCACACTTTGTTCTTTACTCTGTGTTATTTTCATAAAATTACAAACATAAAACATGTCTAATGTAGAACAATAGCAAAAACCTGTAACTGTGAAAAACCATGAAATTAGCTTTTATTTATGCTGTAATTTTTTTTTTTTAGAAAGATTTTGTTTAACTTTAAAAGTACATTAGCAAGATGCATCATAATGTCACAAATATGTCCTTTGTGTTTATGAGATGAAACAATTAATTTTAATTATCTAAAACAATTCTAAAATTTGTTATAAGATGTGACCATTTACTGAAAAAGAAGTGTTGGTTCTGTAATTTCACATAGATTTGTTTGTTAAATGAGAAATATCTTGTATGATTACAGACGTTTTCAAAACAAAAATGATGAATGAGTGTGTTTCCATCTCTGTATAATGTCGATAAGCACAAGTAAACTGTTACAATACAACTTCTGTTTTTGCATACAGTATTTTCAGTGTTTCTTACACATGTAGGGATGGGAATCGAAAACCGGTTCTTGTTGAGAATCAGTTCCCAGAGCCTTGGAATCGTTTGCCAGTTTTTCAATCGATTCCCTTTTCGATTCCAGCGGGAGTGAATGACGTCACGTTGCGTAGCTTACTTAAGCTCCACAACGTGCGTGATGACGTCATTCACCAGTGCAGCCAGCAGGAAACGTGGCGCCCAAGTGACATAAACACTGGAAAGTTTGGTTCCATTTCACGAGAAAGGATGACAACAGGGCAACTTGTAATACTTGCAAAGTGGAGATCTCATCAAAGGGAGGAAATACTACCAATATGCAGAAACATCTGCACACACAGCATGAGATAACTTTGAATGAATGTCACGATTTCAATCCGCTCCAGAGTGAATCTGAACCCGGAAGCAACGTTAGCACATCTTTTGGTGTTAATACTGCAGGTAACTAACTAACTAACACTGCATGTCATGTTAGCGCCATTTCCCTTATTGTGAAACCTGCTGTTACTAACTGTTTAACTGTTAACGTTAAATGAATGCCTTCTCATGCATTACATTTAGATGACCATGACAAAAGACAGAGTCTGACTGGCTCAGAGGACGGCAGTACTCGCTCCAGTTCACGTCTACCTCTAGCTTCTCCTTTCACCGAGGCAGGAAAGAGTAAAATGACCCAGGCCAGGATAGATGAATTCCACTGAGCAGTGACTACGTTTGTGGTAAAAGGCCAGCACTCATTAACTACAGTAGATGCCCCTGATTTTTGGTAGGTGAATGAGTTCAATTGTAGGCCGAGTCAGAGAATGTCAGAGTTGCATATTGCATGACCTGTTTGTTCTCTTTTTTTCCAAATGAGAATCTATAAAGAACCAAATCGTTAAGCAGAATCGAAAATGGAATCGTAAAAATCTTATCAATCCCCATCCCTGTACACACAGTTCAGTTTCTACTAAATTTCCCTCAAATGTGAGTAGATTTTTTTTTGTTAACTTACAAGTTATGTCATATGTCATATTGCACTTCTAAAACTAACAGTAGATCTTGAAATTAGAAACTTAGTTTTACAACAGTGTTTGTAGTTTTACAGGTTTTTAAAAAGTATTTTCACTGTTTTTACACATATAAATATTTAAATAACCCTTATGAAGCATTAAACGCCAAATAAACCCACAATCTTGTGTAAAATTAAGGTTAGAAACTGTATCTGAATGTGGAATATTACAGTATTTTTACACTTTTTTAGTGCTTTTTAACCTTTATTTTACAGTATTTTACAGGTGCCCCAGCTGCCAGAGTCTTATTGTTTATGTCTGTTTTTTCAAGTGTTTTCAAGGCTGAAAGACAGCTATCAACAGTGGTATGTGGTACAAACAAAACTACATCTAATTAGTTAATACAGTGGTTATCTAAGATTTGCTGCTATGCTGGATGCGAACAACAACCAGCGATCAGCATGTTAAAAAAACTTACATCAGCTTCACCTGTAGCATTCCTCAGCTACATCTCCACATCAGGTATCTATATTATTGCCTATAATGTAATAAATTAAATAACTAGAGACAAAGTTTTCTTCACATTTACTCTGCTTACCATTTTTCTGCCCTTCCCATCTTTATCTTTGAATTGCTGCCATGAACAGTGATAGATGTATGTCATGTAAGCCCTCCTTAATATTTTTGTGCTCACAGGTCAGCACATATGTGGCATTCATGAAGGAAGCATATTGCATCTGACGCAAATGTTGTAATGCAGGTCAAGTTTTCCCAACTTTGCTGTATTCTCCAGGGTAAGACGTGATGGCAGATGCATGATGGCAGCCGGTGAGGGACGGAGCTGAGATCACATTTAGATAAACCGATTATTAATTAGGTCTGCTTGTCATTAGCACGAATGCACTGGAGGACCGAACGTGTCATCTTCAGTTTTGCTGTCTTGCGAGGTCCCGGTTTCCTAAAAGGAGACTGTTTTACAGACTTGTGTGGGTGGGCGAGAGAGAAAGAGAGAGATGGGAGGGATTTCCAGCTCATTAAGATTCAGATTAGTGAAGTTGTCCAGTTGTTGTCCTCCGACTCTCTGTGGAGCAGCCTGGTTTCTGTGGCTGAAGGATTTACTCCGAGCAGACACAACATGAGAAACACAGGGGAGAGCACCGGATGAACACGTTCACCAGAACCTCCCCAATCCTTTCTTTTACCTTTATCCCTCATGCTCTATTTTGCTGCTTTTATCTGCTGTTTTTCCCTCTCTGTCTTTGTCTCTCACATTCTCTTTTCTAAACCTGGCAGCACTCTTTGAAGCTTGTTTACTGGTTTTTCCAGTGGTGCTCGGGTCACAGATAAGTGGCACCTGGCTGTAAGTCTGCCGGGCCGGTTAAAGCTGACAGCAACTGCAGATGCTGAAGGCTGCGACTGCTGCCGCCCTCGTCGCACCGCTGCTTAACGACGACAGCTCCGGCTCCCGTCCTTCCATATGGTCAACCCCAAAGGCAAACCGCCTGTTGAGTCAGACAGGGGCGACGTGGCAGGGGTGACTGAAGTGATCGTTGAATCCCTTTTGGATATTCATGAGGGTTTAACATGGGAGATGTGCTTGATTTATTTTACTTTGTGAGAGAATGGTCAATGTCGGAGGGTGCTGGAGTGTCTAGTAAATTGAGTGCACTCCAAAATATCTCCAAAATGCCAACTAAGAAAAAATAGGCTTATGCTGCTTGAATGTCATTCATTGTTGAGGTTATTGGAAGGTGCTGAGAGCGTTTCATAGGTTTTAAGTGTCGTCGAATTTTTTTCTCAATAGACAGTCGCGTGTTGAAGGTAATGAAGGTAAAACAGGTTTTTATGTATAAAAACAGCATTAAAGGGGCACTTACTTATCACGAGGAGTGCTGAGCAGCTTGTGAAAACAGTTATCTCCTCTCAAGGGAGCTTTGTAAAGTCTGATCAAGTAGTGTCAGCCTGTTGCAAACTTGAGACACAGAGTTTACAAATGTTGCTGTTTTCCTGCAAAGAGAGTCGAACAAAAGAGGCGACTGAGTTGCATTAAAAGCGTGGGCCTTACTAGGGACAAAAAAATAGTATTCAGATCTTGGCCTCTGCTCCTTTCTTTTTTTTTCTTTGTCTATTTTGAGTTCCCAACTTTATACCAATGCACTTGTCAATCACTGAAAAGCACTTAGGGGTTTTTAAAAAACGTGTAGCACAGAACTTAAGTTTGCACCAACATACACTCTTTTTGTTGCACTTATTTATTGTTCACCTCTAATACATCGTCCCTCGTAATGTCATGCAGCTTTTAAGGCTCTGAATACAAACATGAATAATGGCGACCCAACAATGGGCTGTGTGTAATTTTTCATGTCACGTCACCCCAGAATCACCAACAGATTGGTGCCGGGTGGTGTCGGAGAGTTGTTGTAGTGTTTTTTTCATCCTCTTGCATCATGTGGTGGTGCTTTCTGATTGAATGACATGTTCAGCTGCTGTAGCCTCACTGGAGCCATGCCTCCCCTCTCGCTTTTCTTTACTTTTTCCCGGACATTTCTAGGTTTGGGTTATCTCTTTTCTTTTTTTTTACAGTTAAATGTGGGTATCAAGGAAGGTAGAAGTGAAAATTAGAAAAGGTGAAGCTCAAACCGTTACCCGGTGGCACAAATGAAGAATCAAAGTGGCACACAGACACTGTTAAACTCTTTCGGGAGCCTCAACCTCTCAGTCCTCTTTCTGCTGCTGCCTCACTGTAGTGCTGATTATGGTTTTTTTGCTGCCAGAGTTGGGAATTCAAATATTCTTTTTCAGATGTTGGAAGAAAGAGAAGTCTCCAGCGGCGGCGGCTGCTGCTGCTGCTGCAGTCTGTATCTGGTATGTGGGTCTACTTCAGTGAGAAAACACTCCTCTCCAGTGTTTTCCTTTCAGCATAGTTTACATTCCAGTGCAGATGTAGGATGGAGGATTTTGTCTCCAGCTACCACTGTAAGAAAACAAAATGTGTTGCGATGTTACTGTCCGGCCGGCCCCTCCTGAGTCGTTAGTATGCATAACAGGCACACTCCGGTGAACAGGTCGAGGTTGGAGGTCAAGGGTGAGTGGAGCTAATGCTTTCATGCTCTTGATTCAGCTCCTCTCGGGTGTAATACCCGCCTGTCAATTTGTTTGAGCTGCGGATTTACATAATGAATTTATATTAGCCAGTGTTTTCCACACACTCCCTCCTTCACTCTCCCCTCTCTCTTCAGCTCCTCTCTCTCAGTGTTGCAATTACTCCCTTTGCTCTCTACCTCTCGCTCGCTCTCTCTCTCTCCACTTCCCCTCGTTCTCTCCGAACTCCCCCTTCCCTGCTCCCCTCATCCTCCTCTCATCAAGTTTACCAAGTGCCCAGAGAGCAGAGTGTTTAAATGCAAACGAGCCTCATTTCCAAACTGACGCCACAGCCCAAGTATGCCTCGCATACAACAGCCCGAGCCCCGCTGAGAGGCTTCGACAAGAGATGGATGGATGGAGATGATGGAGAGAGAGAGAGAGTGATGGAAATGGAGAGAGGAGTGGGGATTCTTGGAAGTAATGTGCGAGCGTAAAAAAATAGCATGCAGAGCAGCAGGGCGGCGGAGCTCGTAGGTGTCGGCCGCTATTGACATTCGTACCAGAGAAGAGGTGATGAACAAGCCAGTGTCTTGTTAGTCATAACATTCCTTTCACCGCACAATGATGCATTTTTAATTTATGCATCAGCATGGGGCCAAGTTCAACACGGGTGTAGTATTTTCTGTTTTTGGACTCTCATAATATTACCCACACATAATATATGTATATATATATTCACACACACTCATGCTGTTGTCATGTAGCTCATTTTACCATCGTTTCTGAGTAGAGTGCTGCTTTGCTGTATGAATGGATGAATCTGTCTATGATTTTGTATGTTAGATTATGGATTTGTGAGTGTTAATGTTCATAATTCATAAATAAAATTCACAGTGCTTACTAAAATAGTTGGTTTAAAACAGTTGTATTAATAAGTACAAGTAGTAATCAGCTGTACTTTAGCATAATGCACAAACAGACAGCACCCATTTAACCAACACAACTAAACGCACTATTCCTTAACATTGTTATTTTAAATTAGCTTCTCCTGTGCCTCCTTTATTTTTTCATTTCTGCAATGAGAAAGGTGAGGAACTGCCAGACATTGGAGCTGTCTTCCACCTAGTAGCCGTTCCAGAGATCTTAGACATGTCGCATGAGCTCCATCGCCCGATCCAGTGGTGATGGAACCGTACATGTTCAGTCCTCCATCTTTTTTCCGTTCACTTTAAAGACATCTCATCCGCGTTAGCCGAAATGCTCCAGTTCAAAGGTTATTCTTGACTTTGGAAGCTGTAATTAAGAAAATCATTCACTCCACGTTCCATTTAGTAGATCATGCGATATAATCAGACGCACCAAAGCAGCCACTTTTAACAGAATGTGGTTTTTAATTAAAAGAAGGGTGTATTGAGGTTGACGAGACTGACTTGGAATTGATGAGTGTTATTTATGAAGATTGAGAAATGGAAAGATTGGAGTGAACAGGGCTTTGGAAGATGTGGTTGGGAGGTAGTTTGTATTACAAAGATAGAATTCCACCTATTTACCCATTTTTGGGTGAAAATTGTAAAAGCACTTGGAGAAAGTTGGTTTTAATGTTGTATATTATGTAATTATGGACTCTTTGTGTATTTATTGTGGTAATCTATTTGTATATACTGTTATTTTTTATTTTATAGGGCCAATGCACATTAATTAAACAGTATTAAAATGCAACATGCGAATATGCCAGATTTTAGTTGCTCATTTATGCCTTAATTTCCTTGGTAGGAAACAAAAACAAAAGCATTAAGATGTCTTGAGAGAGCAAATGTTGTATTTAAACATGATATTTACAGGTTACATTTGTTATATTTATGCCGATTTCTAATTCACTAGCACAATTTTAACGGGTCATATAGAGTACAGGCAGCTTTTCACACCACCGTGGAACATTTTACGAGTATAATGGAGAAGAGTTGAGCAACATGTTCAACTTTGGTGAACCAGTGATTGACGATACCTCGAAAGCAGACAAGAAAAGTAGAACTGAAGCTAAACAATTAGTGAGTGAGAGCATTACTTTTATTAAAACTCACAACAAAACTCAAATGCACACATGCGCATACACACAGTGGTGCTGTGATGCTAAAATGCACATAATGGCAATAAGTTTGAGAGATACGTAGCAGTTTCTTCGTCTTAGTTTCTTGAACATTTGTAAAAGAGCGCTGAATGCAAAGTGCAGCTGAGGCTGACTAGTTTTGCAGCTTTGGACTTCATGATGTTAAAAAATCGGAAGTAAAAAGATCAGCAAAGTTGTGACGATTCATCCTCGAGGGACCATGAAGATGGGTCTGTATGGAAGTTCATCAAGTGGTTACATTGTAATTACTCAACCTCACAGTGGCACTGCAGAGAACTACTTAGAGGATCACCAAAGTCAGCAGCGTTCATCCTCTGGAGAACACGAGTATCTGAAAAGGTGACAGACAAATGATGACGTTCCACTAAACAGGCTGCTAGCTTCTAATGTGATGAAATGTGTGTACGAGCAGTTCAAAGTAGAAATAAAGGCCAGTTTTTGTTGCTTCTCCGCCACCGTTTAAGAATGGGTGTTGTATGTGTGTCACAACGCAGCCCTGATGTCTTTCCCACACACGTTGCCATCCGCTCTGCGAGGGTCATTCACCTCCTGCTTTCTGCGCACACACTCACACACACACCTGACAGCGACAGGGGCCTTACATCACTGTTCATGACAAGGAGCAGCCGTAAATCTTCCCTGGAGGCCCTGAGTGTGTGTGTGTGTGTGTGTGTGTGTGTGTGTGTGTGTGTGTGTGTGTGTGTGTGTGTCACAGGGATTGTGTAGTTCACTAACACACCTTGTACTGTAGTTAGCTGCTTGTCTGTCACCCCCCACCCCAATCTTCCTCCTCCTCCTGCTTTTTCTTCGGTTCCTCCGACTCCACAGTGTATGCAAGGTAATGATGACCCCCCCCCTCCCCATACACACACACACACACACGCTCATACTTAGTTTGATAGACTTGTCTATCCTCCTCCTCCTCCTCCCTCAGTCTATTTGGGCTCAGTGTGTGTGCTAGGTAATGATGCAGCTGGGCCATTAAAAGCGGGGGGCTATTTGACAGCGCCCCACGCTTTTCATTCCCTGCACCCCCCTCCTGCACACACATGCACACACACACACACACACACACACACATACATACAGAGACGCACACACAGGGCCTGAAAGGACCCAAATGAACCCCCACAGGAGTAAATGGAGCCATCGCCCTAACGCTGAGCATTTCTCTCTAGATGAGGATTGTGCATTTGTTTTGAAAAAAGAGCGGGGGGGAGAGGGTGGGAGGGAGGGTGAGGAGAGAGAGAGAGAGAGCTCTCTGGGTCTCTCTATCTCTCTCTGGTAAACCCACCGACTGTCTTTCTCCTCTCACTCTCTCTGCCGCCCTCCCACTCTGTCTTTCGGAGGTTGTGTATGTATGTGTTTGAAGTCTGTCCATTTGTCTTAGGGGATTGTGCAAGGCTTGTATTGACTATTGAGTGTGTGTCTCTGTGTGCGCACAGGCATGCATGTGTGTTAGCGTGCAGGACGAACTGAAGGTGTTAAAGGCTTGATGTGAATAGCCTTCATCCGTCAGCCGCGGAGGTCGGCCGGCCGGTACTGGAAGTCCTGGGTGGTCCAGCGTTTTTCATTTAAAACACCCGCCATTCACATACACATTTGTCTACTGTAAGAGATGGGTGGGCGGTCGGGGGTGTGCACACACATGCATGTACGCCTGAGTAAGTGTGGATCAGGTTAAACTCTACATCCAAAGTTATACAGGTAAAGAGATACTTATACTGGTCCCCACAGTGGGAAGAAGTCTATTGTAATATTGGGCTAAACTGAGGCTTAGACCTACAGTCAACAGTTAGACTTCAGATATATTTGACGACATGAAATATGGTCTCTGAAAAAAATAGCTTGAAGACAAGTACAGAGTGTATGAGGTGACTGAATAGCTGAATATTGGAAACATATGTAGAACAGTTTCTATGGTAAATAGGAAGTACAAAGGTGCATCATTAGCTATTTACATATCTGTTTGATCATATACACTATATAGGAAACTAAGATTAATAATACGTAAAGTAATAAAGTAAAAAAACAGACAAGTTAAGGTTTTGGTCTACTCTATTCTCCTGCCGTATGTGCAGTCCTGGTGTAGTTGGACACTGGACAAATTTTGTCTTCACCATACTGGCATGGATTCCATTGTGGCATGAGCACTACAAAAACTGGACTCCAGTACAGTCCTTTCCTTGTATTGTACAAAACTGGATTCTGAAGTTCAGATGAAACTAATGAGACTATGTAAGACAGCTGAACTGTCATAAAGGCATCTGATTTATTTCTCATCCGTTAACAGCAGATTGCTGCATCATGTGTTAAAATTGTACCTCTTTTGTCAAGTATGTAACTGATTGAAACTGTATACTTATAAAAGTACTTTTGGAATTGGTACAATACTTGTGATCATGACATCTTTTGTCCACTCTATATAAACATCTAAGTCCACTAAGATATAATACTAAAAAACCAAAGTGATCCAAGTGGCTGGTGTCTTTTTATCCATGTTCAAAGTTATATTGCAAACCTTGCATGGTGCAAATTTGCCAAAATGTCAACAAGTGGTCCAACCTGAATGTCCATCCAGGTTTTTTGTCCCAACCTTCTGACATGATCCACGGGAACACTTCCTGAAATACTGGCAGTAAGACATACAGCACAGACAGCTTTCACCTCTGTTCAGTTAGGTTGAGACACAAAACAGCTGGATTTGTGTTAGGGAAGGATAAGGGTTTGGGTGAAAGAGGACATTCGTTGTCATGGTTACAGTAATGTGTTTAAGATTATAGACTGGTCATGGTAAAGTTGATTATCGGTTTGAAACTGAAAATGAACGGTGGTGTCGCCTGTTAAATGACCCGTCCATCCTCTCGACCTCGTCCCTCTGTGAACTTTGTGGCTTTTGAACCGTCTCACCTCACCTCCTGCTTTGTTCCTGTTCTAATTATATGGTAACAGTGTACTGTAGCTGCTGTAGCTGCTGTAGAACAACTCACTGACTCCATGGCAGCTTTTAACTTCCTGATTGCACTGCAAATGCTAGGAAGTGTAGCATAATGTAGGTTTTTGTGATTTTTTTCTCTACACTGAGGCATAGAATATCGAACCAACACCGTCCTTAAGCCATTTTCAAACATGTAATATGCGTAACATTGCTGTCTTCTTCAAGCCTTTAGACTGACAACTTTAATGTTAATGTTCCTTGCAGCGTTTCTCTCTTTTTATTGTCTTTGTTGAACTGTTTATTTCTAAAAATCCATAAAACATGGCATAGCACATGCAGCACCTATTAATCTAAGATGCCAAATATAGAGAAGTGAACAATAAATGGCATGTTTGGATAAGACGTGCATGTAAATCAGGTGAGTAAAAACAGCCTAGGGTTCAGAGGTTTTTAAAAAATGCATTTGAGTCCTTTCACTACTGAGCCCGTGCATATGTGTGTGTGAGTCAGCATGCTTGTAGATGTGGTGTTTAGCTGCCATTAGCATGCAGTTAACTAAGTTTATATTGATAATTACCTTTGCATGCCTCAGTCCGTAGTTCACTACTAAACACTGTAAATAAGAAGCCTCTCCGGAGGCTAATCTAGTCATTACACAAACCATTATGTTCAAATGAAGAGTGACTCCTCACAGTGAATTACTCCATCCATGCATTTACATACATTACTGTTTGTTTGTATGGCCTATAATACGAGGGGAGAGTGTTGTGTGCTCCGCAGTGAGGATCCTGATGCCTCTTTCTCCTTCAGCTTGTGCGGTCGGTCTGCTGGTTGCCGTGGTGCTGGCTGGTGCACACTAAAGCCTCATTGTTGAGCTGCTTTTCTTCTTCTTATTTTTTAAAATAACACATCCTCAAACTGTCTGCCACATCCCTGACATCAACACATGCAGCTGCTTTTTTCACTTTGCAGAGCTATTGAGCTTAAAAAACCCACAAATTTAGGATCAAGACTCATGCATCTGCTGTTTACATAATAATGACCTTTACCTCAGTGATTCAACGTGCGGCTGAAAGACGCACTTTGTCTGTCTTTCATTTTTGAGTGATGCTAAGGTGCACGCTTACTATTATTACTTGCGAAAAAAGATCTGGTGCTCCTATTCTTAAGGTGAATTAATACACTTGCTGAGGAATTTACAACTAACGAGGCTTTTCACTTAGATGATTATCACAGTTCAACAATTCATTAAGTTAATTCTCTCGAAATAATATCCTTCATGTTGAAAATATTTGAAATGTGTATAAATGTTTTACACCTTCAGTAAATTACAGTGAGACTGGCATGCATTGACTAACTCATGGTGCCATAGGGAAATGAAAGAATTCTTGCGATGAATACACTAAATTTTCTCCTGGTTCACTTTCCGCAGCCCTAACAGCAGGTTTGTGGGGAAGGAGTGAAAAACTAAAAGCCTCATACAATACTGGAACATTATGTATGAATTATTTATGGCCCAAAAATGTGATAACAGAAGTTGAAAATTAGGAAAGCTGGAAACTGACATCCTTTTACGCCAGCGAGGGAAAACAAGCCTTCCAGGGTGCTTCTCTTCTTTTTTACTTGAGACTGGTGCACAGGCCTAGATTTTTACTGGATGCCATTCAACACTGGAATTGTGTGTGTGTGTGTGTGCGCGCGCGTGTGTGTGTGTGTGTGTGTGTGTGTGTGTGTGTGTGTGTGTGTGTGTGTGAAAGCAGAGTGATAATTATAACTGTCTGACACCTCTGGGTTCCCAGACTGGGAGGCCTCGCAGAACAGCAGTCAGTCAGTCAGCCGTGTGTGTAGGAGTGGTGTGTGTGTGTGCGTGTGTGTGTGTGTTTATGTGTGTGGGGCACATTTCCATCTGCATCCTGCACTGTCACATTGCCACAGAGAGAGTGAGAGAAAGTCCCCATGGACAGCACTCAACCACACAATGTCATTTTTCCTCTCTTCCTCTCTCACTCCTCCTTACCACCTAGGACGGCCCAACAAACACTTGTGATTCTAAAAATGTGCGCGTGGTATGCAAATCAAAAGCTACTTTCGCTGGACCCCAGGGGGTCTGCAATGTCATTGTGTATGTGACTGTATGTGTGTGTGTGTGTGAGGGGAAGACAGAGAGATATGACACTGTGCTGCCATGTTTTCGTATCAAGCGGTGAACCCCCAGTGTTAAAACTCATTTGTCATACATGCCACGGCCGGTTTCTACACTCAGCTGTGTTTGCCTGTGTGTGTGTCTATGAGTGTTTGTGTGTGTGTGTGTGTGTGCGTGCGTGTCCTTTTTTATTTGAGAATCCATGGCCTATCAGATGAAAAGGTGGCAGTGTGTGACATCTGATTGGCTTCTGTGTCAGTGAGCTGTCACTTCCATGTAGGAAATGAACTCTCATGTCTCTGCTGACCAGTGGTGTCGAGTCTCAACCACGTCCAGTCGTATTACCGCTGCAGCCGCAGTCATTTTAAACGCTGTAAAAACTTTATTGATCCAGGGGAAGTTGAAAGAGCAGCACATCCTGATTCACATTCACGTTCTGCTGACTGGAAACAAAAGTTTTTATCTTTTGGCTGGCAGCAGCTCCACAGAAACACTGCAGAGTGCAAAGATAAGTCTCATTTACTACGACTCTGGTCTTATTTTGATCAATCTGACTGTTTCTGTATCATATTACATCTTATTATCTGCAGGTTCTGTCCCAGAAGTAACAAAGCCTCATTCATTCTTATTCTCACTGACATTTGTAACCACACTAATAACGACAGACACAGCTTTGGGATTTTATGACTTGCTTCATATGTTTAGATAAGGACTTTTTCTTTTTAAATATCCATGTTTATCTAATATTTGTTTTTTGTCACGTTTCCCATTATTGTGGTTATTGTGGCTCTATTGATCATGCTAACTTTGCACTCTTCACCTTTGTTGAGGAGATTCGTTGAAGCGAGTTGCATGAAAGCACATATGAGGGCTAAAAGCTGGAGCTCCCTGCAGCTTTTCAAGAAAACTGAATTTTCACATCAATCATTTTATCAGACATTTGTTTTGGAGTCAGACTCAAAGTAAGCACAGCAATTAGCCGCCTGGAAAACTGCGTTAGGCATCTCTATACTCACTCTATCACTCTGTGTCTTAATTTGCGCTGGTTTGCTTGCAGGAATGAGGCAGTGGATAGGTTTCTGCTCTGCATGTCAAAATCATTTTTACTTTTATTTGTCTATACAAGTTGAACCTTGGGATCGCTGTCATTCATAAACACAGAGATTTTAAGTCTGGCATCAACAGGTCTCACTCTTTGCAGCAAAAGTTTTCGTCCTCAGTTTTCAGCAGAGCACAGGAACACCACCAGTCTTCTGATGTACATTGTCTTTCACAATGTCCTGTTTTATTTCTGCCTCCATCCACCCAGGACTGTCATGTTCCATTTCATGTAGCTCCTCAGTTGTTGACTCTGGTTCCAGTAAATACAGCCAACATCAAACTGAAATGATTTGCAGTCATCCTCCTGATGGTCCAAGGGGTAATCCACCATTGCATTTAACTTCACATATGTAAACAAACCAGCCTGCACCAATGAGAATGCCAGTGATTAGGTCAGGATGGAGATCCTTAATGCAGTTATTAAAAATCACTGTTCCAGACAGCTACTTCTGTTTACCTCAAACTTTTGTCGGACTGTTCTGGACCAAAGTAAGGGTGACCCTGGGTGACTAGTTTGCTTCAGCAATCCCTCTGACTCCTCATTCATGATTATTAGTGGACATAACCTCAAATACCAAACGTACATTTTTAGTTTCTACAGTATCTACTCCTATCACTCTGGAGTGATCTGCATGCTGCCATGCATTAGCCTTTATGAAGGGAACTGTTAGTTACCCTTTGTAAGCTGTGATTATTATTTTATCTGCAAAATAAGGCCAGGTCTCTAACAGCGGAAGAACATCTGGATGCCACAAACCTGACCTGCATCATCAAGATCAGGATCTTTAGCACTGTTATAAAGCCTTTGCTGCTCTTCAGAGCTAAAACCTGAGGAACCACGAAGAAAATCCAAAGCTTCATCAACACCTGCCTCAGAAAGACCCTTAAGATCCACCGACACCCTCAGCAGCCAACACTTGTGACACTTAATTGGATAGCAGCAGGTAGAGTTAGAGATCTCAAAGATGCTGGTGGTGGATTGACCACACCCTCCGCAAATCTGCATCCAGCAGAGCAAGACATACCCTCACATGGAACCCACGGGGTAGAAAAGGAAAGAGAGGCAGTGCAAAAAACATCTGGTGGTGCAGCACTGAGGCAGAAATCAGGAGAATGGGACTGGCTCAGGATCGAGATGCCTGGAGAGATCCTGTTAGTGTGAATGTGTTCCACAGGAGATGATGGTGATGATGGAGCTGATTTGTTCATAATACACTACCTGTGGACTATGTGAGTCATCTAATACAGAAAACTGACCTTCGATCTGTCACAAATAACCAAGTAGATCTTTGTGAGATCTTGTGAGGCAGCTGTGTCCATCCATGTTGTAAGGTAACATTGTGCTCAAGCTAAGTTTGGTTTGCAGTACTAAAATGCTGAACCCATAACCTGTTTGCTCACACACTAGGATGCATAGTGTGATCTGTTCCTGGCATAATAAACCCTGATTCGCAGTTGCAACCCACAGTCAGCTTAATGAACCTATGAATGTATGATTGTTTGCCCTGAAATTCCATAGTTCTTTGTACAATTTCAGCACCTGGCAGCACTGCTTTTAACTTAGCATAGTAATTACTGACATGTGTGAACACAGTGACATCTCTAGATAGTCTGATGGAGGAAGAACTGGTCAGACTTTCAGACAGGTTTAGGAATATTTAAATGATTCCAGATCTCAGCAGTTAACTCAGTGAATACAGTGTGATTAGAAACAATGGTATAACTATAGAAATCTGATTTAAAGTGGATAACTCTCACAAAAAGTAATCTTTCTGGGAAAAAAAGCATGAAAAAATGATGGGCAATGTGTGATTAAAATCTGAGGATTTCAAACTAGCAACCCCACGGTCACATGGCAGCTTCCTTGGCCTCTAGGCTCTTGTTCCAAAGAAGATCTGCTGCATTGCAGCACAAAATTAGTGTCTCAGTGTGCAGGTTGCCAGATGATTCCTTGTGTTTTCTGGCAGCTGAAAGAGAATAAAATGTTGAATTTCCAATCAGGTTCAGCAGCAGTGGAACTGTTCTCCACTGTTACGTGCAGAACAGAAGAACTAATGGGACTTCTAAAATAATCTACTGAAAAAATAATGATGAATGATATTGTGAAGTAAGTCAATAACTTTGCCTCGTCTGTTCCAGCAGACATTTACTGCATTTCAACATTTTTCTTCTGTGCCATAGACTGTGGAAGATGAAAGCCAGGGCTAAAATGTTATGACTTTTAACAAATTTAGTTTTGAGAGCTCTTCAAGCTGTAAATTTATTAGATACTACAGTAGGTTGTAGTAGATGAAAGAAGTTTTAAAAACGACATAATCTGAGGCTGCCTCTTGACAATGGACTGCTGCAGCCAGCGCAAAATGTAGCTTCTAACATGGGAGAGTCTCACACAGTCTCACTGCACCAAAGACTGGCTGAAAACGTGAAATATGGAACAATGTTGATAACAGAGCTGACTGGAAAGGTTTGGTCAGAAAAAAACTCAAAATATTTGGAAGAAGCAATGCAAGAATGAAGTATAAAAGGCAGCTGCACTGTTTTTGAATAACTCCGATAAATAACAGATTGCAGACTGCACAGTAGTTTTTTTAATATGATGAAGCACTTTTTGTCTTAGAGATAACTTAAAGAGGCAAAAGAGCAAAAGTCAAATATTGCTAAAAAGTATCACTAACAGAAAGCAGTTCATTCCAGTTTGCTGAGTGATCTGTGTTAGCTACGAAGGTGTAACTGTTCAGTACAGGACGTTCGGTTAAGTACAGACTTCTGTTCAGTACACCCTGTGATCCAAACTGTTGGAAGTCTATTTATACCTGTATGCTATAGCATGCTGGCAGCCTTTAAGACCGGCCAGACACTGTGTGATTTTTATCAACCTTGTACGTGTTAACTCAAACAACATGTTTTAATCAGTGTTCCTGAAGCCAGAGCCTACAACTTCTCTGCTCACGGTGTACCGGTCAATAGACGGCCACCATGTGGATCTCACACTGAGCATTAGCAATGAAGGCCACGTTTGCTTTTGTTCAGTGACAATTCCAATAAAGTTTATTTAAACATGATAACCTTATCCTCAGTGTTGACAAAAAAAGGAAAGCAGAATAACTCTGTGCAAGTCTGAAGCTTAAATGGCACTGCTGGCCTTAAGGAGTAATTTAAGTTCATTCTGAACACATAGCACTTGCTGTAACAGACATCCGCCTTTGTACTTGACCTTACAGTTCAGTCTTCTCTTATTGACAATATGCTGCAGTAGAATGCCTTAACTGTTACCATAAGAATCACGGCCAGCAAGACATTTTTGAATGCATTCAGTTGTTGAAATTGAATGACAAAATGCTATTTTATGCATATCCCTACTGTACGGTATACGTACTGAAGTGTGACTCCAGAACTGAGGCTCATTCTGAACTAGGAATTTGTGCAGTGTCACACCCCTACTGTTTAGCTGACAATGCATGTTTAATTTTGCCACGTTAATAAGAAGGAAGGAAACATTCACTATGTAAAATGTGCAAAGACGGACTAGAACATTTTCACCCAAAACTGCAGTTCCCCTCAAGCTTTGATTAAACTCCAGACAGCTGTAGACACCAGAGACTCATAGCTGCTGCTGTTCTACCACTTTATAGTCCCCTTGGACGTGCAGTCGTGCAGTCGGCTGGGCTCTACGTGAACACATGATCACTACTTTTAAGCAGTCACACTACTTTGACATGTAGCACTTTTCTACCTCAGTGGCACGCTTTGCAGTGTTGTTTAATTCACACACACACTCGCTCAACAATGGCAAAGCTGCCCTGCAAGGTGCTCGCCATGTTTTTCCCCCAAGGACACTTCAACATGCGAAACACTGAACCGCCAACCTTGCAATTAGTGGACGACCCGCTCAACAATGCCACAGCCACCCACTACTGCCCTTGTAGTGTCAACGCTGCACAGACTGTCGGAGTGGACGTAAACTTTGGGCTGCACTGCGTCTTGTGCTCATGGATGCAGGAAGTATAACAGCAGATGTCCAGTGAAGCTTTTTTTGCTCATAATCTGATTAAAGTCATTTAACATGTAGTTTTTTGCCGATTTGGAGTCCTAATCCGATACCAGTTTCCTCGATAATACACACTTCCAGTACGTTCCTGTAAAATCAGTTGTGCATATGCTTGACAACTGAATAGGTCTGCAGTGCATTATGAAAAAAAATGCATGTCTGCATCTGCTCCACAGGTTCTCAAAGGCAACAAAAACCTGTATTTTCTAAATAAATGGCAAAACATGTATTGTGCATTTTGCCACTCGGTGAACCTCTGTTTTGTGCTGTTGTGGCTCAAGGTCTACAGACAGTTCCATGTTGGCAAGCAGAGAACATTGTGGGAGTTTAGCTAGTGGCAGGCACCATGACAGAGACATGTGTGACACCTAATGGTCCCCAGAGCTTGGATGTTTTAGATCATGCACCTCGTTGCCACTGATGCCCTCCCATTCCGACATGTGTTTGATGACGGTTGTAAACAAAGGACTGGGCCTAGAAGAGAGCCGATAGCGATACCAGTCCTTGATGTTGGCTCAAGATAGGCTTAGCTGTGTGTTTCAGCAGCGGTCGTCTCATTGTTTTAGTTTCACATTTTATGTTTCAAATCACCTTTTTTAACCGCTCACTGCTCTGATGGTGCCTGTATTAGACAGAACATTAAGGTTAGCGTAGGTCAGTGTTAATTTTGCTTGATTTGAATTGGGTTTTGGTTTTGTGTATTACTTTTACTGAATTTTTAATTGTCTGATTCTTATTAACCTAAGTCAGCGAACAAAAACATTTTAATATAAGTGTTTTGAGGTCACAGCTATCGCCATCTTTGTACGGTTACCATGGTTACAGATGTTTTTCCCATGTACCACAAGGTTAGTGAAAAAGGCTCGTTATCCATGTCCTTCTGCTTTGGGGTGATACAGCAGATGGATTCTCTCTAGTAAATCCAGTTATGGTTATTATTTCCAAACTCTGAACCGCTCTCTCTCTCTCTCTCTCTCTCTCCCTCTCCATGTCCGTCCTGCTCACCTAGCATTAGCGCTGCAGACTCTGGCCACTGAAAAGCAGCAGTTCATTCAGAAGACGATTCACCGACTTGTTCACTAAAGTCCTGTTTACTGTCTGGGATAGTTTCAGAGGCGGCATTGATACAGTTATTTAACATTATGTCTTCAGTGAACATCCAGAATAAGCTTTAAATCATTAATTGTGGAACTGAATCGTTCCTTCTGAACAATATTCGACTGACAATGATGGTAACATTACATCCACCACACCTTTGTTACATTAGCAGTGTTTGGTTAACGTTAGCTTATCTTTCCATATATGCTTGCTGCTGTCTTCATGTTTGCAGTTTGTCCAGGTGTTTGTTGCCTCTTCTCTTTGTAATTTGTTGGTGAGTTTAGTTCATAACTACTTTCAACTACCACCAAGTAACAGTACGGCCTGATACATTATGTTACTGAATACAATACCTCTGGCCAAACTTACAAACCTACCGAACAAGATGAATTTTGGGCCCCAGAGATGGACCGGATGAGTGAAGTTGGATCGGAAGCTACAGTTTGTGATTTTGCAAATGCCACAGGTCACCAAAAATCATCAAAATGGGAAAATATGTCAAAACAGTGTCAGGTTCATTTCTACATTGGTCTATTTTGAACATGATCATTTACTTTTTATTGATTTAATTTTTATCATTCATAAAAAATGCTTTTTATTTAATTTCTGGTTTCCATTTCTTGTTGTGAAAAATAGGTTGTCAGGCTTCTTCTTCTTCTTATAATAACACCAGTATATGTTAGACACAGACGAGTCCCTTCACTTAAACACAGAGAGTAGAGGGAAAGCAAAGAGAAGAATGTGAGGAAAACTAAAGGGATGAAAGGTGTGTGTGAGTGTGTGTGTGGACAGCGTTAGCTTTGTAGTTGGATTCTACAAATTACAGCCTGTGGATAAGGTGTATAGTGAAATCAGCTTCTACTGGGCAGGGCTCAGCCATTTACACTAACATTTATACACATGCAACGATGCCAAAAACGCGCAAACAAGTGTTTAAACTCATTTACAGCAGTTAGTCATGGAAATTGCATTTGATCCTCACGTGCACACACAGCCACGCATAAACTGTGCACTGACAAACACCATTCATCACCATAATTAAAAAGAACAGGATGTCCACGTAAAGAGAAGACGCAAACTCTCCTCTAATCTCATTGTGGAGAGAGAAGGGAGTTCCAGCAGACGAGCCCACAATGCTGTCACCTCCCTTTGTCTCTCCCTGCAACACACAAACATCTATCTCCCTCACCCCAGTCCTCTTTCTTAGTCTCTCTCCCTCTCGTTCCCTTCCTCTCGGAGTTGTTCTTTTTTGGACAGAGTTGCACTGCCCTTTTCAAAGTTATTTTGAACGCCTCGGGCTCCCATTAGTATTCAGCTTAACACTGGCTCTCTTTGTTTCAAGGAGAAATTGCCAACTCTTAGCCTAAATTTTGCAATAAGACACTGGCAAAATGGTCTACAGCCCAGACAAAAACGATATGATTCACCTGGGTACCCCTCTCTCTCTCTCTCTCTCTCTCTCTCTCTCTCCTCTCTTTCTTTCTGTCTTTCGTTCTCTCTTTTCAACCCCCTAACCGCCGTCACACCTCCCCCCCCCCACCCGCCCTCCTCAGTGGGGGCTGTTATGAATCGATTTGGTGGAGGTTATTGCTGTCGTGAGCTGCTTTTGAAATTTGTTTTCTTCTGAAATTGGATTTTGGCTGCCCCTTCTTTTCCCTATGCTAGGCAAGTATGCTGCTCCGCATCTACCTGCAATTAGGCTAATCCATGGGCTGTTTGATCATCTGCTATGTTTAATACGCCTCACACACACACACACACAGAGGAATCTGTGTGATTGTGTGTGTGTGTGTGTGTGGAAAAAAAAGACAGGGAGACAGATAGATCGACAGAGATCAAGCCGACTCGTGTTCTTTGAGACCTTCTTGTCACCCTCCATTATGCCCATCCGTCATAGAGCACAAACACACGCACATGTGCACACCTGTTATTCACACACACACACACAGACACACACTGTTATCCGTCCATCCATCACATTTAATCAGTCAGTAAACCTGCTGAATTTTTCATGTCCTGATTCCTTCACCTGTTGAGAACCAACTGTCTGCAGTCAGGAAAATATCCAATATTTACTCGTCCTAGTGGTGCGTATGTGTGCGTATGTGTGCATGTGTGTGTTTGTGTGTGTGTAACCTTCTGTCACTTCCAGCAGACAGTCTACATGAAATCGTCTGTCTTCAAAGGCGGCAGGTAGTTCGCCGCACACACGTACATACACTCTCTCTCTCTCCTACATGATTTTGAACTTGAGAATCAATGTGAGGGCAGGTCCAGCCTGTGATGCTCTCAGATATCGACTGAGATGTGTGGGTGCCTGAGGTGGTATCTGTATCTGTAAATGTTTTGATGGATTTGCAGCATCCTGTAACTGCTGTTCCAGTTTTTTTGAAGCGCACAGACAGAAAGACAGGTGGACAGACGCACAGGCGGCTCGGTATTGATGACAACTCAGCTCCGTCTGCGGGTGGTTTAAACAGCGAATCGGCAAAATATCTTGAAGTGTCTTTGATGCTGGTGTTAGATGTCTTATTTTTCGACATACACTGACTGATTAAACTGGTGGAAAATTCAAATCCACTGAGCTTTCACTGCTTTTCTGAAAGCATTTAATTTAGCTCTGGATTTTTCTGTCAGAAATTGAAAGTCTGCTTGACCTCAGTTTTAAGAGTTTTTGAATGAGCTGAATGTCATGTGGCCTTGTTTACGCATCCCAAATATGTCCACCTGCATGCTGGAACGCTCAGATCATACTGTCTGCCGCACTTCTTGTTCTTCGTGTGGCTTAATTAATCCAAAATGACGTTAGCCAAATTGTCTCTTGTTAATTTTCATTCAGATGACCAAGTTCATTAAACACAGTTAGATTTTGATTTGTTAATCATGGATGAAAATATCTTGAATGATGGTGTGCTTTTATTTTGAAATAATATAGACTATGAGTAAAGTATGAAGATTACAGTCAACAGATGGTACTAGTAATTATATATTAAAACCTGTTTCTAATAATAGTATAAATAATACACTGTTTAACAGTAATGAAACGGCCAGCTGGCTGAATCATGTTTACAAACACATTTATGATACAACATTTAATACATTTTAGTATTTTGCTAACAAATCCTCATCAAAGGGGTGTTAGTAATTTCAGTATTTCCTGGTCCCATTTGTCTTAAACATTCAGAAATGTGTGTTGTTGTTTTTATAGCTCAAGTTGTACCAAACTACATTTTATTATTATATATTTTATTTTCTTTTTTCCAGTGTACTCATAATGTTTTATTGTATAGTCCCTTTTTTAATTGGCTCCCATAATGAAAGGAGTCATTTGTATCCAAAAATGTACTCATTTTATTGTGATGTGATCCACCTAACTCCTCTTATGCAGGTTTTGTCTGACAAACACATTATGCAAGCCAACACAGTTATGTACAGTGAGCACAGAGAGCAGTTCTTTGGTTGACACTGTCAAAAAAGAAACAAACAGAGCTCAGGGCATGATGCATTTCACACCTCAAAATCAGCATCTTCAGCCCAGGAGTGTCAGACTTTTCTCGCTGGAACGTTCTCCAAGTTTAGCTGATTTCAAATAACACTCCGTCTTTGCTACAGCATCATTTCAGCGAGCATGAAGTTGTTTGACAGCAGCAACAGAACTTTGAACAACTGGAAATATCCAAATGAAATACACGCAGCAATCATCAAAAACAGCCAGTTAGACATAATGTCTTTGTTCTTACACATCTCTGAGCAAAATTCCAATTTAATGTGCTATTAACATCACCATAGAGACTGGGAGCTGCTAATTGACTAAAACATAATGAACACAGAGTTATATGATTGTTTCTCTCTTGCGATTTGCTCAGCAGACATAAATAACCTGAAACCAGTGCTGGTGAAGTAAAAAGCTTTAATGTTAGAAACTTTGTGTTGTTTGTTTATTGGTACACCGCGTTCATCCGTCTCACTGAGTATCACACCTTGGCGACAGTGGCGTGGGCGGTGACAGTGTGCGGTTTCCATGGTGACAGACTGATCATTATGGGCTGTGGGACGCCATCATCTCCTCTTTACGGTCCAGATGTTCGTCAGAGACGCTGACTGAGATGGGAAGGACATGAGGTGTGTGTGTGAGTGTGTGTGTACGTGTGTGTGTGTGTGTGTGTGTGTGTGTGTGTGTGTGGGTCTCTGCGGTAACATCCTCACTTGTTTGACATTGTATGTGTTTTATGTCTGTGTGAGTGCTTCTTTTTCTGTATGTGTGTATGTCCCTCTTTCTATATGTGTGTGTGTGTGTGTGTGTGTGTGTGTCTGTGTGGATGGGTGGGTGGGTAGGTGGGTGAGTGGGTGGATGTGTGTGGCAGCAGCTGCATAGGGGACGCCAAAAAGAGTGCTGATGAACAGGGAAAGAGTTGCTGACTGAGATGCAGGGCTGAGCTTCATGGTTGGAGGACAAAACGCAGTGTGATAAAAACACACACACACACACACACACAGTTTTTGGCACACACACAGGGATACTCTCTTTAGAGACACTGCAAGTCTAACGGACACGTGCACAAACAGAACATATGCATTTGCTCTCTTTGGCTATTTGCATATTAATTAGAAACATGCTCCTTTAATCAGAGGCCCAGAGTTCAGCTCCCTGCTGAAGTGTCCGTGAGCAACACTGGATCCCTACAGTTCTACAGTTGTTGATCGTGATCTGTAGCTGATGCTGATATTTGACCTCCCAGTAATTAAAATTCTTCATCCTTTCCACTTGTTTGACAAAATTAAGTGCACATTTTACACGTACTGACACTGACAATGGTGCTTTATTGTTAGTAAACCCTTTAGAATTTCCAGGTCATGGTAGCAGCATGCTAAGCAGGCTAATCCTGACATTCTTCTCCATGGCAGCTCTTCTTTAGGGATCTTTAGGCCAGCTGAGATGCCTAATGTCTCCAGCATGTTCTGGTTCTACCCTGAAGTCTCCTGTCAGTTCGATGTGTCTGGAAAACCTCCAGCTGTAGTGGCCCGGGAGGCATCCTGATCAGGTGCCTGAGTCACCTCATGTGCCTCCTTTCAAAACAAAAGGACATCTGAGCTCCTTCCCCTCTCTGAAAGACTGAGCCTCAAAACTCATTTGGGCCACTTACATTCACAGTCTCATTCTTTTGGTCAGGGCCACATCTGAACAGAGCCATGAGATACTTGAACTCCTTCATTTATGGCATTAACTTACTGCCAGCCACTGTCTCTTAGCAGAGAACTGTGGCCTCACACTGAAGGCGCTGACTCTCATCCCAGTCGCTGCAAAACACTCCAAAACATGCTGAAGATAACAACCTGATGAAGGCAACAGAACTGTATATGTCATCTGCCATTTCCATTACGATATGGTATTTGTTACATTGGTATATATGAACACAGGAAACAACATTCACATATTTACCCCCCAACCCCCATTACAGTGTACAGCTGGGCTAAATGCATTGAAGCCACCTGTATGCAGATCAGTTGCGCTGTCAGTCCAAATCCATTTTACAGCTCGCTGTTGCTGTTGTTACACTTCACAAACAGTAAAAATCTGCAGTTCACATTTATCTACATTAAACACACAATGGATGTCAGATATGATGGGTTAGCGTGCCCTGCCAGGTCATGATTCATTTATTTGAACTTTGGCCTCTGCACAGTCTGTCTGCTTTTCTCTCTCGCCACCTGTTATCCCTTTGTGCTCTTCATGAGGGATTCACCACTTCTCATAGAAAATGAATGAAAGGCTCTGCCTAGGTGGCTGCATTTGATCTGACTATATGTTCATCTCACTGCGCTTTTCTGTTGTCACTCCCAGAAGAGGGATTAGAGTCTCTAACAGCTACTACACTAACATGTAGCTGAAACTGTGCACATAAAACGCTGATTATAGGCCTGTAATAATGATTATTTTCACTAACCTGTTGATTATTTTACTTACAAGGTGTTTCGTCTGAACAAGAATCCAAAAGCCAAAGATGCTTTTTTTTAAATACTATTTTTTGGGGGGAGATTTTTGAAGCTTTTATTGATAGACAGAGTAAAAGTGGATAGAGAGGAGAGAGACATGCAGCAAAGGGTCGTGAGCCGGACTCAAACTCACGACCACTGCTGGCAGCCTGCGCCCACGTGGTAACGCCTGAACTCAGTGAGCTATATGGCAGCCAAAAACCAAAGATACTTTTTCAGGTTGTGCCATCATCAGGTTCTATTTTGAACCTGTCATGTAGTTTGCTGTTTAAAGCAGTGTCTATTCTACTTTATTTTTATGCCAGTTATCAAATGCTAACTTGCTAATGCACTAAGCTAATATGGTGAACACTATTATTATACCTGCTAAACATCAGTGTGTATGTCATCAGCATCGTAAAAATACAGCCCTGCTATTCAAATGAAATGTATCAGGTCCCTCAGGGGTCACATGGTAGAAAAAAATCTGTGCATACAGCTGAATTAACAGAGGAAACAATAAATTGAGCGCACAGATTGTTAAACTAACCACACAGATTGGTAAACCATGTGCACAGATTGAATCTGCTGGACGCACAAAATTATTCTCAAAACTCTAAAAATATCAAATGATAAACGATCAACATTTACACCACATTAGCTACTGACTTTACCTACTGACTGATCACACAGTTCTCCTAGTTCTGTTGATGGGCACACATGGTCGACCAATCTGTGCTTGTGATTAAGCAGTCTGTCCCCACAACTTACGAATCCGTTTCCTCAGTTTACTACTGCGTTCCTGTAAATATTTTTTCTGGCACATGACCTCCGAGGGGTTTCAAAGAATTCGTGAAGTCCAACATTGCTCTCCCAAAAAAGAAGTTCAACCATGCTCACCCTTTGCTCCAGCATCGTCCAGTAAGGTGCTGCATTGGCCAGCAACATAAAGGCAAGCATGCATTCCTGGAGGATTATTCTGCATTGTGAACAATATATTTCTACTGGTTTCCTGCGATCATAGTGATAAAAGATAAAATATCTGAATTCCTGCTTAGCATCCTAGCAGTAGCATTTAGCTTGAAGCACCACTGTGCCTTAGTACAGGATCACAGAGCTGCTAGACTGGCTGTAGAGTCTTAGTCTTGTTGCTTCATAAGGGCTGGGTGATACAGCAAAAAGGTTTCTCACGATAAAATACGTTATCTCAGTCGATATAGGTCATTCTTGACCATTTTTAAATACCATTTTTAATAACTATTTATTTTGAATTTGACCACCTTATCTGGAATTGCCCACATATAAAAACACACATAAATGTTATAAGTTACAGTGATGGAATGATCTCACATTCATACACATGCATAAAGAAAACAAGTCAAACCCAGAGATGCACAAAGTTGCTGCATGGCGATGAGGTTAAGGTTCCGGGTGGCTGCTTCGTCCGAGTCTCTGCACCGACCTCTGCACACACTCCGACCAGCACGCTTGGGATTTGAGCTCAACTTTAGAACTTGCTTTCTGTTTTTTTCATAGCAATTTGCATCTTATACACTCCAGTGAAACTATCGAACATTCTATCAAGATATTCTCCCATCGCTATTAATGTAGCATCTATCATCAGTACATATCTCTATTATTTTGTCACCCAGGCATATGCTTCACAAATGTTATTTATGATTAATAAACCATCAGAATTGATCGTTTCTCTCTTGACTGACTGAATTATTTGACTATGACAAATGCAGCAGGAACAGCTTTTGCCATCACTCTAATGCAATCTTTTGTTGTGCCATAAGTCAGTCTCGCAGCTCAGCCCGTCACACAGAAAGACTCAATGTTCTGTAGCACCCACTACATTCCCAGCACATTTAGGAACAGCAGAATAAACTGTGAGAAACACCCACAGAATCAGCATCTCACTGTGGGTCTTTTGATTTGGTTAACGTGCATTTGTGGTCATCCTTATCTTAGTTTGTGCTTTGTTTCGATGTTGCTTTCCATTTCACGCAGAACTTTTAAAGCCATAAAAAATGAATCGGACACAGAATATTTTTTATCTACACTCACCAGCCTTCCTCACGAACTCTCGGAGCTGGGTATAAGAAAGAAGCTCTATGTGATGCTTCCTACTTGGGCTTTGATCAGGATAACAGCTCATGCAGGGGAAATGCCATTTATCAGAACATGCTTACTGCTGTAATGAGCATAAATGTCACCCTTCAAATATCAGTCATGTTCCAATTGAGTTACGGCGCTAACAAATCCGCTGTAATTACAGTACATTGAATTATCGGAGCTGTACCTCTGTCTTGGACGGAGATGCAGTATGTGCTGTATGTTGGCTGGGAAAGCAAAGGGCCGAAGCACAACAACGTATAGAAGACAACATGTTTATGGAGGCAAAAAGTTGTTCTTTACAATGTTGAATCAGAGTGTTAACCAGCTGATTGCTTGTCTTCCACTATTAGTGCCTATTATTCAACCCAACAAAATGCATATCAGGAAAATTGCAGGCCGGCCAGCTTATTTGCCTCAAGTGCTACTGCTGAGATACTCTGAGAGCAAAATGAAAGAAAATGGCCTGTACTCGTGGTTTGAAATAATACAGAAAAACGAGGGGGGAAAAAATCTTGTGCTCCCTCTCTCTCGTCTCTCTCTCTGTCGATGCAGGCCTGTTTTATTGTGAATTAAATTGAAGTGGAACACAAGAGGAGGAAGAGTTTGAAATGCAGAGAGCAGAGGAAGGGCAGGGAGAAGGGAGAGATAAGGGTGTTGAGAGGCTTAGAGACAGGAAGAGAGCAGAATGAGGAGGAAGCATGGAGGCAGAGAAAGTAGTCGGGGGATGCTGAATCAGAGAGGGAAGAGAGAGATGCTGCGATAAGTACTGCAGAGAGGAAGTGGGGCTGTCAAACTCAGACAGAGGGAGAAGGAGATTAGAGGCAGGCTTCGACATTTCGAAGAACGATGGAGGAGGCAAGGAGAGCAAATAAAAAGACGGAGAAAGAGAACGACGGAAAGGAGGAGCGACAGACAGGGAGAACGAGAGGCGAGAGAGGGGCCAAGGAAGTGTCTTCAGGGTGCCAGCCAGGAGGAAGTGCCAGCCGCCGTAACCACAGCAGTGGCACTGGTCGCTATGGGAACCAGTAGAGCCGAAAAACACAGTCCGGTCAACAAGGCCAAACTGACTCTGTCCTTCATTTCTTTCAAGGAAGGAAACACAAGGAGAAATTATCAGAAGCAACATTCACTATTTGTAACCTTTTGGTATTTTACCCGAATCTTACTCGTGAGAGAAAATAGCATGAGGGACGTGCAACCTGCAGCACATGTCCACACTTATGGGATGATTGCTGTGACATTTTAAGGACAGATGGCAGAAGCCGCTGCTGTAGCTGCAGGTCAACGACTGGAGAGCCCGCTCACTCCTCTACTTACTAAAACTGTAGCACTTAGGCTGCATTGGGATCCATTGTAAAAATCCTCCCAGCCTCCATATGTCCTGCAATACTGCTGCTCATCTTTCTATTACGAGGTACTGTGGTCAGGAAACCTTAGAGGACACTTAGATGTCCTGTGACAACACACACGTCACTTTCTGTCGTGCTGCATCAAATACAACAGATATTAGACTCTAGTCGTATCTACTTTTTCATATCTTAATGCCTTCCCAACATCTTATTGCACTACACAATATTATTATTACGTATTTGTAATTTCTGCTCAGCATTAAATATGTCAAGGAACTGGAAGGTAAAGTTGTCATTGACTCCGCCAGTTCCAAACCATTTGGTTCCCCAGGAGCCTGAAAGACTAAAATGATTCAGTATTTCAGTATTTCTAATTAAGAAGTGAATTGATCAAAAATATAATTCTGGGGAAGACAAAATGTCTTTGGGATTTTCTTCTGTCGTATTAATCATCTGGCGAGCCCTCTGTTTTGTCTTGCAGCATGTTTGGGGGATCTCGACCCGCAGATTGGGAGTCACTTAACACTTATTTCCTATCAGGCGGAGTAAATACCTCAGGATAAATGTGATTCTCTGGTTCTAATTAAGGATATTTTCAACTTCTCGTAACTTTGGCTCTAGCTGCTGAGGAAGAGTATGACATGAGGGTTTAAAGGTCCAGAAAAAGAGAACAAGTGGGTGTTAAGATTTTCTTTTTCTTACTCTTTTTTTAAAAAAATGTTTTGTAGTGTGGACCATTCTTTCTATTAATTATAGCATAGTGGGTTTTTTCATTTCAAATCTGTCTTATCGACGGCCTGCTTGTGTTTTGGGCTTCTTCTGATGTCTGATGAGGGACTGTTTCTTGGCCATGAAACTGTTTGGCACGTAAACCCCCCAATGGAACTAGAATTGTAATTTTCACACAGCTGTTTTCATATGGATTAAACAAACAAGATAGAGTGTATTAATTAGTTAGCTTTTTAGGTGCTTTTGAACAGAAATAGGCTACATGTTTTGTCCTGTTTCCCATCATGCTAAGCTAAGCTAACCAGCCGCTAGTGATAGCATCATATGACATGATATGGGATCAGTGGTTGGTCGCAATTATGTCCAAAATACACAGCTAAGGACGAGTAGCTAGGAAGCTGTCTGATCCAATGGTAACCAAGCCTGGATAGTGCATAGGTTATTTCTTAATTGCCATATGATGAAAGGTCGTTAACAGTGTGCTTGAGAACATGCAGGAAACAAGACAGGATCACGAGTTACACATGTAGACACCACACAGTCTCCATTAATTACCAATTACTTGTGAGGATGGCATTAGCCCAAATCAATTATGTCAGTTCAGTGAATAGACCCCTAAGTGCAAAAAGTGCCAATACAATCAATGATTAAGTAGATTCAATTAGATAAAGTGCATGTAAGGTATCGTATTACACTTCATCATGTTACATTATGGGCTCATATCAAACAGCTCGCAGGCTGCTCTGAGAACTGTGGCGAGCAGCAGACGAATGTGTTGCTAAGGCACGTGAACGTCCTCCAATTGAACGGAAAATGAAGTGAGATCTCAGCGTGGCTACCGAACACGCCTCCTGTCTGCAGGGCCGACGGGTCAGTTAGCTCCAGTTAACTGGTGTGTGTGTGTGTGGGTGCGTGTCTCTGTGTGTGTATGTGTGTGTGTGTGTTGGTGTGAGACAGGCAGTGAGGTAGAGGAGAGCGGAAAGAGAGAGAATGAAGGGTCCTCTCACGCTGTGACTTGTCCTGTTCGGATTCAGACAGCAGTCAGGGACCCTGTGGCCTCCCAGCAGTGCAGCGTGACACAGCTACTAAGTCTCTGCACACACACAAACACACAAACAGACCCGCAAACACACGCTCCCTTCCCATCCAGCCCAGCGCCTTCTAGCCGGAAGTAGGACAGATAAAAGAGAAGGGGAGCAAGAAGGAGGGGAAAGTAAAAGAAAAACAGAGAGGCAAAAACAGGACATGAAAGAATGAAGAAAACAAAAAAATGCAGATAAACAGAAGCAGACACACAAACACACTCAGCCAGATTTGATAGAGGCAGTACATTGCGTGATCTGTTCTCCAGTGCGCTCGTGGTGCCGGTGGAGTTGCCGAGTGTTTTTTGGAAACTAGGTCATTGTTCCTCCCACTCAGCCTGTCTGATCCGGCACATAGCCTGGCTTTTTTTTTTTTTTTTTTTTACCAACTAAGCACCTCTCTTGTCTCGTCTTTTTTTGGGTGAGGGGAAAGCAGAGAAGTGGGACTGTTAAGAGTCAAGCACTTTTTAAATGCGGCCTCACACGTATGTACAAACACGTAGACGGACGAACGTGCGCTGAAACAAATACCGTCTGTGAAACCGCACACACATACGCGCAGATGGCCAAAGAGGCTGACTACATTAGGAGGAGAGTTCTCCTGAGGTATGTCCAATATGTCCAGCAGTGCTCTCCTCTCCTCCTCCTCTGCTAATGGCTTTGCACTGACAGATGAGCTTAGAGGCTTTTAAATATTCAGCCTCTGCATATTGACCGGGCTCAGATTGAATTATACAGTCATTTATTCATCACTCATTTCACACGAGAAGGTGTGACGCACTGCCCTCGTACCAATCTGTGAGACATGCATATGCACACACATGGCCACACACACTTACACAAACACACACACACACACACACACACACACACACACACTCACACACTGCGGGTAGAGCAGACAGGAAGGGCACAGAGGCTGAGGCTTTGCTATCCAGGATGAGTAATCATTGCTAACTGTGCCAGCAGAGAAGCAGCGCAAGGAGAGGCATGGGGGGGTTAGATGGGTTAGAAAGAAGAGTAAAGAGGGAGAAAGAGGGGATGTGAAGAGCGGTGGGAGAGGGGAAAGAAGGATACAATCAAATGGAGGAAATGAGGGGAAAGAAAGAGAGAAGGAGGGAGCTGGACCGGAATGGAGGGAGTATAAAGAGGGAGCGATGAGTTGAACAAGGAGGAAAAGTTGACTGACTCAGTGCTGGTCACATTATGGAGTCACTTGGGGTGATGGGGGCGCGGGGGTGGAGGGGTTCAGTCTGTCCACTGCCCAGCCAACACCAGTCTGCACTTGGTGCTAAAAGGTTGAGTGTGGAAGAGAGCAGCTCAGAGTCCCCAACTGTTTTCTCTAGACGCCTCCCAGCAGCTTTTACCCACAACATTCTGGCTTCTCACTTCACACAGACAAAACCATCGGAGATTCAGCTGCCTGTTAAATCTGGATCACATGTCCGGCCTTCGATGCTTGGACTAAGGCCTGGTCATACCAGCATTTGTAACATACACCCAGATCAGTTTATTTTAATGGACCAGTAGATCCACTGAGAGATTAAGAAAATCTGAGCGGTGCTTTTACATATGATGACTGACATATTTGCACCACTGAACATTTGCAAACCGTCGTGCGGATGGAACTATGAGATCCAGAGCTTTAAAAAATGAAGCAGGTAAATTCATCAATTTTATGTAACTCTACTGTTCTGAATGTAAAGCAGCCTGTGCTGTTGTCGCATCTATTTTTTCACAAACAAAACTAGCCGCAGCTAGCAGTAGCTAATGCACTTCTGTCAGTTTGTCCAGCACTGCTTGTTTCAACAGGATATGTGAAGTCATTTGTCAGTGGCACTTAATGGTGGGACAGTGCACAATAAATAGTTAACAAATGCACACTACACTGTATTATTTTGTTTTAGTTCTAGGTGATACATGTGTTTAAACATAGGTATTATTATAAGAATTGAATACTAAACTTCTGGAAAGCATCTTCAATAGAGAACTGAAGCTAGTAGACGCAACATAATGGTCGAGCCAGTGAAGTCATTGCAAATTCCTGAGCATTTTTGTCTTTCTGTAACCTGACGTACCAGATGGTTTGTTCCACAGCACGACCTGAGAAGGCGTCCTTGGAAACTATTTGGAAAGGAGTAGGAAAATTCAGAAAAATACTTGGCAGGTGATTGGGTGAACCATCTGTCTGTCACCATCTATTGCTGACTAACTCACACCTAGAACACTGCCATAGCTGCCTGACGCCTGGCAAGGTGGATTCTCTAGCGATTGTGATTGTGATCTCATGAATATCATAATAATCCAACTGCTTGACCAAGTCATAGTCATCATAGTTATATCAGTTCAGCTTAAAAGACAATAAAGGCATTGGGACTAAAAATGGAGAATGGGCATGACAACTGATGGTTTTTATCCTATGTGGTGAATCTGTGCATCATGTTGGAGTCTCTACAACACCCCGTCAAAAGGACATGTCAGATTTTCTGTTCAATTCTCATGCCTCGTATGACAACTTCAAGACTGTGTTTATGAGGTTGACCAACATGAGCACAGACTCCCACTGTCCTGTTGGTGCGACCTACAGACAGGTTCACTGTCGTTTTTCCCTTCTTTTTTATAGGTGCTACAGTAAATCTGCTGCACCACATCAGACAAAACTGTTTTTTTCTCCAAGTCTGTCCTTCCTGATGACGTCATGCAGGTTGTGAAAGACAGCTATGATTTCTTTGGGAATAATATGTAGTTTTTGGAAGAATTCATGACTCTATAGTCACCTGATCTAACACAGTGACCATCTTATCCGACTAATCTTGTGTAGACTGAACAGGGCATTACATTTGAAAGGTTCCCTTACTATCATATCTCAAAATCTATTACCCAGGACTGACAGATATAATTAAAGAAGTAAAAATCTGTAGGACTACATGGGTCCACAATGTAGCTCACACATGGATTTATTCATTCATTAACTCAGTCATTTTTTCATTTCCTTTATATGCCTCTTTAGCTGTCAGTAGACATATTAGCGTCTATAGGGTAGATAACAGTGATCTTATCATCTGTGCATTAGTCATTTGCATCCACAGTATGAATCAGCTGAACTCACTCAGCCAACCACCTCTAAGCCGTCCACGCTATCTTTGTTGCCTTTTCAGTTGTGACATTATTTGGTAGGACAAACAAAGTCTGTTTTTTTCTCCAATTTAAACAAAATAGAAAGAATTACAGGACCTTACAAAGGAGTCTTTGTTCTGTGTCGTTCTTGTTCTCACCTTGGTGCCTTTAAAATCTAAGAATACAGACGACAATACAGGAACCACAATAGATCTTTCTTAAACCATTTGGTAAATATGTGACAACGTTGCCATGTGTTTTCTTTGTAAGTTATTTTTTCCAGTTTTCACAGATGAACATACAGAAAATTTGGCCCAAATATCTTAGCCATGTGCACCAAAGGCAATGTACTGATCTACCCCAGCAGAAAACTAAACTGAGACTTCACTGAACAAGTATTTTGGAGCCCTGACATTATGAACTCAAATTAAAAACATTAACTTCTGTACTGCAGTTACCAAAAATCAGTGCCCTAGCCAGATTAATAAACGTTCCACTGTCACCACCATAAATGCATCTCAAGACCGAAAAAATGTGACCTCGAGTTACAAAACCCAAAAAGAGAGCGGCTCTCCAGTCATACAGCCTCGTAATGTTTATTACTTTCCTTGCATTAAAATAGTTGACGGGTGTTATTGAATATCTGCTGAATAAAATATGGAAGTGGAATTTTCATTCAGGCCAAAAGTCTTTAATAAACTTTTCAGGTCTGAAAATATATTTAATCAGAGACATTGTAACCTGTGACCTGTAACAGAATCAAATGAAATCTTCAGTGTATGTTTTAGAATAGGATTCATTTAGAATGGACCCAGATAAGACCCCAGATTCTCCAGCAGGTTGTTGTGTCTTGAGTGTATTTCAGTTCAGTTTTTACATCAAATGAAAAAATTTGTCAAGAAATTATCGAAGAATTTATGCATGTTTTTTAAGCTGATTGCTGACTCTTTAGAGTCCTTGAGTTTAGTTATCTTCGGTACAAATGACCCAGAGGTATATATATCAGCCTGGCTCTTTGACCCAGCCCCCATCGCGCTGCAGTCTGCTGTGTGCCAGCCCACATTACAGGCTGATGAAGTGCCTGTATGGTGGTCTCTCCATGCTAACCTGGACCTGCACCGACCAATCTCCATCCCACTCTGTTCTGCCCCTACTGAGCCGGGTGATAAAAGAGCTCCGTGTCACTGGGCTCCAGAGGGGGGAGAGATTCATTACCTGACCTGTGCTGCTGACTGGGGCACAATTGACTCTGACGGCTCTGTAATGCTCCGACACAGAGAGAAGTAGATAGATGACTGAGTGGAGAAAGAGGAGGCTGATAAAAGAGGGAAGAAAGGGGTGCAAGGGAAGGCTGGAAAAGTGAAGAAAGAGGGGACCAGATGAAAAGAAGGCAGCTAGATGAGTTGATACAGAACAAGAGTGTGGGGGACAGATACATAAAGAGGGGGAGAGAAGGGAAAACAGAGAGGACTAATAGAAAGCGAAAAAGTAACCAAAGATATGTTTTCATCTAACTGTCAAGCTAATTTTACGCAAACCTTTGAAATGCCACAAAAATGTGAATTATCACATCAGTTAGTTTGAAGTGGATCAATAGTGTTCCTTGATGTGAGACTCAACACATTCAGCAGAAAAATGGAACGAGTCTTTCAGTGATTGTTTAGTGGGCTATTGGTCAAGTTGCTGTTGTCTTTTAGCTTGAGCTAATGTCGGCAATATTTCATTTTTTCATGAGAAGATTAAAATAAAGAAATGCACCTGGCACCATTCTGCACTGCCAACTAAACCTCAGTAGGAACCTTCGATGTGGGAGTCAAATGGGGTTTGGCACTGAAAGGCTTTTTTGGAAACGGGCACAAACAGGCAACTTTGAACTGTTGCTACATTAATACTTCAAAAGTTTGATTTGTTAATCCTGGATTGAAGTTATCTTAAACAATTAGCTGTTATTTGAACATCTTGCTAGCTAGCTGAAGTTAGGAAAGCAGCTATCGTGGTTCTTCAAATGGAGTTAGAGTTTAGGTTTTTTAAAGCTTGGATTAAATTGTCGTAATCATCACATATTTGAACTCTGGAGCTATGGTGTAGTTTTTGCAAACAAATTGTTGCTAGCAAATAGATTTTTTAATATTTTTTTTTGAAGGGGGAGATTTTTCAAGTTTTACCGATAGACAGTGTGAAAGGGGGTAAAGAGGAGAGCGACACGCAGCAAAGGGTCTTGAGCCGGACTTGAACTCATGACCGCTGCTGGCGACCCGCGGCCACATGGTAACGCCCGAACTCAGCGAGCTATATGGCGGCCTACTAGCAAATTGATTTAACCTTTTTAATGTCACCGAGCTTACTTTGTCCTACGTGTGGAGTTTAGATTTGATTTGTTAATCTTAAATTAAGTTAGCTTAAAAAACATGGGCATTTACTTGACGAACACACTGTTATTCATTAAGTTCATTCTTCAGATTGCACTGGAGGTTTCAGTTGCTAATCTTGGACTGAACAAAATGTGCTCTTACATGAGCTATATGCAACATGAGAGTTAAATCCAGGATTACTGCAGCTGCACGGCAGTCCGTTTTAAAACTCAGGCACCACTTTTAAGATATGCTAACTGTGCAGTAAAACCTGAATATCCCTATCAAAGTGACAACACTTTCTGGTTCCATTACGCTAACAACAGTCAGAGACTAAGTTGAATATATTCTTTTGATTAGAGTTTCAAAATCACTCCATGAATATGAATTTTGCGAGGTTACAATGAAATAATAAGTTATAATATCGTTCAGCCTGGCTCTTGCACCAAGTCCACACAAAAGGCTTAGCATGTGCAGCACATTAGCAGAGAGTGGCAGCAGCAGAGTCAATGCTCCTTCTGTCTACACAGGATGTGTTCAGGTGCAGTATTGAGTGTGGGTCGCCAAAATTTTGGCAACACTCAGAGCAGCACACAGTCACTGCAGTTACACATGTTGAAGTGGTATCTTTTCCGATATCCTCTCTGGATCATGGATATGATTACCTGGAGAAGGCTGCCTGATCCCTGCGATGCCAGCTATCAGATGGGCATTAATATTCTACATACACAGTTAGACCATATGTTACAGCTTGCTTATGATGCCCAGTAAACTGGCTTTAAATCACTAGCCTTAGTTGCATCTCTTATTTCAGACCACAGAATACCAGTCAACGACAGGCCGGATAAAAAGCCTATTGTGCATATGTGCTGAGGGTTTTAAGGGAAATCTGGTGTTATCTTTGAATGTCTGGGAGAGACAATTGTTAAAGTCCTGTCTGCTTTAAAGACACAACTTCAAACCTTTGTTTTGTCTGTGCCAAATGTTTCAGCACCGATTTTACTATAGCCTTAAGTCCAGCCTTGAGGTAGACTATATGTGTCAGCCTGTCTAATAGAAGTCCCTCACCTTCGTGGTGAAGCTGGTGTAGATGGAGGTCAACAACTTTGTTGAATTTTTGTGGAGACTGAGGCAGGTGGTCAGAGGGTTGTCCACTGATCGCAAGGTTGGCAGTTCGATCCCCGTCCCTCCACATGCAGAAGTGTCCTTGGAGTTGCTCCCGATGGCAGGCAGGCACGTTGCACGGACGTTCTTTTGCCATTGGTGTGTGAATGTGTGTATGAATGGGTGAATGAGAAACACATTGTAAAGCACTCTGAGTACCACTAAGGTAGAAAGGCATTGTGTAAGTGTAGATCATTTACATTTAAGACTTAACATCCCTGAACTCCTTCTACCAAGAAGAAGACCCAAAAAAGAACCAAAACCCTTCTGTCCCCTTCTTTCTGCTGTTTCTCTGTTTTTTATACATGGAGCCCCAAAGCTGTCCCATAAATATAGCTCTAACACTCTCAAACTATTGGATAAACTTCATCTAAATCAAACATAAAGCATGATTATCATAGCAATCATTTGCATATTGCAGAGGTCAGAGGTTTTCAATCACTAGCTGTTTTTCTGTTAACACAGGATGTTTATCACAGCGAGAGGTACCATGTTTTGTTTTTTTTAACTTTAGCACCTTCAGCACAGATCAGTCAGGAGCTTTACAGGTTAGACAGGATGTGGTTGAGTGTGAGTTGTTGGGAGCTTAAGCTGCAAAAACAAATCAGAACAATGCTATGTAATGCCAGAGTTCGTGTTTTTTCTTCTTCTCCTACGGTCCCCCTATTCGTCATTGTTCAACTTAATTGTTGCCTTGAGTCCAATTCCAGCGCGTATGTAAAAACACAAGTCTCGGCCACATCACAGAGGAATCTCGCAACAATGTGAAAGTGAAGAAAATAGATTTAAAGCATTCCAATACATTTCTGGTTGCATTTATGTGCAGATGATGCAAGTGAAATATGAGTTGTGCAGCCGGGTCTAGACAGCTGGGTTGATTACATCAGAAATGAGGTATTTCTCGAAAGACTGTGTGATTTTGTTTCCATCAGCTTAAAAATCCAGGCTTGTGTCAAATAGTCAGTAGTCAACACAAGCTAAATATGTCATCCACATATAAAGGACAGGTTGGTGTATACATAAAAACATCTATTGCATTAATAGTGGAATCGTATTAAGCTGTAGCGCATCGTGCTAAAGCTGGCAAAACAAAGGGCGGTTGCTGAGCCAGTGAAAGGAGCAGCATGAGAGAGAGACGGTGGTTGAGATAATGACAGAGAGTGTTATAGATGGAGAGAAGCAAAGAAAGATAGAGACGTACAAGATACATTTTCACACACTCTGTGGATTACTGGAAGAGGATAAAAAAAAGAACATGAAGAAAAACAGCGCAGCAGATACCACACACACCTACACAAACACACACACTCGCTAATCTGTCAAGGCAACAAAGGCAGGCAAGCCAGGGCCGCATTTGCATGACAAACTGGCCCCGCTAGGTTGATTGAAGAGAAAACAATTTTAGGAGACAGGCTGACTGTGTGGTATGGTGCCTGCCACCTCTGGGTGGGCCTCAGGACCCATAATCGGAGTGTGTGTGCATGTAGGTGGCTGGTTGATTTGTTTGTGAGCGTGGCTGTGTGAGACATGAGGTGGTAGTTAGGGGATATGAGATTTAGTTCAATGGCAGGAAAACAGAGAAGCAAAATTCATCAGGTTATTGTGTTATGCTGCAGCTGCATGTGTCTACGAGCGCATGCAAAGGAGTACTCATGTGTGTTCCTTTACAAAGGCAGGGGGATTGAGTGTGCCCGTCTGTGCGTTTATGTAATGTCTGGATACATAGGATTGTGTGTGTGTGTGTGTGTGTGTGTAAAAAGGCAGTTTATATACACGGTCCACTGTGCTTTGTGTGTTTTCTGAGTACACAATTGTGTAAAAAAAAGTGTGTGTGTGTGTGCGTGTGTGAATCTCTGTTCTACCTTAATCCCCAGATTGCCAGAGCTGAGGGTTCAGACATACGCTGGCCTTGTTGCTACAGTCAGCCTAATCTAATCCTATCATCACTCTAAACCTTGTCTGGGTGAAAACACACACACACAAACACGCACACACACACTTTCTCCGTGTCTCTTATTCCTTGCTTTTGCATTCACATACTGTCGGCACCCATACACTCACACACCTACATTCTCTGCTCACACACATTCAGGTGAACAGTAACACAGATGCCTTACATGGCTCGCAGTCGCCTTGTGTACACACAGGGCTTTGGAGTATGACAGATGTAGGTTGACTGTGATTTTTCTGACTTGCTGTACAGAGGGTGGGTGCTTACAGTGTTTTTCTCAGCTCTTGCGTTGTGTCTACACAAGAAGCGTTTCGGCCGCGTTTTTCGGTCATCCATCTTTCGTGCATCTTGCAGAACAGATACGCTCCGACTTTAATCAGTCCACCTGTCTGCACAGACGGTGTAAAGGCTCGCACCTACGCCGTAACTGTATTCTTACCCATCAACTCTGTTTTCCTGCCTTTTACAGGAGTAACTACAGTGATTTTGGTAATGTGGGTGAACTTAAGCTTAATACTTTCTGAGTATGTAGACTCAGATGGAGCTTCTGCTTCTGCCCTGCTAACATACTTGATTTTGTGTGTATTAGGTGTGAGTTTTGAAGGGTTCGAAAACAAGCATGCAAGAAAGCCTCCTCAAATGAGTCCCGTACGCCTCAAAATGAGTGAGTCTGATCTCAGATGCGGTTGATCCAACTAGAACCAAATGGGGAGCATGATGTGCCACCAAATAATTCAGTAGCCATTTCTGAATGGTGCAGCAACATCTGTCCTTTTTCCTTCACAGATGTGTCAAAAAAATTGTCATAAGTACTGTATGCCCCACAGTTACATCCAACAGTGAGTCCACTCAGATAGACATTAACCCTGCGTGAAAAAGCCAATCTCTCATTCAGTTGAATGAGACCAGTCTGACAGCACAGTGGGGGTGCCAGCATAGATGGCTCCAGAAAAACAATGCAGGTGGCAAAAAAGTTGAACTACACTTGTCTTTTGCTGCAATGTAACATGACATCATCCAGCAAGGTGTTGTTTTGTCCAGTGAAATTAATACAAGCATGCATTCCAGATTGGTTTATGTAGTCCCTTTCAGACATTCAGTCCTTCCTGGTAATCTGACAGCAACTGAACCTGTTGGCTTCATTTCTGAAGACGCAACCTGGTCATGTTTCCGTAAAGGTTGCGATGGCAATCTTACTAGGTCGGACCTAGCAACAGTTTCATATCACTTCCAGCACGGCACAAGTCTGACCTGCACCTAGTCACATTAACAAGCATGCACAAGCAACGGTACTTGAAGCTGTGTGAAGGGATTTTTCTGTGGTGGGTGTATGTCTGACTTAACCCATGAGGTACATTAAAGAAAAAGAGACCTATGTCTGAATGACAGAATGCCACCACTTTAACAGATTGATTCAGCCACCAATGACAAATACCATGTCTACAAAGGGCTTTTGTAATACAGACTATGCATTTTGTCTGTTTACTTCACAATTGTTATAATGAAAAATTAAAATTTTTCCTGATACTTTTCCAGAGCTGTAAAATCCTCTTTGTGTTTTGTCGTCTGATAAGCCTTGAAACTCCTGGATCTGATCTCAAACTGGACTTCCTGAATCATAGTTAATTGTCTCTCTGGTATCAGTGTAGCTCCGTCAAGGTTGCTCGCTAACACACAAACCCAAGACCTCTGGCAATCGAATAGAAAAACCTACCTAAACCCTTTGGACTAATTACAATTCATACCCTGCACAACTTGGCTCCCAGGTTGGGTCTTGGAAAAGGAAATGAGTGGACCTGCAAAGAATTCTACAATGCAGCAATCACGTATGTCCCAGAACAGAATGGGTGATGGGTTTTAAATCCAAGAGAGATGGTTAAACACTTTAATTTGTGGAATGCCTGCAAATTTCTGCACATTAACGGAAGACTTTAGCAGGCTTTAAATGCAGCACTCACAAATTGCCTTGCAACACCAGAAACCGCCTTTCAGACGACAGAGCCTGACAACTTTTTAACTTTTCAGAGCCAACATCATGCCGAATTTCTTTACCAGTCGGCTCGGTGTGTGTCAGTATGACATTGTCAAGCTTTAATTTTCTTTGTCGCACAACTACTTCCATCACTTTTGACGTCAAGTCAAGTCACCGTCACCGTCAACAACAGGCATTGAGCCAAAGTGCTTTCCAATGGAGGAACAGCAGCAGAATCTGTACAACAGAGTGCAGCACCGTGAATGTCTCTGAGAAGAGACCGGCCAAAAGTGTGTGCAGTTATCCCAGTTGGTACGATTCATCGCAGCAAGACTACAATGGAACAAAAAAGACACGGAATTCTTGGAGAGAGATCGGGGAGCCAGTGTGATGTTTTCAGGAGGAGGCAACAACATGGCACATGACCTAGTTTACTGGAAGCATACTGAGGCCTCCTTAGGACGGATATTGTTTTTCTCTGTATTTTATTCCTCAGAGTGCTAGCTTGTCCTTCTGCTCTTTGTTGTTTTGCCATTGAGAGGCAAACTGTAGGTTTCTGCAGCCAGAGAACTGCTATGTGCTGGAACACTGTGTAGCGAACATCCTGTGCAAAATGTGAATATCTGCCTTTTTTTGGAAATACATACAGAGCTAATGTAGTACAGTTGGGAATAACAGGTTTCAATTTGAACACCTCCCAGTTTTATTTGGTGGTTCTTGTCATTTTCCTAAAATTCTACTTTATTTTGGCTTGAGGTTTAGTTTTAGTGCCACATTAGAGACACATAAACATGACACCAGGGGCAGCTGTGACGTGTTAAATAATGTTAGTCAGAACACATTAATTCATTATAAATGAATCCTAATTATGTTTATTTTCCTCCTAATGTGAAACATGTCAATGTTGCCTGTATAGTGCTCATTCATTTAGCATTTCACATGCAACAGGACAGCAGAGCTTTTATCTGGTGCCTTTATCCAGAGTGATTTGAGGTGAGTGCAATAAAAGAACAGCAGCAACCTTTTATTTACAAGATCATCAAAATGCACAAGATAATAAGAATCATAATAACGCCCTTACAAACTTCATGTTAGCACAGCAGCACCCTGTTAAGAGCACCACACTGGATGTCGGAGTCAATCCTTTGTTTGGTGGAAATTTTCTTCCACGAGTTGTTGAAGGGCCTGAAAGGATTTTCACTGTAACTGGGTAAAACTGTGGACACCTGCTTTGGCCAGCTTGATAGAAGATTAGGGACTGTTTGGATGGACTGCCTGACATTGTGGCATCGCACCAGCTTCCAGTTCAGCTTCAAGTGGTAAAACCCCGTGACCTGACTTCCACTCCATCTGTGTGTGTGTGTGTTGTGGTAGTGTGTCTCATTAGCTCTAGGTTAAAGCAGGGAGTCCTAGCAGTGACAGGTTTATTAAATATCTCAGGGCCCACAGTGGACATGGCAGGGAGGGAAACCCCCACTGCTCATGTAATTAATGTGGCCACTCAATGCTCATGTTTGGAGGCTCTGTGTGTGTCTGGGTGAGTGTGTGTTAGCCTGTATGCCTTTCACTTTAACAGCATGAGTATATTTGTTAACGAGTATGTGTGTGTGCCAGGATGGTTGTTTTCTCGGTGCTGTGCAGGGACAAGGAGGGGGCTATTCTGGGACTGTGACTGAGGCGAACTTCCTGCTGAGAAAGAAAAGAAAAGCGAGCTACATGAGAGATGAAGACGATGATGGAGGGAGAAGAGGAGGATGTGAGATAAAAGATGCTTGGAAGCCTCTAAAACAACTCTGTCATGACTGATTATTGAAATTGTTGTTTTTTTCATGCTGACGGTTAAGCTTGCCCTGCAAAATACACTTAAGGAGAAAGAGGAAACCTCAAGAGGACCGAAGCAGAAGCTTTTCCCAGCAGCCCAGGAACATTTTTAAGAACTCAGGAGCCTCTCTATCAGGGTCTGCTGTAGTTTGCGTTCTTTGCTTTGGGTGTAGTACTTTTTAATGGTCCAGGATTTATTGTTGGATGGAGTTGGCAGCAGTCTGGTCGTTTCGACTTGCATTTGCACAGTAAACAGACACTGGTTGACACTCATGTTATGAAACAGACATTTCCTTTAAGTTTCATCTGCTTCTTCATGGTAAAGCTTTATTGACAGTAAAAATCAATTACAGCGTCCAGTCTCGGACTCTGTTTGGAATCCCTGTACACCTGCTTGTTCATGCAATTATCCAATCAGCTGGTGTAAATAAGAAGCAAAGGATTGGTTGTTTCGTTGCAGAGATCACTATGGAGCAAGAACAGCAATGGCAAAAAGTAAGACCAGAGATGTCTTTGCTTGGAAGAGGGTTGTGTGAGTGGAGGCAGGACAATCCAGAGAACAACTCTTAGTGAATGATAGTACCAAATCAGGAGGCAGAATGTAGGTGTCTGCTTCATTGTCTCCAGAAGTCTCTGTTTCTGCCTGACCAGACTACAACATAATCCCAGAGTAATGTGGACACTGTTGCAAAGGTTAGGCGTTTTAAAATAAGAACTTATCATCTAACTTGTCTAATCTTCATGGTCAGATGTAGCAACACTGGAAAATGGGAATATGGACTGGAACCCTAGTTATTCATCTGCCTCCTGAGTCTTCTTGCTGCTCTGTAGGTTGAAAAAAGGCAAAGGATGTAGACTAAACCTGGAGCATTAATTCAAGATAACTTACACATCATTTAGCTTTAAACAGGCATTGCTGGATGATTCAAGAACATGATTGTTTAATATTGCAAATTGGATGGTTGCTGTTTTTGCCGTCCCTGTTATGATCAGACACTGAATGTCACAAACGTCACAGAAGTCACATGAAAGGCCATCAGAGATCTAGCAAGTGATCGAGGAATCAAAACCAAACAAAAACTAAAGCCTTATTTCTTTGGGGTTACTTACTACAGTACAAATCTTGTCATCCAAAGTGACATACTTTACGGGGGTCTTGCAAATATACAACAAGTTCAATGTGTCTGATGACTTGAGACTTTTAGGAGTGCAGTTTAGAGGAGGAATCGCTGGCTAACAACACATACTAACTCTTTATGTATCAGTATGAATATGCTATCGGTCCTTCGCACGTTGCCAAATATAGCTCTGATCTACCAAGGCATGGACTCTCCGAGACCTCTGAAGGTGTCCTCTGGTATCAGGTACCAAGACATTAGCAGTAGATCTGTTAAGTCCTGGAGGTTAAGAGGTGACTCTGCAGCAGATCAGACTTATTCCAACACATTCTCCCAAATCCCCTCTTTCTGGTTAATGGTTTCTCTCTTTTAAGAACACTGCTGAGAGGTCCTCATCACTGCTGACCAGGAGCACCCTATAAATCCTTCCCAGTTGTCTGGCCATGGTGTTTTTTGTCAGTCAGGTCTTTACACCAGCTCCTTACTCTCACATCCAAAATGTTGAGTATTTGTATTCATTTGTGCCACCTCTCACTCTCGCCGCATTTGTAAACTTGCTACAACAAACCAAAATTGGCTGTTTCAAGAGGCTGGCTGACTACTTTCAATTCACTGGTTCCTTGCAATAAGTGAAAGATGGAGAAAAATCAAGTAGAAGACAGGAGGCCAACAGGAAAGGAAGAGCAGCCCATTAAAATCTGCTATACTGAGATATTAGTGGGACACACAGTGCTGTCAGAATAGTTTGAACTTGAACACTCAGGAAGCTGTCCACACCAGGTCGGAATTAGCTTTCAGGAATCACGGGGCAGCTGGGTGCCAGAGGTCATCACAGCAGTGGCACTATCTCTCAGTTTAACTCTTGCTCCTGTTATTTCCTAATTAAAATAGGATTTGTGTTTTTTTTCCACTCGCCACATGTCCAAATTAATGCAATCAGATTATTAGAACAGCATGAAAAATCTGCACTCAATGTACTGAGTGCTTTTGTGTGTCTTTATGTATTAACACTTGTCCCTGTTCTTTGCTTGTAGGCTAAGAACTTAAGTGTGACACAGTCAAGTGTGGTACAGAGTGTCTGTGACAGCATTTTTCCTCCTAAATTGGTGATCAATTTAGAGTTTTTGAGGTTCATTTAAAGCATCTTCAATTGCTTTTTTTTATTTGCCTCTCAAATCTGAAAATATCCTGTTTAAAGCAGGGATTAAAAAAAAAACAAAAAAAAAAGAGACACGGATCTGAGCAAAAACAAGTAAAACATAAAACGGGGAACATGAAGCATGGAGGTGACAGAGAGAAGAGCTTGATTAGCTGTTTGGAAGATGGTGAATGACAGGGATTGGATGGTAGTGAAAGCAGACAGAAAATGAAATGATGACACGGGCAGCTCTCCCACCTGCACAGACAGATTGTCTCGCCAGCAAACCAATCACTCTCTGAGGAAGCAGCCTCTCACTGGGTGTCACTGGGCAGACAACAAGCACACACACTCTCACACACACACACACACGAAATCAGAGAACTTTGGCTAAATCGCAGCACAAATCATTTTCCAGACCATTGCCAACTATCTCCAGCTCGGTGTTACTGACCGTCTGGATTGTGTTACTCTTTGCTTCCTGCTCAGAGCTCAGATACATCTGACGTGTTCTGTGTCTATCTGCAGAAACATGACAGTCACACATGATTTAAGCATGAAAGAAATGTGTGCTGCCAACAGGAACAGAGACTGAAATCTATCCTGCCAGAAAAACCAGAGGAAAAAGACATCGCACTGCCAAGCCGCACCCATCGGCCTACACAGTATCAGTCCAACGTAGGCCCGCCCAACACATGTAGGGCGTTTCAATGAAAATGAGCTTTGGGCGCAATAGCCCATATAGTGAGTCATAGTGACAGCCAGAGCAGCGCCTGAGATGTTTCACGAGATCCTGACAAAAAGACTATAGAGTGTCAGTGTCCTGGGTTTTTTCTGCCTTCTATTGCTTAGTTTGACAGCTTCTACAATGTTGTCTGTGACGCTGGAACATACAGTACAGTGTACCAGTGTGAGAGCAGATCATCTTGCAATGCACAGAACATGATAAAGTGAAAAAGGAATGATGCTTTTATTCAATCCCAATAAATATTTGCCACCTTCAGGTTAGGAGCATGATATCAAAATGATCACAGAGCTGTGTGCAGTACTGTGCAAAAGTTTAATGCGCTACTTCAACAAACTATGCCAACAAGTGTATTTATGCATACAAAGTACAGTAGACAAGGAAAAAAGCTCATTCAGATTTAATGTGAACAACCTTTGTCTTTAGAACAACATCAGCTCCTCTTAGTTGCTCACCGTTTTTTAACGTGTTTAGGTAATATGGTATTCAAAGCATCTTGAGAAACTTGCCACAGTTTTTCAGTGGATGTAGTCTCATTGTCTTGTGTCTCTTCATGAAATCCCAGACCAACTCCATGATGGTAAAATCAGTGCTCTGTGGGAGATACACCGTCTGTTGTAGGACTCTTTGTTCTTTTTGTGGCTGAAGATGTGACTCTGTTTTGGACTTGTGCTCATGCTATAGAATGACTTTGATAAAGGTCTTTAAGTGCTATTGATGATGGATAAGAATCTAAACATCTGGAGTGCCTGAAACCTAATTATACTGACGTACATGCTGCACACCCACATGCCCCATGAGACTGGGCAGGAAAAAGCCAGACTTCATTCTTTCTTTCAGCTCTGACTGCCTGACACATTTCTGTGCACTTGTTTTGTTGCAGCTTAGTGTGATAGTTTTTTCTGCTATTTTGCAGCCCTCGTCTGCTCTCAGTGCGTTTCTTCTTCTGTGTGGGTGAGACAGACACACACTGAATGGAGTGGAGCAGACGTAGCAGAGCTAAGGAGAGACCGCTCAAGTGGAGATAACGAGATAGCGTTATTATGTAAGATAGCATGGACTAATGGTTGTGGCTACATTATATATCTATTTTTATCCTCATGTTATAGACTTTGTGGTTGTAAATGAAATGTGAAGGGAAAGGGAAGATGGAACTGGTGTACTAGCAGCATCCATTGGTTCTGAATTATGTACTTAGCAGTGTTGTGCCTGAACGAGTTCAGTGAACATTCGTTCATGAACTCGTTCATATTTTGGGCGAACGTGAACTGAACGTACTGTAATTCTGCCTGATGAACGTTACTGTGAGCGCGTTCATTCTGGCGTTTGTGAACGGCGCTCTCTCACAGTTCAACTTTGTTTAAGAGTGCCAGATTTCCACAGAGGCTTCCAGGCAAAACCCCGGCTAAAGCACACCGTAACCACACTTTACACACACACACACACACGCACCTTAATATGTAGGCGGAAAACACGCAATCTGGCAACAGCAGCCACCGCAGAGTCGCACCGCCACATGCGTCATCAAAATGCAAAGCATCTCTCCAAAAACAAATGGAAGGCTGCAGCACTACCTCAGACTCTACCTCCACGATTAATACTTCATCTTCGTATGATTACTTAAAATAGTTTTATGAAAAGGTCAGTGATGATACAGGTGGGAAAAATCTTACCTTTTTGTGTAAACTTTGCCTGCCGGGTTTCAAGAAGCAACTCCGTACATCATCAACGTCAACAGCAAACCTGAGATGGCACATTGAACTAAAGCACCCGGCTAGCCTTTCAAGGTATGTGCGAGTGAATAAAAAATCAAAAGACATGGCAACGGCTAGCCAAAACATATCCTCTACCACCCAAATCGCATTAACGGCCTACAGTAGCGTAGTATAAGTAGTACAGTATTCTGAGGGTTATCGTTCGCAGCAACATATTGAATAAAAAGAACTATGAAATAGTTCATTTTTGGAACAGTGAACTTAGTTCAAAATTTTTGAATTATGAACTATGAACTGAACTAGTTCATTTTAAAATTTGTGAACTGAACTTTGAACTAGTTCATGTAGAAATTGAACTTTCCCAACACTGGTACTTAGCAGCTTAAACATTAGCATAGGGTCAACACAGAGGATTCAAGGTCCAAGGTTTTTGCAAAAAACTTAAGCCAAGTTTAACTTTTGCCTTGTTTTAGCATCTGATAAGCCCTCGTACTCAAAGAATATCATCTTTCATGTTCTTATATACAACTCAAATACAAGTTGTTGCAAGTCCTGGTGTTGCTTTAATGCAGTACTCATTTTAGTCTGAATAGTCACAAAGAAGTGTACTGCAAGAATGCAAACGCACTAAATGCTTAGCACCAAATATAAACCTATTTAGGGGGTTTCTCATCTGCCTGTCAAGGGTTAAAGCAAAAAAACAGCCTACATATTGGATATTCACAAATCAGTCAGAGTATGCATTTGAACATATTTCTTCCTTGAATCAGACGTTACAGAGTCTTCAGGTTGTGGGCCTGCATGGCAGCATCTGTCAGTATTCCACACATATGGAGATATGGATCACATAGGCATCATTTTTTACTGCTAATTCCACCCTGTGAGACGTTTTATCTACCACGAATGAGATACCACTGCTGACTTGATGCAGTGTTAATGTTGTTGTGTAGCCTTGCCTTTGGTTTTAGCACCTCAGCAGTGAACGCAGCGGTTACAAGCTGTTGTGGGGTGATCTGTTGACTCCCCATAGTCCTGCTTGCTACTACTGTAAAGGGAAGCTGGGGGGTGGGGCTCTGCTAGCAACACAAGCTGTGAGCAGGGACACTCACTGGCCTGGTACAAGCTGTTAACTCCCTGGTCCTGCTACAGAGCGGTAGGATGGCAGCGAGGCAGACTGTGGTGAACGCTGGCTGGGCTGGTACAAGCTGTCACGGGCTGCGCTGTTTACAAGCTGTATGGCCGACGTGGGACCTAACAAAGATATGTAGTATGATAACATATATGTCTATAAATCCCACCCAGTGCAGGCAGGAGTCCATTGGAAGCAGCTGTGTTATTGTAAGCAGCGTTAGCTCGCTGGTTGTGCTAACCTGCGTGTCACTAAGTTCTGCCAGGGTGGTAGCAGGTCTGGGGTGCTGCAACATGTTCACACTACCATCCATCTGTCAGCCCTTGCTCAGAGCACAGCATCTCTCACCTAATGTAATGTTTTCATTATATTCCTCAATATGGAAGCTATAGCATTTTGTGTGGCGTGGCCAGGCAGGCAAAGAGGAGGAGTGCTTGGAGTGTTTGGATTCCAGCAACTTGTTCATATGAGCATCCATCTGTTCCAAACCTGCTGCCCTCACAGTCAGTAGCTAATGTTGTGACAATCTCAGACGTATGTATGGGATGATATATGAAACTGATAACACCTCGGCTGAGAGTGATTGCTGTTTTAGAGATTTCTTGACTGAACCTTGGTATGTATCTGAAAAATTATAATTTCGCCTTAGACGAAGTATCTAGCAATGAAACATTCCACCAAAACAAATGGAGAAGAAAAAATCCCATAAATATCACAAATGTTCCTAATTAGTTCTTACAATCAAAGTTGAATTGGTCTTTACAGAAAACCAAATTATTTTGGATTAGGCAGTGTGTCAACAAATTGAATGCCATGAAATGTAACAAAAGAACACAGCTAATTAATTGTGTTTTGGGGTGTCATTGTAGAATCTGGTTTGCTGGAAACCAAACCCTAACATCACCCACATAGTACATTTTTAAAGGGTAGGGAAACGTGACAATAACAAAGTAATGACTGTATATTGTATGTGTCTAGGAAATGGCTAAGTGTCGGAGGGGGGAGAATAGAAGGGGAAGAGAATCCCAGACGGTGCCAATGACTGATAAGCATGTGACTGATGATAAACGTGTAGACAGACAACAAATTATTAATGGGACTGTTGGCTTCATAAGTTGAAAACAGTGTGAGAGTCACATGCTGACTTGGTTGTTGGGTGACAAATTCACTTTTCATTCCTGCATTTAAAGCAATAAATGCGATTCAAATGGCAAATTAGTGGAAAATGATGTGGGTCACAGTGTCTGGTAGAATTTTCTCTTGATTGGGGCCTAAAGAATGCCAGCAAGGACTGCTTCTTCCTACTGTCCAAAATAGAGCAGAACTGGGTGCTGCCATCTTGTACTGGTGACATAATTATCAAGCCGAGTCTGAGAAGTAGTGACCAGTGGGTGGAAATGTGCTATCCAGGTCCTGGCTCCTGTCCGGCCCAAATGTAGGCATGTGCCCCTTGAACAGTCCATCTGTTGCAATCTTGACTGTCTTGAGCTCTCATTATTCGCTCACTGTGCTATGCAGGTTGAAAGAATTTAACTAGAAAGCAATACAGTTTAGTCATAAACCCTAGTTGCCTCGCTAGCAGACTACTTATCAAATATGTTTCTGCTCTTACCTTGCTAGCTAGCTTATGCAACTTTGCAGCTTATACAACACTGAGCTAGCATTAGCTCATAGACTACTAATTAAGTTGGCCAAAGGTGTCCCTGATCCCTCACAATATCAATTAGTCCAGTTTGCTTCAGACCAAGTCTATTAGTGGTTTGAAACAGATGATAAATCACATTATTAAGGATATTCTGCGAAAATGTCCATCACAGCTGTCAATCATGATGACATAAACCCTATATAACTAGTCAAAAACAAACTATTCAAAAAATAGCAGGGGGGTAGGGTTTATGATCTAGCGGCCGATCAAGGAAGGGAACTGTCATGTCATCGATCCTTATATATTGTTTATGAATGCCAGTTATACCATTATTTGGTAGTTGGTATTATCTTTACCTTGCGAACAAAAAACTCTAAGCATAATTCTAGTTATTATTTAGTTAATTTAAACACAAGATACTTGTGCTAAAAAAAAGAGAATTCGTACTCAATGAGGACCTCGGATCCCTAATCTGTCTCAATACCTCACAGTGAGCAGTGATTCCTAACACATCTCAGGGGGTCATCAGGTGGAAACCTCCCTTCAACAGTGCTTCACCTACTTAGTCCCACGACACCTCCAGGAGGCTAGGAGGTGAACTCTGGCGTACCAGAGTCACCCCCCCTAGTGCCAGTTCACACTGCTGCTACACAATCCAACCAGCACTGCCACATTCAACTGACCCAGGCCTGTTTAGGAAATGCTCCAGGTAGTGACCAGTGCTGATGCTACCATTTAGCTAGTGCAATTGCTACATGCTACTGCTAACCACTAATTGCTTAAAATATATTTATATTTATATACTTATGTGAGTTATATCAAGTATTCCAAGAAGAAGACAGAGCAAAGTTATTTGGACGAGAATGTAAAGTTGAAAGGTAAAATTATTACACAAAGCATCCCTTGTAAACGTCTTTCACATTAGGGCATAATGATGGATTAATAGTGACATTTTAGGGCCGGCTACTTTGATTTACTTACAGCAAGTAGTTTACATAATCTAGGTAAGCTGTTGGCTTGTTTACAGCCTTTCTGATGGTCTAAATATGTCTGCAGCGATGTTGTAGCGATGTCACCTTAACCTCAGCAATTACTTTGATGAGAACTATGTTAGCCTAATTGATATAGCTAATATGAAAATAAATATTGGTTTTAAATCTTTCACTGAACCATCAATACAACAAACTGTACATCACAGGGCATAATGTACTGCCACATTTGGAAATGAGGGGGAGTTAGTTGTGACACGCTATGAAAAAGAGAAAGCCAGAGTCAGTTTTCATGTTTTTACAGCAGCTATGCTCAATACTTTTACGATGACATGTAAAAACAATGTAGTCAGAGAATTTACAGAGCTTTGTTGTGAGTCTCAGCTCATTGTTTAGCTGTCTGGCTCATAAAATGTATATAAAGATGGATGGGCCATGATGTTGCCTATTGGCTTGCAGTGGAGCTGAAATGAAGCCTAGAGAGCGGCTTGTCTTTTCCAGCTGGAGAATGGGCCTTCCAAATATTGTAAGTAAAGTTGATTGAAGCACATGGCTAACATGTTTAACATCACTGGTGTCTTAGCAAGTTGTACTGTGCATATTCTCATTAACTCTAAAATTGTGTATACTGTTAAGTGCATTACAATTGAAAACCATGAAGAAAGCAAATATTTACTGGGCAGAACTCTATGTGTACAATGTACCAAAGGATAAACCATGATTATGGTGAACCAAACACTGATAAAAAAAATTTAAAAAACTGTGTGTGAAATATATACTACCTTTTCCACCTATAAAATCTGTCAAAAATAATAGTCATAATATCATAACTGTATCAAAACAATGTGCATTTCACTGGTGAATGACTCTCCTGGCCTGCCTTGTCTAAACAGTCAGAGAGTCAGTCCAGACCAGGCATGTCAGTCAGGCCAATGTCAATAAACAAAACACTGATAGGGGTGAAGGGATTAAGCTAATGGCATCATAATGACCTGAAAAAAATGTACTGACTTAATATCTCATGAGAGAACATGATTCTATTTGAATGGACATCCACTGGAGCCAGAAACCTTTTGAAGCCATCACCTAGTGGCCCTTAGTGGTATTGCACAGTACTCCTCAATGGACTTCCCTCTCACAGCTCTCATAGTGTTGTTTTTAGCCAAAGTTGCCTATTGTTTTAAAAAAATCTCTAAAAACTCACTGTACACTACCTGCTCAGCAACAAGCAGCAGACAGATGCAGTTAGAAGCTAATGGGGAACACAGTGGAACACTGAGCCACTGAAGTTGTGTTGGTGAAGATCAAAACAGAGCTAAAAGACACTGGATATTCAACATGCATTGATGATGACGACCAGAAGCATGATCCCTCATGAGCAATGATGTGGTTCACTAGTTGTTACATGTGTGAGTCAGTAACTGTTCACTGTCGTGTTCTTTATAGAAGTTTAAATACTGAGAATATGCCAGTGTTGTATTCACAACTTCCCCAAAGAGGCCCAAAAAATAACTTATTAGATCTTGCTATTGAATCGCGTTTTACTAGTCAAAAGATAATCACTATATTTTTGCAAGACTAATCGTCAACAGCCAGGCCAGCAACTCTGTCAGATTGTAACTTGGTACTGCAGTGCTTTGAGCTACATGCTAAGGTCAGCATGCTAACATGCTCCCAGTGACTATTTCCTAATACTGATGTGTAGCAGGTATTATGTGTAGTATGTGCAGATTCTTAATTAGGTATGCTAGCATTTGCTAATTAAGACTAAATACAAAGTAATGGGAATGCCATTAGTTTTGCAGGTATTCGGTCAAATTAGAATCAAAGATTTGAGTTTATGTGCATCAGTTAGTTTGTATCTTTCACATTAGGTATTCACTGCCTAACTACTGCTGGATTATAATTAATGTATTCCATCACATTAAGCAATCATTACATGTAGCTCTGTACGAGGCCCTTAATACAGATTTTTAAGCAGTTCCTAAGGAGAAATATGGCTAACTTTGTTTTACTTGCATTTTAGCTTTAGATGTAGATTGAAATCAACACACTTGTGGAGTGAGGCCATGGTTTACACAACGTGTGGCGATCACTGTCTGAGAGCAAACCTGGGGATAGGAGAGCTGTGTATAATGGCTGCTATGAAAAGCCTACAGTCAGAACAACTGTCACATTGAGTAAAAGCAAACACTTGTATTATAATCACAACAATAATGTCTCTGTACGTTGCAAACCAAAATGAAAGTGAAGTAAAGATGGAACACTGGTGTCCAGGCCT